>JAOXJM010000012.1:86455428-86469170 GCA_026413425.1 Tringa solitaria
ATTTTCTTTCCTTCTCTTCTTCCCTTGGTGATTCATTTATCGTGCCAAGCTATTGGGTTATTAATAAAGTTAGAGTTCTTTGTAATTTACTTTTGAAATACTCTCATGCTAAAGCTAATAGACAATTTGGTGCAAGAAGCTCTTTTATATTTTAATGACAGCAATGAAAAGAATGAGGAAAACAGTACAAGGAAAACACTGACAACCTGGAGCATGCCTGGCAGAGGGCCACTGCGTGATCAGGGGGCTTTAACAGAGGACACATGAATAGGGGCTGAGGGAACTGAATCTGTTGAGCCTTGAGGAAAGAAGACTAAAGGGGAATCTTACTGCTTTTTATCTGCTTAGTCTGTGTAGAGAAGATGGAGCCAGACACTTCTCAGGTGCGTTGTGGTAGGACAGGAGGCAATGGACACAAGGTGGAATTTGCAAAGCTTCAATTTAGTAGTAGGATTTCTTTTTTTGTTTGTTTTGAGTATGGTCAAAAAGCTGGAAAAGATTGCCCAGAGAGGTTGTGGATACTCCCGCTGTGTCTCAAAACTCCATCCTTGGAGATACTCAGAACTTGATTGGACAAGGTCCTGCTCTAAATTAGTGCTAACTTGAGTGGGCGTTGGATGAGAGGACTTTCACAGATGCTTTCCAAGGGTCCTTGCCAACCAAATTAATCATTTATCCTGTTTCTACAAAAGAACCTTGCAGTGACCAGGGCAAGAATTTCTAACCTACTCCCACTTTTGCTGTCATGAGAGAAATTATAAACTGTTGTTTGTTTGGGAAACAAGTACTATTTCTTAAAAAAAATTTTCCCCTTCAATAACTTCCCTTGCACACTGCACTAAAAGGAAATTGAAGCTCTGGAAATTTGGTTATAGACTGACTACTGATAAGATTTCCATGATCTGAACCGTTAACCTTCTTTCAAGAACTTATGCCAAAACATACTTGTCATAATGATATGTAAACTACTTGTGTGCTTAATACTTTGGTTGGCTAAACTGAAACTGAGGTACGTTTCTCTAATCCCAACTTAAAAGTATACATTTCACCCTGTTTTTACTCAAAAACCATGTGCTGTGGGTTGATTTGTTTGTGGTTTGGTTTTTGTATTTTTGTTTGTTTGCTTTTTTCTCTTTGTAGTAGGCTGAGATTGGCGAAGAGCTATTAATAGTTATTTTTGATTGATTTTTTTAATAGGATAATGATCCCTGTATTTTTACCCAATAGAATTGATCTCTTGTTTAAACTCCTGCCAACTAGGATGAAGGCAACCTGTTCCTTAATTGATTAATGTCAGACCCAGCAAACTGGTAGCACTAAGGAAGTTCAAAATCAGCTCTACTTTTTGCAGGAGGACTATGTGTTAAGTAGTGAGCAACAATGTATAAATAAATAAAGGCCTTTTTTTTTAACAACTACTTTACTAATCTGCTTATTTTCTCATAAAACAAAGCAGCGGTTTGTGGCTTTTTAACTTTACAAAGCATTTCTTTCCTCCTGTGAAACAGAAGCGTTCAACAGAGAAATCCACAGCTTTTCCAAATTACTTTCTTTTTTTATCCAGTAAATGGAAGTCCTCTCCCAGATGGAGAACTGCAGCTGAATATGCCAGCTTTTTCATATTCTTTGTCTCCCCAGATAAAAAAAACTTTTTGCTTTCTCTTCCCTTGTTTAAAAGTGGAGCTTGGCCAACTCATGGCCGTGAATTGCCATAAATATTGATAAATCCCATGGAAAGTGGTTGTCCTTAATGAGGATTACTGACTTTGCTGTGAATTCAGTGATATCATGAGAGCTTTTTTCTGAATAGTCACACATAGAGCAAGCAGAGAAATCCAGTAAGTACCATTGGGTACAGAAAGCTTTTGAAATTGCTGTCCTGCTGTACACACATATCTTGCTAGCTCTGCTCTGTATTTGTGGATAAAGTTGTGCAGACGTTATATTTAAAGCCTGGGTATCTTACAGTTCTGTCTGCCTGTTTCCAGCAGCTTTCCCTTTGAAGTCTCAGGCTTGTCAAAGTTTTCTCACTCTTCGGACTTTCTATTCAATTATACCTCCCTTTCTACCTCTTCTTAATAAAAATCTCTGCTCCAACTTTTGAAGCTTCTACTTTTTTTTTTTTCCTAAATGCTGCTATATCAGAAGAATATAAAATTGATTTTTGCTTTTGCTGAAATACTGCATTCTCTCTCTCTCTTTTTTTTTTTTTTTTCCCCCAGGCTGCTCTTCTGTGCAGATTTTTGTTCGGATCAGTTTGCTTGGCTTCTTTCCTATTGCAATGTTCCTGTTTGTTTTCTATAGTGTTTTGAGGGCCTTTCTTATTCCTCTTTAAATCTTTTCCAGTTTGTTTTTCCAGTTCTGCTTTCCAGATCTTCCTACAAAGGTTACTTTTGACACTAGTTGCCTTGATTTAGGTAGTCAGAAGGGACAGAGAGTAGAATTAGTTCCTTAGCAGAGAAATATTTTTTTACATTTTTCTAAGGTTATTGTGTTTCACAGGCTGTGACGTGGATGTAATCTGACATTTTTGATAGCAACACAAATCTTTCGTGAGGAATTTATTAAACCTGTATCTACTTGGGCCTAGTAAAATCAGAGCACGTTGCAGAAGCTGTCAAAAAAATGAAACAGTGAAAAAACATATATTTTTTTTTTTGCCTTGCAAGAAAAACATCAGTGTGAACAATTAAGCATACTGAAGCCTTTCAGAGAAGGAAAAGAAAATTATAAACATTTTTCTGTATTCCATTTTGTAGGGATGTGTATATGTGCCCTCAAATCTATGTTTAATTACATAAGATTATGATAATTCCTAAAAATAGGGGATCTAGTTTCTCTAAAAACATTAAGAAAGAAAAGATTACAAGTCTAAATTGACCAGAATTCTTATAAGTAACAGAACTATGATGCGTTATCTTCATTTTTCAGAATTTCTCTCCCCACTCTACCTACAATGTCATGCAAACTGGCCTAGCATTTCCTGAAAGCAGACAACCATTTTTAGACTTAAGATCAGAGTTGATCTTGGAGTTATGAGTCTGTGCAACTTCTGGAGTGTAGCTGAGGCAATGTAAACCTCTGTGGGTTACTGCAGTGGGATTACTATGTTTTAGGGTTCAGTATATTGTACCATAAGAAGATGGTCAAGAGTTTGTACAGCAATGTTTACTTCAATGTTGTAGCCGAAGTGCATCTTTAAAAGTGTTAATCAGCTTTCATGCACATGAGGTTGCATTCCCTGCCACAAAATAATCTCCAGGTTATTTTTGTCTGCGTCATCAGTGGGGAACAGGAGGGATAGGTCCTTCTTGCTGGTTAAAAAAATATAGGGCTCAGTATTGCATAGTCTCCATTGCATAGGAGATGGTCTGTCACAATAGGTTATAGACAACTTGATTATGATATGTTTATGAGGTTAAAGCTCATAAAGAAGCTTTATAAGGACATACATTTTGTGTTAATGCTGATTTACATGTGATCTATGTCTGACTTAGTGTGTCTGATTCTACAGACCACTTTCTTATTTCTCCCTTGTAGTATCGTACCCTTTTTCCTATGCAGACTGCTTCCTTTACACTAGGAATAGGGATTCCTTTACACTAGGAATAGGGAGAGACAGATTTCCACCATATGAGATGGAAATATGATATTAGCCAAGCATGTTTCAATTGTTCCTGATAGTCCTTCAAAACACTTTCTTTGCCTTTAGTCATAAAGTTCCCTATCATGTTCCAAATAAAACCATGATTTAAAAAAGGATCTTACCAAGGAGTGTCTGCTGTTGCCTCCTTCTTCAACATGTCGTTTACTAATCACTTAAAAGAAACGCCATTATGTAGTTCTTTTTACATTAGCTTCTATATTACTATTAATAAAATAGTAGACAGAGGAAGTATTTCTAATGTGTATCAGTATCTCTGCCAGAAAGGTGTAGAATCCAGTAAAAGTGATGATTGAAAATTAATGCCCAGATTGTAAGTTTCCATTTTACTTGTGTGAAATCACTTTTGATGCTAAGGGATAGCCTTCCTAAATCTAGTTATTGTGACACTGATTTAGCTGAGTGGAAGGAGAGGATGGAAAGAGCATCAGTTTCTTCAGAGTTAAGATTTTGGGCATGTAGAAAACCAAATCAGCAATCTCACCCTCTTTCGTTCCCTTCATAGTTTATTTCTGAATACTTAAGTCACCTAGATGTGAGGAAGGAAGTAGAGCAATACCAGAGATCAGTCAAAACAGTTCAGTAGCGTGTCTGCCTTTTTCAGAAAGACCGGGACAGGCTCTGTAAAGTATTTCATAATGTCATTGTTCCTATTCCTACTATTCTGCTCTTGGGATTGATGTGGAGCATTAGACTTTTACCCAGAACTGCATTAAATGATGTGAGGTTGAGTCTTTGGAAAGGTGCCATTGCTTCTACTTTCTATGGACTCTCTTATGCTTAGCCAGCGTTTTATCTACTGAAAATGGCATTACAGAGCAGAGAAGTGACATTGAGAGAAAATATGACTCTCTTTAGGCACTGAGAGAAAAGTGATGTGAGGACAAGGACAATCCTGTGATATGCAGAGACTTTAAATAGCAGATAAAAATTATGAAAGATTACAGGGTTTGTCAGTGACAGCATGGAATTTGGTTGAACTACTCTGGAGAGGAAGTTGAAGTTCATATATGCAAACATACTTGGATGAGTGTCTATGATACTACATAAACCCCGTGGCCTATATGCACTTTTTAATAATAGAGGCAATATTTCATTTGGGAAGGAATTATGGCTCCTAAAAATAAATGCATCCCTGACAAGCAGTTCCAATGTAAATACATTTATAAGGACCTTTGATTTGCCAATTTTGTTATTGGAAGATTAGTTTCTCTTGAATACTAAATTTAATTTATGAAAGTGTTGTGACACACTATTTCCACACTGAGATACTTCTCCCTTTCAGGAAAGTGTTTTGAAAAATAAATTGTGGAAAGATTTATTTTTTTTTAAATTGTAATTTTTTTTCAACACATTGAGTTCTATCTACCTGAACACTGGTTCCATAACCAGATCATGTCTGCAATTTATAGTGACAAAATTTAATGAGCTGTAACTGCAGAAAGACATCTTAGGTTTTTGATTTATGGATGCCCAGCAATATAAAATTGCTGGGCAAAATAAAAAAAACTTATGTTTTTTATAAATGGCCATCAACTTCTATGTGTATTGGAATTAATCCACATAATATTCATATATTCTTACGTGTTTCTGTGCTCTTCTTGCTCTTCTAGCTTCTTGCCTTAGAACTGCTTGGAGATGACTGAAGAGAAGTTTTTTCTTCACAGAAATAAAAATTTTGCCTTCAGTCCAGCAATTCTGGAAGTGAAACCTCTTTCTGGATACGTTCAGAAAAGGTACTACTTTTTTTAAAGAAACACTGTGTATTTCAGCTGATATTCGGGATCAGAAGACCACTTTTGTTAGATGGTAATGAAACTAGAGTATGTCCTGATCACAAGAGTGTGAGACATTGGACTTACAACTGTTATTGTTTGAGTGTTAAAAATAGGAGCGATAAAAGAAAACTCCCTGGAAGGGCCACACTTGTCCCCTCTGCACTCTTTAAAGGGCTGTCCACAAGCCTGTTACACCTTGCTACTCTTGCAGTTTGTATTTGTGTGGTACTTGTGTATATAGTGAGCATCCTGAGGCAGCAGTGTCCCAGATGTACCTGGAGAGGAGTTGAACAGATACTGATTGAGACATAGGGCTCCAGCAAGCCCACAGGGGAGGAAATGTTAGTAATAACACCCTCTTTGGCTGGAAACATGGGTTTTGCTGTGTGAGTACCTCCTATAAAGAGACTGCATCCTTGGGTGCCTGAAGCAACTTCATCATGTAAGCCTATTCTGTTCAGTCTAAGTCTAAAATGATCCACAGTTGAGCTCTGGGAAAGCAGAAATGCACACCACAGTTTTAAGAGAAACATGAGGCACTGCCACCACCAGAGGGAAAAATCAGTGCTGAGTCAACATTAAAAGTTTAGCAGGGGCACAAAAAGTTTGGGTAAATTGGCAAAGCTGACAAGGAGAAAGGGTTAATCCCCTTGCATGGTTTTGGGCAGAATGGGAGGTATTCCCCTCCTTCTCCCCATCCCACATGGTGGAAAGGTGTGTGTCTTTTCACAGGCAGGATTTGCACGGGCTGGGAAAGAGATCAGAATCTGGCTCTGGAGCTCTAATCAAATAACAAATAGGTCTTAATGCAAGTCAGCAAGTGGGTGTGCTATATATTTAGTTGGAATTCTCTGCTTTTCAACCCAAAGCAATGAAATTGATCTCCAATTCGGCATCATGTTTTATTCTCTCTACAGATGTATTCTAAAAGCAACTCTTCCAGTTTTCTAGTATAAAACTTCCCTTATCATCTGCATCATATTTATTCTGCAGCTAGCTCCAAGCTGTTCCAGATATACCCTGGTGTAAATACGAGCAGAACATGACCCTCAAATTGTAACGAACCATTGGAAAAGAATGGCAAGACTCAGCAGTAGAATTAATAGATGTGATCACACTTTCAGAAAGCGTGGACTTTTTTAAGGTTGAATTTCAAATACAGACTTCAGAGGAAAAAACAGAGTTCCGTGAACTTAATCTTTATCCTTAAAAATTGTGTTACAATTCATAAAAAAATATACAGCTGGATCGAAGACTTTGCAGGGTGTAAAATTGGGTTTTTGATCAGCCCTGCTGCATGAATAACAATGACTACTACAATTTCACTTCTTTAGTGTTAATTGCCTTGTAAAGAGGATGGGAATCTAACTTTACAAATTAAAATTTCCTTCTGTTTGAGAATATGCAGAGATATGCAATGTTACCATCACATTGTTAGAACTGAATTTTTTGTGCAAGAACAGGAGTGGATATTTTGTAAAATTTTTGACTGCTTTACTTGTTCATTTTACGACACACCTAAAAATTGCAGATATTTTGTGGAAGAACAGGTGTAGCTGACATATATTTGGAACTAGCGCTATTATACAAGAGCTGTAAAAGAGGAGAATTTATAAGAATCAGTTTGTCCTTTTTCCTTGGATATGTCTTACTGATCAGGTTATTGTGAAGGATAAATTTTTTGTCACTGCCTGAGGCTGCTTTCCAGGATTCCTCTGCATGACGTCAGTACAACTAAAAGATAGTTTTATATTTCCTTAGGCCATCAGGATAAATGCAACTGTTAGAAAGCATCTATTAACACTGAATTTAAGAACCAATGTCCCAATATATTCATCTGTAGAAATGGGTACCTAGTTTTTCTTCAGGTGCTTCTTCAAATGGATGCTGATAGAGCAGTTATCTGAGCTTGTAGAATTTATTTGATGTTGCTGTGCAAACCTGGGCTCTGCACAGGCATAATACCCTGCAATTTCTCAATTTCTCTCTGCTCTCCTAGATTCAATGCACTTGATGCATTCTGCTTCTGTAAACATATTCATATTGAATATTTCGTTTCCTTGTGGTTTTTTGCATGAATCTTCTTAAATGTTTCCTTTATTCACATGACTTGATTCATGTAGGTAAAAAAAAATAAAATAAATCTTGTCTGATGCTTCCTGGAAAGATCAGCCTTGCACGTGACCTAGAAATTTCCCTGAAGGTCTGGGCTTGCAGGTTGTGCGTTGTTTCTAACCAAGCTGCTGGGCATTGGAAGATCCCAGGCAAATGCTAAAAGCTACCTCCTCTACAAAAGAAAAAAACCCCAGAAACTAATGTTAAGATATATGATATTGTGAGATTTTCCTGGTATATATGTAGCAACATAAACATTTTAAAGCATGCCAGTCTCAATAGCACTTCAGAAATTATATTGTAACTTTTTACGCTGTTTATTTGTTGAATAGTACTTTGTTTAATAAGCTGCCAGGACTCTTACAGAAGCAAAACAGGACTAATGAAAATGAGGGAGAGAATTAGGCAGTTCCGTGACTTTGTTAGTTTAAACACGCACTGTATTCACAAGGGAAGATATGATGCCAACTTGTTTTGTACAACTGACTTTTTTCCTGCTGTTTCAGTTGTCTGTGAAGAACTCATTTCTCTCCCTCTTGTGCCAAAAATATTAAGCATCAAGCAAAAATTGTTCTGTATTGTTATTTCCACAGTGTGGGGAGAAAAAATAGAGAACTAAGGTTTTTTCAATAACCTGTTAAAGTCATCAAGCAAAAGTTCATTGGTATGGACTGCTGAGTGTCACAGGTTGACTATAATTTCAGTTCTCTACCTGTTCTTCTTACCACGTGTGGTCAAGCTTTCCTGTTTGTTTGCTTGTTAATTCATTCTTATATTTGCATCTGTGGATATCTGTCTGTCTGTCTGTCTGTCTATCTATCTATCTATCTATCTATCTATCTATCTATCTATCTATCTATCTTTTGCTGTGCTTCCAAATATATTTGTACATAGCTGTGAATAATGTGATTGTTTCTTTAGTTCTCTAGTATTTATCCACATTAGGGAAAACCCTGCTAATGCACTTGCTATGATTCATTCTTCATTTGTGATCTCCATCAGGTGGCAGGTTTTTACCTGACTGTAGAAACTGTTTTTTGGTTTTGTTTTTTTTTTTTCCAGTAGAGAAAGTTGTTTTATACTTATACTGAATGTATTGGAGACAATATTTATATAATATGAAAGAAGCCTTTCTGAACTTCTCTTAGAGCAGTTATAACTCCATGGGCATTTTCTTTCTCCTAGACAAACTCATCTCCTTCTTAATTAACATTTTAGAGTGAAAAATGTCCAGCATAAATTTCACAAAGTAATCTCTGATTTGACTTCATACAATAGAAAGAACTGCTTTCCCCCAAGGGCTACATAGTATTTTGGTGCACACAAATATGCAGCCTGCCCATAACCCTAACAAAATTCAATTACTCAAGAGAGGTGTAAAGCACATTTTATGAAAGCAATAAGACATGACTCTTGATGATTTCTGTGGGAGACCGCTACACAATTTAGAAATGTTTGCAGCCCTACACTGAAGGCTGAGTGGATTTAACCAGCTGAGAAGCACAGTGATCTCCCAGAAGCATATTACCTAGAATATATTTTTGCTATTAATTTAAAATTGTTTTCAAAAGCAATGGATCAGAATAATCAGAATAGTAATAAATTTAGTCAAATCAATAATGTAATTCTGGTGATATTTTTACATGGAATATCCATGCAGGCATTACATTACTCACAACTCACTTGAGAAATCTCCATTATAGTTAGCAATTCCGTAACTGTTTATTGGCTGTGTGATCTTTCACCTGAAATTTTCACAAAAATCTCTCTCCACTCTCCAGTCATGAATGTATGAACTATTCTAAAAGTAACTTGTGTCTCAAATTAAAAAAAGCAAATAAACAACAAAACTACCTCAAATAATTACGGGTAAGATTACACTTAAAAAAAATATTAATTCGTATGTGCTTTCCCTTATGTAGGTCACATCCTTATAAAATGATTTTAAGGACTTACAGAAGTTATTCTATTCTTACTTTAGCTGCGAGTGAAAAAATATTAATAAAACAATCTTACTCTCGTGCTCTGCTGGTGCATTTATGATGAAAGGATAGCACTGAAGCAGTTACTTTACTAGTGGCATCTAGTGTCTAGAAAAAAAAAAGGAAGGTTTTAATTTTCATTCAGGTGAGCAGTGCTGAGCTTTTCAACTCAGAATTATGGGATCATTCACGATTTACCTTCATGAGAAGCCTCATAAATGAAAGCAGGATTTTCAGCAGGCCAATCAATCCAGCCTTTCCTGTTCCTCACACAGCTTTATCCCTCACACATATATACACATCATGTGCCAAATCTAGGAAGAAGAATTTTTCTTATTAGCATTGCAATGGGAAGGAGCTTGGTGCTAAATATATACCTGGTGGTACAAAATGTTTCTGTAATAATTAGCCTAAAATTATTCATTCAGATCATTAAGTTGTTAATAGTCATTAAAAGCCCTGAAGTACAGACATAATTGCACCACCCCCCAAAAAACCCATCCAAGGTTCTTTCAATAAGATAAATGTATTTGGTCTGCAATTTTAGTATTTCTTGTTCTGTAAGGAACTCCACGGTGGCTGTGGCTCTCTGGATGTAGTATGGCTGCTGCTTTCTGCATGTGGTATGTTTGCTACATTACAAAATAGGACACGTTGAGTTCTACAGCAGCTAACCTTCAGTGTGTGGTGCACAAAGTGCATTCTAGTAAACAAATGGTGACAGTGTCTGAACATACAGACTGTGATTTTATTTTTATTGAAGGAACAGTTTATTTTCCATTCTAGATTCTTGAACAGGCATCAGAAAAGAACTGACTTACAATCAACTTTTAAAACTGATTACAGCATCCTGGGTTGTCTGAGGAGGAGTGTTGCCAGCAGGTTGAGGGAGGGGGACCTTCTTCTCTGCTCAACACTGGGGGGACCACACCTGGAATGCTGGGTCTAGTTCTGGGCTCATCAGCAAAAAAACATATGGTCTGATTGGAGCAACTCCAGTGCAGGGCTATAAAGATAATTCAGGGACTGGAGCATCTTTCTGGAGAGGCTGAGAGAGTTGACTGGAGAAAAGAAGGCTCAGGTGGGAGTTGTTATTAATGTGTATAAATACCTCATGGGAAGGAATGCAGAGTGAGCCAGGTTCTTCTCAGTGGTGTTCTGTGATAGGACAAGAGACAACAGGCACAAAGTAAAGATGAAACAAGAAAATTTTATTTATTTATTTATTTATTTTACTGTGAGGTGGTCTAATGCTAGAACAAGTTGCTTAGAGAATTTGTGGCTTTTCTGTATATGGCGATATTCAAAACCTGACTGGACGTGGTCTAGTTTACCCTGCTTCAGCAGGGTATTTGGCCTGCTGGTCCCTTCCAGCCTCAACAATTCTGTGATTTGAAAAAGCTAATAATGCTGGTTTGGACAATGCTTGAGCTCTTTCTCCAAGGTTACTTCTTAGCCCCTTCATAAAATTTTTGTTGTATCATACTAGAGATCATAGGAACATTTGTATCTTGCTAATACTTTAAAGGTCTGTGTCAAATCAGGGAAAAAAGTAATATGCTCAGATTTAGAGCTCAAGTCTTAATGTTAATGAATTGTTCTGTGCTTGCATTGTTTCACTTGCCAGTAGCTGTCATAATATATTTTTGTCTTCATTGCAAGGGATCCAAAGATAAACTTGTGTGTGTAAAAGCTTGTCTTGTGGTTTGTTTTTTTTCCAATTCATATCAGCTGATGATGAGATTCTTTCTTTCTCTAGACTTTGCTTTTCTTCTTTCCTTAGACTGTCACAATTATGACAATACAACTGCTCTTTAATGACAAGTACAATATGACAAGTACAATATCAAGATTATGCAATATTTTATAATAGCTGGGAGGTTGGATGAATTTCAGGGAACATGTTGATACTTCTTGTTGGTATTTAACTACAGTTTCCTGTTTTGTTGGCTCACACACTGAAGTTTTAACAGCAAAGGCAACACACACGAAGGGTTGCTAATGGGTTCTGTGCCTTTCTGGATTGAAGTTTCCTCACTCTTCATCAACCTAATCAATAGGTATTTTTCTGGCACTCCTGATCTTTTGTTTCCTTGCACCTAGTCCTTCTGAGGCCCAAATATGTTCTGTCCACTTGGAGACATAAATAAATGATAATCAGAATTTTAAACTAAACCAGTTAGCAGTTAGATGTTTTTAATCTATGTAAAATCTATGCTAAGTCTATTTTGCTACTTGGGAAAAAGTTCCATTCACTACATACTATCTAGAGCATAAACCAAAGAGGTTAGATGAAAAAGTCATATCCCAGAATAGAAAATAATTGCCAATTTATATAATTTGTATGTAAAGTAGTTGCTTTTTTAAAAAACGCAACAGAACAACACAACAGCACTTGACTCTTTGGAAGCGTTAAGAGCTATAAGTAGGTAAGGAACATGGCCAAATATTCTGAATAAATTAACTTTTCATTTTAATAGCTTTGTAGGATCCATCTTGTATTCCTGAAATTCTCTTTAGTAGTATGTCATCTATCATCTATTTCTGAAGGACAGTATCAGAATATGATTTAATTTTGTAATTTTTTCTAGCATTGAAAAAGGTTGGAAATAGAACTTTCCTTAACACAGTATCTTGAAAGCTTTGAACACCAAGACCTTGCTTTTAAATTAAAACAAATGTCTGAAACATCAGTTCTTATCAGATATATTAAATATTCACTCTTTGATTGACATAGTTGTTATAGCACCTCAGGATGTGGGAGCAATTTATAATCCAACTTGTCAGTCATTAATGATTCTGAATATTTCTTATCTTCACTTTTAATGCTATTACTACTTTTAAACATGTCAGAGTAGACCCCAGACAGATCTCTGCGGCTGTCTCATTCATCGGACACGTGTTGTGGCCACCACTTGGCGGATGAGGTCTCGAGTTATGTCTGGCTCTATGTTACCGCTGTAACTGCCTCAGTTCTTTGACCCGACTTGGGTCAGATGAGCTGGTATGAATGCAAGAACATGTTGCCCACCGGCTGTGACTGCCTATTGTTTTAAACTTGTTTCCTCCTGTCAGCTTTTCTGCAACTCTAAATTTAAAGACCAGAACGTGGCCTGTATTTTTCTCCCCACTTAAAGAAAATTCTGGTATTTCACATTCTTCATCTGTTTCTAAACAGAGCAAACCACTGAAATTCATAGTAAAATGATATTTTAAATGGTTCTCAGTAAGAGAGGATATTTATTTCTACATGCTAAAATAAGATAAATCCCATCCCCGCCCCTTTTTTCACATTTTAAAAACTAAGTCGGATCATGGGACATAAGAATAGGTGAGATAATGCTGCTTAAGGTCTCCTTGGGCTTTACAGTCTAAGATCGTGGGAGCTACAAATAATGTTTTCCTGCAGTCAGGAATTGCATAGGGGTCCTTCCACTTTAGCAGTGTTTTTTTCTGTAAAGCTGCAAGGTCCCAATAGCCAGTGGGTCTCTTTGTTGCTTTTGTCAAATCTGTCTGCAGCCATTAACTATCTCAAAAGTTATTCAAGGATTTTCATGAATGCAGAGAGGCAGCAGTGCTTTAGTGTAATCACATTGGCATCATTTTCTTAGCAATCAAGCTCAAATAAATAAATGTTCTTTGTTTGGCAGGTCACTTCGAATTGAAAAATCAATAATTTCCTACAGGGAAACATCAAAATTTTTCAGAGCTGAGGTACATTTTGCTTTTGATTATTTTGATCAGAGTTGATTAAAAACTGATGAACATTTTCCTTTTGAAAAGAATGGCAGATTTCATTTTTGTTTAAAAATTCTCAGTGACACAATCTAGAGAACATTCAACTGTGGAGGATAGGGCAAAGCATAAGGACATGACATAGCTCACTTGTATCTTTAGAGAATAGAAGATAAGGAGTCAGCAGCTGGTACATTTGATGCTTTTAATGCAAGTTGGGGTAGAGGTCTTCAAGAATTCACTGTAGATAACAGACTGATGTTGGGGTTAGAGTTGGGGTTAGAGTTGGGGTTTGCTTTTCCCCACCCTTTTAAATACCGTGTACTCCTCTGTGTCTGTGAATTTGAACTGAATGTACATGCTATCATAAATATATAAATTCTAGATAGAATATATAGATTCTCATCTGGCCATATCTCTATGGTTGTTTTTTTTCCAAACACAAATTTGCAGCCAAGTTGTAATAAA
>JAOXJM010000012.1:86482755-86506442 GCA_026413425.1 Tringa solitaria
GTCTGTTAGAAGAGGCCTAGCTGAAAAAGTAAAATTACTGAACAGAAAATTAGTTATGTTTTACCTCAAACCAGGACACTTCCTCAGCTCTGACCTATTAATTTATATTGATACATTTTAGCTTGAAAATGTTGCGTATCATGAATTGCTTAGTTAATATTTTTTTATTTGATAACATATACTGCAAAGCTTATATTCTGAATGGATTATGAAGGATTGTTAACTGCAGACCAGCCAGAGATCAGTAAAGTCAGTGCTTTCTCCAATAGCAGAAAGAGCTTATTTCATTACGTTTCCTAAGTTTATGGATTTCTTTTATTCTACCATAATTTTTCTCCAAATAAAGCGATACCATAAAGTGCCAGACCACTATCTTAATAGAGAACAGACATGAAATATTTAATTACTGTCAATATTATGAGTATTAATAATTTATGCTGAACCAAGATGTAGATGTTATAATGCTGTAAAGAGAGGGAGAGCCAGCCATGAAGGTCTCATTCAGCCATGGAGGAATTTATGGCTGAGGTGGCCAAAATAACAGAACCCCACCATTCAGTAACCTAAAATCTATTAGTAATTTACTAAGTGGGATGGACATACCATGTGGATAATGATTTCTGTTCTGCACACACAGACATACACCCCAATACACACTCACAAATGCATCCAGCACAGCAATACTGATGACCAGCACCATGGCCATGGGGAAAGAGGACACTTGCTCCAGCTGATTGATGAATCTGACTCCTGGCTTGTGGCCCAGCCTTTATGCATGGTGGATTTGCGCTCAGCCTTCTGCTTGCTGTTGGACATCTGCATTCGCAAGGGGCTGTTGTTTTCACCAATTATTGGTTTCCAACCTAGGCTGTTGGCATAAGCGACCCATGTCCTTGTTGGTCACACCGAGCTAATTTTCTTGGGTTTTGCCATAACTAAACCCAATTAGCTGTTACTATCACTGAACATGCTATAAACATATAAAATTGTTCATCTGTATGTCTTGGTTTCTTTGCCATGCATAGTTAAACCATTAAAAAATGGCAGATTCAGTACAGAGCTTTTTGGAAAGCCTTCCCCATAACAACTGCTGGAATGTTGCTATGTCTTACCAGCATATACCAGAATCACCAAATGACTTAGACGTGGGCGGATATAGTCAAGGTTTTACTTATCTCAGCATTGCTTTTGGGTAGGCTTCATCCCATGATACTGTTGTGCTAGCTGTCTTTTTTTTTTTCTTGACTTAAAAAGTTCCCAATCCTCAAACTGAAAGGCCCAGAAACCCTGACATTTTTTATGACCCTTTTTCATATTTTGATCAGTTCCATGTATGGTCTCTGTAGTAATACAGAAATGTAAAGATCTGGATGATGTAAAACCATATGTAACAACAACATGACTGTCTATCTGTTAGGAAAATGAATGATTTTCTGCATCTAACAACCTGCTCCTAACAAATTGGTAGAGAGCTTAAAGTTATTACCACCATCATCAAAAATGGTGGGCGGTTTAAGCTGCTAGAACAGAGTTTCTGCTACTATCTTCCACAGGCAGAAGAAACTTGGCTAGGAAAGTTGAGCTTTTTGGCAGAAATACACTCATGTCCTTTATAGACAGCTGCCCTAGAGTAAAAAATGAAGGTTTTGTAGCTTGAAACCCAGCTAAATGAGGACAAGTGCCTTTTAAAATGCAACACATCCATGTGCATGCACACACACACCCCCCTCCCTCCCAAAGTTAAAATATGAAGAACTTTTCCAAATTTTTATGGTGTATTTTATATATTATCAATACCAGAAGATGTGCACCAGGTGGTGTGCACACGATTCCATTTGAGGTGCTGACACATTGACATCAAAATGCAGGTTTTTTGTAGATGGTGGAGACATTTGAACTTCAATTAGAGTCCATATAATTCCATTCCAAATAACTCCATTACAGCCAGCTGCTCCCTGTTTCAAAGGGAAGATCACCTTTCTCATTTTTGTCCCCACCACTTTCTGTTGTGAGTACACACACTATTTTCAGATCCTTAAACTGGGTCCACACTGCCCCACTCTGGACTGTCAGTCACTTTTTAAATTTTTGGCCACCATATAGGTGTTCATCTCATTTGTTCATGGCTTAAAATATCCGGTAGAAAATGACGGATGTATTTGGTTTTGCAATTTCTTCTATTACCAGGGAAATTCTGTCAAGCTGGCTGAGATGCCTTCGAGAGTAATATTCCATAGCAAAGTCTTTCTCATAGGGTCTTTTTACAAGAATTGGCCTGAAGTCATCTGCTTCTTGTCATTTACTAAAGTAAACATAGGGGTAAGTGAGTGAACAGGGGTACACACCCACTGTGCAGCAAAGCCCAACAAACCTACACACAACTTCCCTGAGTAGTTTTGGTAACCCAAACTTACTTTAGCCTCCAATTTTCCTCTCACCACTGGAAAAATCATAGAATCATAGAGTAACTAGGGTTGGAAGGGACCTTAAAAATCTCTAGTCCAACCTCTCCTGCAATGAGCAGGGACATCTTCAACTAGGTCAAGTTTCTCAGAGACCTGTCCAGCCTCACCTTGAATGTTTCCTGTGATGGGTCATTTACCACCTCCCTGAGCAACTTATTCCAGTGTTTCACCACCCCCATTGGAAAACATTTCTTCATATGTAGTCTGATTCTACCCTTCTTTAGTTTAAAGGCATTGCCCCTTGTCCTATCACAACAGGCCCTGATAAAAAGTTTGTCCCCATCTTTCCTGTGGGCCTCCTTTAAGTACTGAAAGGCTGCACTAAGGTCCCCCTGGAGCCTTACCTTCTCCAGGCTGAACAATCTGAACTCTCTCAGCCTGTGAAGAAAAAACCTCTGTTATCTTAAAATCTATTTTCTTTTTACCTAAGAGATTTGAATTAATCAAGTTCTCTTATGAAACATGATTTTTTTAGAATGTTCCTCTATAGTAACTTCATCTGAAAAGACTCAGGCTTTGAAGGCAAGGAAGGCAAGGTTTGTCTCCTTTTCAGGAGTCCTTTTCTTATAAATATTCCTAGTGTTTACAGTCTGGAAAGTGCTGTCTGATGCTTGGTTTCATGTGAGAGGGTCAGTCTGCATCTGAAAGGTGGAATTCTGTTTTGTAAGTCTAAAGTTCAGCTTGGGATCAGCAGTCTGAGTCAATAAGGACAGAGCATGGGGCTTGTGGAGACTTGTTTAGGCCATTGTGAGATTGTTCTGGGGTATTCTTAAAAAAAAAAAAAAATTTAAAACTTCATGCACACACAGAAAAAGGCAAAAAAAACCCCCAAACCTACAGTGGACAGTTGTAAATCTCCAGTATGAAGAAGTTGCATATAAAACAAAATACATGATTTTGTAAAGTGATGAAAGGTACGGATTTGATAGAAACTTAATATTTCATTTGTGTTGTTTCTAATTTTTACTTTTGATGCATGCCTAGATGCTTGTCCAATGTTAAAGATACAGGCTGTTTTGGGCTAACTCAATCTTTACAATACTAAGTCCAGAGAAAAACAGTCATTAGTTTCTTCATTTGTCTGTTTGGCAACTTTTCCAGTAGATTAGTAATTTGACCCCTCTAAAAGAAATTACAAACAATAAGTCAAATTCAGTTCCATCATTATTAAATCAGAAGACTCTGTTACCACAAAGACAGTGAATTTCTAATTGCATTTTTATGCATACATTTGGTTTTCATTATAACAAATTACTCTTGCCAGAGCTGTTAGAAAAAGCAGAGCAGAAAGCCCTAATTAAAAGGGTAAAACGGAGAACTTCATTTCAGCCTTGTCTAGACATGCTTGATAACAACATAAATATGTGAATATGTCATGATTTAAAGCATTGTAAAATAGAATAATGCTATTCATCATGCACTTCCAAAATGAGAAATCCAATTTAATTAAATGTAGATTCTATTTTACTGGACTTCACTGGCTTTGATTCCTACTTCAATCACCATGTTTTATTTTGCATCCTGTGTCTTTTGAAAATGTTGTCCTTCAAGAGTACCACATTTATTATAGGAAGCACTTAAAGAAAATCATAACACTTTTTAATAAATAAACTGTTTTTAAACTAGTGAAGTATAACAATTTTCAAAAATATGCTCAGGAAAATATAGATAAAGAGAATAGAAATTATTCCTCTGAGTTCAGGTGTTACTGAATATGGAAAAATCACCTTGATTTGTCGTCCATGGCTTGTCTTTAGTCCTTGATTGCACAAGCTGACATTAACTGCCTCAGAACAACAGAAAAACAACCTAAGAATAAAATATTCTTGCAGTGGAGTATTACAAAGCTTATGAAGTGTCATTATTGGATATTTCTGTCATCAAGATGGAGTATTTTTGTGACAATGGGATAGGTTACAGGTACTTTCCCAGTTTAAGCCTGGGGTAGATGTCCTAAGGGAGACTCTACATCCAGCATTTCAGATGCTGTGTCTCAGAATGAAGTGTAAACATTTTGAATATTTAAATGTATATGATTGCTAGTATATACGATTGTTGTAATACACTGAGCCAAGGAGAGCAAGACAGAGAGAAAGACAGACACATTTTCTTCTTAGCTGCCAAGCAGATGACAAATATACATGGAAGACAAATTACAGTGCAGAATAGCTTTAAAACACTAGACTTGTTAAATAGAATGTCATCCTGTATGAGTCCTGTAAACTAATCTTTTAAATTATTGTATTTAATAAGTATTTTCAAATTAGTATGGCCATCATCACATACCAGAACAGCTTCATTGCTGACTTACATTTGCAGGATATTATTATTACTGTGCAAGGCAAAAGAATCTATACGATAAAGGGCATGATACGTGTTCCGACCAAAAGATAGGCTGGAATAATTTTGTATTGATACTTGGTATGTGAGACTTACATTTCTTGCTAAATATAATAATAATTTAGAAATTCAGTTAGTTAATATGGTATCAAAGCAGTATTCATCTGATAATTTTAAGATTTAGTATTTAATGTTAAATGACAAATGTAATCTACTTTACTTGGATCTAGTGGTTCAGATGAAAGTTCCTTTCACTTAACGCTTTTACTTCTTGCTCTTGTGGGTATATTTCAATGGCAATTCTATGGTCCATTTGTATCTTTTCATTCAAAAGTACTAGAAAAACCCAAACCTCAAACCTTTTCTGGAATATTTATGTAACTACTACTTGAAAGAGACATTATGATATGTAGGAAGATCATTGGTAACTTTCTAGAAGTATCAAGTATAGGAACAATTTATACTTAGTACACATCTTCTGACTGGAAGAGATGTTTATTTTGCATTAAACAGGAGAAAATTTATATGACAGTATTCATAGTAGTATAAATATTTAGCTTCAGAGTCTTCTTTTTAGATGCGCGCACACACACATATATACATTTCATAACCCATCTTCCACATTTCCTCTGGAGAACTAGTCTGCTGTGCTTTATCCAAACTCAATTTTTGACAGTTTCAGAGTTTGATACTCCTTCTGCTCTTGCTCCCAAGGCCACCAAAGAATATCTCTTTTAGCCTGAATACTAAATGGCCTTCCTGTTCTGATGTCACTAATAAAATGAATTTATTTAAGAATAACATTCCCCAATAGCACAAGAGGTATAACACCTGAGTTATTAGATACTTTTTTCCAGAACAGTGAATTCACTAGGAAACAATTAGAGGACAAAAAATGTGTTACAGGTAGCCATATTTTAAAAGTAATATTTTTACCTTGCACTTTTCAAGAACTCAATCTAAAAATTGTTAGTTACGTCCTTTTCTTTCTTGTAAGTAGTATGTACATATTCCTGATTGTTACAAGTATTTTGCAATGCAAAAGTGTTAATATGGATTTACCTAATTAGAGCCAATAGAAAGATTCCCAAGGATCTCAGATGACTTCAAATCAGGGTTACTTTACCATATTTTTCAGTGAAATTGAACAAATATCTCTCCTGATTCTTGAATGTGATGTATCAAGTATGAATTTATTACTGTGCTCTAAGATAATCTTCCTAGGGAAAAAAAAATAAAATATCCCAAACCCTAAACTATTTTGTGTTGTTACTAAAGAAATGCCAAGAGTTTTGTATAATGTTCTACCTGCTGTGATTTTTCTTCCCCTGGATGACATTTCCCATAGGGGATTTAAAGCATATGGTATCAAGACTGGAAGCTTAGATATACATAACAAAGTCTCTCCTTGATAATGAACGATAATGAATGATAGCTTGTATTTGGCATCACAAACACATGCATAAGTGAAATTCTGTTCCATACAGTAGCACTTTGAAAGTACCTTGCTTGTTTAAACACACCATTGGGAGAAACAATCTGTTTTGCTAATGTCTTAAGCTCTTCAAAAAGAAGCTTCCTGGTTTTGAATTCATGGTGTTTTTTTAATGAGACCTCACTATTGGGAAACGGGGAGTCTGCTTTGGTGCTTTGTTGAAGAAGTTGTTTGGGAAGAGCTGACAGGTAACCTATTTTTCCATTACCAGAAAGCGCTTGAAAAAAAGAGACGGACATTTTAATTACTGCTAAATAGTAGTAGTTCCAACACTGATTCTTTTTTTCTTAATAACTGTGAAGTAAAAACTTCCCATACCACACAACCCTTAATTTTTAGGCTCTGCTGCATATGAAGACCCATGGATAAAGCTGCTCACAGACAAAGAAAAATCCTAAATAAAGGTATCACAGTGTGGTCCCAACAGTTTCTGATGGATTTTTCCTTTTATGAATTTATTAAATACTTGTAATTGAGTTTCTGCACTATTTCCCTGATTGAAGGAGAACTAGAGGGTGTGTTTGTGGTTGATTGCAATTCCTGATTGATAGGGAGAACGACAGATTGCTATTAATATCAAGTCAACTCTCTTTAAGGAAATATGCCTGACAAATACTGACTGTTCCTATCAAGAGAATCTCTTGTTTATTGTGAGGCTGATTGCTTTAAAAACGACACTGAGAAAAATGAAGTATAATTTTTATACTTGCATTATTTTTTTATAACACCTCTTCCAAAAACTTTATTTAATACGATGGAGTGGACAGCTTGTGATACAGAGATGACAGAAGAGAATGGTATGAGGATAGTATATTTTGACTATAATGAAAGTATGCTTTAAAAGAAGAGGCACAATGGTTGGAAAATGTAAAAATCCCCTGGCCCGTGCTGTTAAAAGCATAATGAGGCTATAATAAGGCTATTGTAAGCTCACATGCTTTTCTGGCTAAAAGAATCCGATTATTTAATTGATGCTACGAAGCAGGCAGGGAAGGGAGAAAAAAGGCATTTTCAGAGATGTAAGAGTGAAGCTGGAGATTTTTATATGTTTCTTACATGTGACTGTATGTGTTTTTTATATACATTTCAAAACATTCAGAGAAACTACCAGTCAGTCCTCCTTCAGGCCTCTATCCCAATACCCCTGCCAGAAAGAAAAGCAAAAGCAAGGTGGTTCCAGAATTAGGCCATTTACTCAGTCAACAAGAATTTTCAAGTAATGTTAACGTGTCTGGTTTTTTTAGCGACTGGCGTTCATGTATCCAATTTTTTCTATAGCTACTATGCTAAGTAGTGTTTGATATACAGCTGAGATGCTTATGTATTTTACTCTAGAAGTTATTTTTAGCCTCACTAAACATGAAGAGAATCTCAATAAAAGCTTGGAAATATGTGTTCCTCCACACATTTGGAGGAAGAACATGAGTTTTCACACTTGTGACCAAGGGCCAAGACCCACTTTGAGTGGGTAAGGAGGAGCTGGCCAAGGCAACCCTCTGGCGCTGGATCCCACATACCGTGGGTGCATTGGGGCCAACTCATACCTTCAGCTTTATTTTGGGGTTAGAGATCTGGTTGTAGATCATTCATTTATGCACAGAGCGGTCTGGACACCTGTGTGATTGCAACTACATGTTGAACTCCTGCATGATACGTAAGGGTTTGTGGTTGAGCAACATCATAGCGACGATTGCTCTTCCTTGAGTGAAGAGAACAGAGTGTGGTTTCAATAGAGGCCAAATATGGATAGGAAATTATATGGAAACAAACTTATTGCACATTTAAATGCTGAGAGGTTCAAGAAAAACTTCAGGAATCCCCAAACATGAGGATGGCTTTATCTGACATATGATGACAAAAACCGGGAGGACCCACTGCCAAATATCTAGACAGAAAACCAGCCTCATTTAAATATATCATCATGTATTTGTGAATATGGGATGTACATGATCTGATGAGAAATGTAGATAACAGGTGGCAGTATGTCCAGGAATGAGAAACCATCTGGATTTGCGACTGTCTAGTGCCAGCGCTTAATTCTGAGAGTTGCTTGCTTGTTCTGGTAAAGGTCCCTCAGTGGCCTCGTCTTTGGATTAAAGAGTGCTGGACATCTAGTGAAAGTGCATTTCTTTTTGTACTGCTTTCAGGTATAAAAGCTCAGGGGAGAGATGTTTCTGTGCCATAACTTCCAGGAAAGCTCTTGCTGGAGCAAAAAAACATAGGGTGTATAAATCAGATGTGCTTCTTCCTCCTACTCCTTTTCCCACTGGCTCAGATAATGATGAGAGGAACAATTTTATAAGCACTTTATATTCAGGTGCCCTGAGTGCTTCTCAGAAGTTATTATAACAAAATAAAAGGTAATAGTTTGTTAGGAGCTCATTTAAGAGCTAGAACTCAAGTGACCCACATGAATATCAAGTCTATGATTGATTAGAAAGATCTTCCTAAAAATTGCGCATTTATTCTGACCTTGTACGTGCCTCATTGGGGTGAAAGGTTCCCAAAAATGAAATGTTTTTTTAACTGCCTTTACAACTTGACCACAGTTTGGTAACCAGTGTGATTGTGGCAGACCTGAGATTTGTGATGTTAGTCTACTTCTCATCTGTCTAATGATAGGGCCTATGTTTGTGGGTGTGTGGTGGGTTGTGCTGCCAGGTAAACATAACCCAGAGTTAACTTTCTGATGTGCAGTAGTCCTGTCCTGGGACTCTGATCTGCTGCTTTGGAAGGTGATGGTATATTGAGAGAGCTTTGCCTGGGAAATACGTTCTTCAGAAAGTTTCTTGTGATACTCACGTGGGTAGTGGCAGCACATTGCGCTTAACCTTGAGAGCTTCCTATTTGCCTAAGTAAATTTCAGTAAGTGCATTTTGGCTTATATCAGGTTGGTGTAATGTTCACCCAAAGGGCTGAAGACAGTGAACGTTTCCTAGCAATTACAAGTCTGTAGCAGAATTGGTCAACAGGTTATGCTGATGACATCCTTTTGTCATATGACTGAAGATGATTAAATTAATAGTTAAAACTCCATGGGATGGGGCAGAGGCGATGGGGAAGAAGAAATGATAAACTGCAATGGATATTCAATTTGTTTGAATGGGTAATACTCATAGTATTACTAATGAAAAAAAATAATTTTTTTGCCTTTTATGTTGTCTACTGGTTTTACAAGCAAATAGAGAGTTAAAACTATGCAATAATTTGGTAACACTAGAGGGAAAGACTGATCTAAAAGGAAAAAAAAAGCAGTGTTATTCTTTCTGCAAAATGTCACAAAATAACCTATTGCTCTTTGACTAATCATCTATTTGGGAACATTAGCCTGGAGTTTTGCTGTTAAACATAATTGGCTGTCTTTTATCTCTTGTGTTCAGATAACATGTGTTTTTATTGATGTTAAATGATCCCTGGGGGATGCTGAGTAGCTAAATTATTAGTGCTTATGAGAAAAAAATAGTAAGAATAAACGTTTTGATTCAAGTATTACTGTGCTGCTGGCTCATGGATATTTTTTAGAGATGAGATGTGATCCTTTGCTTTTATTTCTATAGTATGTGTGCCCCATAAATCCAAACTAAGTAAAGATATGTGGTGGTTTGGGTTTTTTATGTGAAAACTTATTTTCTCCTTAACATTCTGTGAATATACTGAATACCTTTTCCTTGGAAAAAGTTTGTTGAGTTTTTTTCAATGCTTCGTACAATGTGAGGGCAAGGGTGTCTTAACAGCTGAGAGGTGAGAGATAAACTCCATCAATTATGAATTCGGCACCCCACAGGTGTGTCTGTATAGACACCATTCACTTTTAGACTCTTATCCAATGTTTTGCAGGACTATGTGTTTTCGGGTGAACTTTGCCATGCATGAATACATGTTTTATCTCTGGGACTCCTGGAGACAAATATGCAGTCTTAAAAAGAATTAACAAATACATTCAGAATCGAACGATTTTTGTTAATTAATCAAAGATCTTAGGTTTGTTTCCTTTTATTTTATTTTACTGAATGCTGAATAAATGCATAAATACTTGATCTTTAAACTATGGAAACTCATGGTTACTTACTTCTCTATAAGTATATGTATATGCGCTTTATAAACTTTATTTTATAAAAAATTTATAAATGCATGCTAACCTTATGTAAATAGACTTGTTGAAAAAAATATAAATACTTCCTTTCTAGACTTTGATGTATACCTTCTAGTAACACAACATATTTTGTAATAACAGAAATCTGTATTTCTGAATAACTGCAGTTCATTAGCAATGAGTAAAATATAGTGAAATTCCCAGTGCCTAATCTATAAATAAAATTTTAAAGGACTCATCAGAACACTTGTATTTAATAAAAGAAGGTGGAATAGAGTTAACTAAACATTCAATAAGATGATTATGAAAAGATCCATTGTAGACTTGCAGTTATTAACTCTAGATCAATAGGGCTCAGAAATCAGTGCTTCAAAAGTGCTTTTTTTCTTTTTTTTGTTCAGAGAACAGTCTTATGATAAATATCAGGTAGAGCATCAGTTCCAGTCTCAACTGCTCTGATATTCTTGTCTGACCTTGGCTGATGAACAGCTTATATGCTCCCGAGATTTAGTTCTTAAAAAAGGTGTAGAAAATTCTGTTTTTCTAATTTTCTGGAGCAATTTGAAGCTATATTTCAGCTATGTGATGCATTTGGAAAATTTCAGCTATGAGGACCTATTATAATATTGTTGACCAAACCTGAAAAGAAGAAATTGAAGGGCAAATATGAAAAAAGACAAAGGGAGGTAAAGGGAAAAAATAAAGGAAATGATAGAAAAATTAAAAACAAGAATTTATGAATAAAAGACAGAAAGAGAAAAATAAATATGACATATGGGCTAGAAAACAGTACGTCATTCATTATTTTAATTTTTTCATTTTAATTTCTATTTCCCAAGCACACATGGGAGTCAAGTTTAAAAAGCTAGCAGTTTGGAACTTCTTTTGTGAAGATATTTAGGGTTGGTTTTCTTCAAGCTGGTTATGGCCTTGGAAGATCTACCAGTCAGGCCAGAACTCATATGTTTCTAGTTTGAGCTATGGCTGCTAAACTTGCTGCTCTTGCTGATTCTGAATTGTCTCTGAAGATTTCTCTTGCTACTGTGGTGCAGCCTTTAACAGCTGCTGCCAGGGTCTTTACCTCGAAGGTGGGATCACTGCAGTGTTAGTGGAGAGCAGCAGAAAAAAGATAAAGGTAGGTTTTGCGTTTGTTTGTTGTTTGGTTTTTTTTTTCCATTGGTTGGTGTTATGCTTCTCTCTTCCTGCAATTGCTTGATGCAGCAATCTCACTTTGCCTGGCATTACCTTTGTAAGTACCATGTGACATGCTGCTCATGTTTAACGTGCCTCATGTGATCTGTGCTTGAACCATCTCCACTGTGAAAACAGCAAAACATTAAAATAGTACTGAAAAAAATTTACTGATGCTGAAGTTTAGAACTCAGTTGTGCCAGTATTTCTTCTCATTTAGGTAGGCATGCAGAGATTGTGGTGTCCTGGTGACAAGTAGGACAGAATTTATCTATTTCTTTAATACACAGGAAAAGGAAAAAATATTTTTTTTTTTATTTCAAACAGAAATAAGCAGGCAAAATCCGATTTTGCTGGAAATCACATACAGGCAAAATAGAGCTTGGCGGTCTTGCTGCTACCATGCATTATACTTCCTAATCAATAATATCATCAGGGAATTTAAATCTCATTACCTACAGGGAAACATTTTTTCATGATAAATTTTATTTAAATCACACATTTTACTACAGTCTCCCTCTTTGATGGCCTTCCCTTTTGCCTGTCCCTTGTTTCCCTTCCTATTTCCATTGTGCCAGCCATCTCTCTTGCTGTTAGTCTGAATGAGCTTCCACTGACATGTGGGATTTGAAGTCTGAAGAAAAGGAAGCAGTGCACAGAAATCTGTAAGAGGTGACAGATATGGTCCTTTCCTCATGTGTCTTCAGTGGCTGTTATTGATCAGATTCTTCTAGGTCCAGCTTGGCTTCAAAAGAAGATGTGCCAGAGCCCTGAGCTCACCAGCAGGGTCCAGCAGGCATTTGGTGGTGAGGGTCCTACCTGGCTCCTCTTCTTGCTCACCATGCTATGCTTGGCAGTAGTAGGTAGGGGGAAGAAAATCAGCAGAACAGATTTTTGTCCTAAGAAACAGCACATCTTCTCAATGAAGTATGGAAATGAAGTATGGATCTCTTTCCTTTCAAGACTTAGTATCCAGATATTTAGCTTGGAAAGGTGATTACCCCTCAAAGTTTCACACCTCAAAATAGTCATTTGCTTTTCCTATTAAATTCTTCATATGAGTTCTAGATAAAGATTTCTTGTAAATTAGTAACTTAACAACTTTGCATTGCCTGTGGTAGCTGGACAGCATATTGATCTGAAGGGTTTATTTGAAGTTTCAGGGTTAGATTCATGAGCTCTGTGATTTAAACTGGGACGGCATGGGTATCTTCAGACTCATGAAATAGTACCTGAATTGCAACTTAATGCAAACAAGCACTGCCTTTTTTGTTGTTGTTGTTGATGATGTGAACTATTTGGTCAGGCTATTTCTGGAACAGGGCTGGAAATTGCCAGATGAGAAATAAGGCAATTGGCTACAGTGGTAACATCATGAATAAACAAGTATAGCGAGTATAGCTCCATAGAAGACAGGGATAAATAACTCAGCAGTGTAAGTCTTGAAAACACACTAAAGCTGAGATTTCATGTATGCATTTATCTTCTTGGCAGTGTATTGTATGTTTGGTTTAGTTTTTTGGTCAACACTTGTGGTGTCCAGACTGTTAGTTTTCTTGGGTGAGTAACAACCTTTGCTTTTCTTCTTTGTCTAACTCTAAAAGTTTGCCAGGTTACTGATAAAGTTCTTCAAAGGCAACCCCCCACACCCCATCTTGTTTCTATTTTGCTAATATGCTGAAAAGTAGCAGCCTGTTCTTCGGAGCCAACAGGGTCTGCTTCACTCGGTGTCTGAGTTCTACCTTGTCAGCGTTATTTAATGCAAGTTTTTTGCTTAATAACTGAGAGGTTCCAGATATCTGTTTTTTTCTTAAAGACCATTTGAAGGTACAAATATCTTTCACACCCAGCCAACCTTTTATAATGTTATTTATTAAACACATAGTAAAGTGTGTCAAATAAAATGCAATCAACCTACTTATTCTTTCTGTTCTGTTAGTTTCTAAGGCAGCCTGTATGGACATGGCTTTCTTGAGACATCAGTGCTCTTGCTGTCAGACATTTTGCTTCTTCTGGTCTTGCCATGCCTCAGCTCATCTGACTCAGCCTGCTGTGAATTTTGGCTGTCAAAAGAGATAATAAGGACAAATAGTTTCATGCTACTCATCTCCATCCCTTTTAGGAACTGCAGTGTATCTTCACTATGGATAAAAGATTGTATATTGGTGAAGTTATCCAGCTCAGTGACTGGGTAGATTTTTATGCTTCTTTATTAGAGTAGTTGGGAGTGTTTTTTCTTCACCTCTTTTGAAGACCATATTTAAGACTATATCGTATAGCAAATTTATGCAATCTCACATCATGGGATAACTGGATAAATTAAAAGATTAACCAGAAGGAAAAAAACCAACCACCGAATCATTGTGTTGCCAGTAGCAAAGCAGCAAATGGTAATCCTATCATCTCCTGACAGCGTTTATGTTTTTGGGAGATGAATTCCATATTCCAACCAAGAAGCCTCATCACAAGTCAGTAACAGTAGTGATTTTTAGTACTTTCCTGAATATTCAGCACTTGCAAAGCAACAAAACCTCTTTTTAATTTGATTTTAAGAAAACATTGTTAATAGATCTCTGGGAATTGAGAGTTGTTAGAGAATGTGTGATTCGTCATTTGCATTGCAGCTGCTTTGTTGGTGTAAAACTCTCTTCACAGACCTGTAATTGCATGACCTTAAGTATGCCTAAGTTAATTTTGATTTTAAACAAGTTAATTAGATTATTTGATGAATTATGACATGGAGAGTACTTGGCATAGTGTTCAATATGAATGGAAGCAAGCCTTGACCTTTACTTCTATCAGTATGTTTTGCATTTTCTAGTAATGTTTCTTTACACCACAAGTACAAAATAGTCATGTTAAATCTTTGTGAGGAAGTTTTAAATTCATTCAGTTTATGGAGTCATAAACAAAGAGCCTACTCTCTATTTAATTTTTCTGATAAAATGTTTAGTATATCATTTGAGTTACACTTATATAAGTCACATGTCAGCATATGTAATATCCCACATGAACAAAATTAATGCAGTTTAGCTACTTCCCTTGTAGGCCTGCTGAGTCTAAAAGTAGGCATTAATGTTTACTCATTGGGTGCAGATGTTTTTGTAGGGATTTCTATAAGGTCTCATCTCTTTGCAAAGCAGGTTGCTCAGTTTATATGCTATATAGTGATATAATTTTACAAAATGGAAAAGAGCAAAAATATCAGGAAAAAGTACAGAGTCAATTGAAGGAGCACAGAAAGAAGGATTCATCAAATATTTCTTCAAAACAACTTTCCCCTGAGGTGAATTGAGAATTTGGCTAGGAAAAGGCAGACTGCAATAATGCAGCTGTTAAGTCATCAAGCTTGGACTAATCTTCAAATCTGCTTCTGTAAGTAGGCAAAGTGAAAAAAAGACTCAACTAAGGAGTAATAGGAGCTGGTAATCTGGTAATTTTACCCAGTCTGAGAGACCATCGGACATCAGCTATTTCTTTTCTGTGTGTTGTTAGCCATGGTAGTAAAGCTGCCCAGCTCAAATTATCCTATTTTATCCCTGTGAAATGGTTATTTTGCAAGACCTGGACAGGGGTGTGGATCAAAACATCCATACGTTGTTGAAAAGAAACATCAGTGGGGAAAATTACATGTCAATGAGTTTGAGGCACTGTGTCTCAGAACATAGTCCTGAGGTTAAAGTGGTAGAGGTGGTATTATTTCTTTTATGTATTAGGATCAGGAAAAACATGAACTAAATTGCACAAGAATATGTACTCTAATATTTTTAGTAGTTCAGGCCCATAGTACTAAAATATTGACTTCTTGACACTTACAGATAAAGACAGTGACAAAAGCCCCATAATGGAAATTAATTAGATGAAAAATATATTTTCCCCTGTTCTGTGTGGGTAGTCATCTGAAAAAAGCTATAAACACACCTACACATTTGTGTAATCCAGTTCTGTTTCTCCACTGAAGTAAAAAATAATCTTTCCAGTGACTTGAGGTGTGGATGGATTTGTTGCGTAGCAAAGTACTTGCAGGAAACAGCATCTACAGATAGTTATTTTCACAGGTGTCTTTTTCACTTGAGAACTTTAAAATAGTGTTTTCCCCAAGCTTATTTTTGAAGTTGCAGTAGTTGTACATGCGCAATGGAGAGGCAGGTGTACATGTGAATTAAAAAAACTTTGTGAGGATTTTGTGTATGCGTTTCTTCTTTCTTAAGATTTGCTATCAGAAAATTAAGACTGTTCACAGGACAAAACCCTTCATGAAAGAAAAATGTCACTATTTTCTTTTATCTTTTCAATTACATTTATGTATTTTCAGATGGTGGTTTAAGTAGCCTGCAGTTTTGAAAAAGTGCTGTAGAACATATAGTAGTATTGGAAAACAAATAATAAATATCAATTGATTTTTTTTAGTTTCTTGAAGCTGCACATTATTAGTTTTCAAAACGTAATCACCTTTTCTTTGGTGCTTCAGAATCAGTTTAGTATCATCTTTGTAGATTAAAAGGTTGGAATAGTTTCTCTTAGTAAATGCAAGCACATGCTTTTCAATCAATAATATTTTAATTTAAGCATAATGATGTTAAATCTTGGTAACATACTTAATGGAAGTCTTTTTATTAGTATTTATTTCTATCATTGGAAGAAGAGGGAAAATAAGCTTTCTGTTAATATGCTTGGAACTAATATTATCTTTGATGACAAAAATCTGACTCAAAATGTAACCTTCCCATTAACAAGAATCCGGACAATTATTTAAGTGTTCTCTGTTGTATTTTGACTATAGAGAAAAGTACTTTTACTTCTGGGATGTGCTGTCCTTGAAATTCTAGCCTCAAGTTTGTAAACAAATATTTCCATTTTAGGTATGTTCAGTTCTAGCTAGACCTTGCATTGATTTCTGTCTCCTGCACTGGTGTTTTTCCTGGGCTGTTACAAATTAATCTGTGGTACTCATGGGCACAAGGTCACATTAAGATCAAGGACATGGAATGATTTCATTAAAAGGAGAAAGATAGTGAAACTACTTGGAATACAATTAATGAAGTTCCAAGTCTGGAAAAAAAACGGTTTTGAAAGAGCCTGACTCTTCAACTATTAAACATTAGCTACTGAGCTTTCTGTATTGGCAGATGAATTTCACTGAATTCCATTCAGTGAAAATTTGTTTTCAGTGTTTCTCCTGAATCTGAGGTATCTGGTTCTTCTGACTTGGTTGAGCTAGAACATTGTAAATACAGTGTTGATTCCACATCTGCTGTTCATCACATGCTTCCTCCTTGTGAATTTTCTGAAATTTATTGCTATCCAAAACTTGTGTTGCTTGTTTTTCCAAGTTTCAAATGCAACAAACCACCCAAACCAGAACTGCCTTCCTGCAGAGCAAAGACTAGTAACTCGGGGAAAAAATGACACCTGATTATGTATATTGGTCTTCACAAACAAGCAGCAGGGCTCAAGCTGATGAAGCTTTTTGAACAGTTTCTTCAATACATAGTTGAAAAGACTCAGGTGAGGAATAAAATAGTGAGCAGGCCTAAACTCAAGCTGTATTTATTGGCAGCTTCCCCCTTAAGCTCTTTGCTATTTCTCTGCGAGTTAGAGGACAATATTCTTGCCTCAGGCTTGTGTTGTGATGGAGATAATGTGATCACAGGTTTCTTCTCCTCAAACTCAGATGGGGTACCTCTTAAAGTGGTTTGCCTAGGAGGTCTCATAAGATTTAAACAATATTTGCTGCTTAAGTTATTGGGACAAGTGACAAGAATAGCTGATAAGTCATTAAAATTGTTAGACATTTTTATTTATGAGTACGTCTTGTCTTTTGGAGTAATACAGCTTAGAAAAAGGGGGGTGGGTGTGTTCTTCATCCAAAAATTTGGTACTAAATCTTGTTTCTGCTAGCTTGGAGCATTGCTGTTTTGATGATTCAGCTACTTGCCCGGTACATTTTTCACCAATTATCTAATTTTCAGAAATTTATTGATACTAAATGCACTGAAACTATATATTCATTGTTTGACATCTGCTGAGTTTGTTGGGTCATAAGTACACAGTCATAACTGTTAATAATGGCAATCCAGACACCCTACAACGGGAAGCACTCACGCGAAATACTTCTGTTGGGCTTGAATTTGCCAATAATCTGACAGATGAGGAACTCTAATAAAATTCTGTCTGGATCTTTTACTGAAGATCAGAAGCAGAAATTAATTTTAACATTTTTTTTTCTCTTGCTAGGACTGACCATGAAATTATTCATCTTGTTTCAATTAGCACTAATACTAATTGGACAGATATGGCTAGCTTTTGCTAGTTTACCTATCTTGGCACAGATGTTAGGGACTAGATGCTGTGTCTTTGCAGAATGACTGGGACTGCTTTCCTGTCACAAGGCTAGAAACTGTCCCTGCACTTACTGGGGACAGTAACAGGGATGCTACAATTCCATTGCTATCTCTTGCAAATATCCTTTGGCAAGGACCACAAAACAATTCCATTCAATAACTTGAACCAAGGCATCTGTGATGTGCAGGCTTTTAAGAGAGCTAGCTTTGAGTTTCTTTGAGCGAACACAGTATTTCATGTTAACTTTGTAGAACTGATCTGTAAGGATCAATTTAAGTGAGAAATCAAAATGAACCTTGAGGAGAAGGGTATAAGAGTGAATAATACACGCACAGGAAAGGCAAAGGCTTATTTTAAACTGTCGAAGTACCTTCCTTGCAGATATTGTCAATGGCTCTCTACTTCTTGCTGAATGTTTTCTCTGTGGTGCTGCTTTCCTTTTCTATGTGATACTTTATCAGCTTTAAGATTACTTGCCCTTTTTGGGCATTAAGGGGTATAGGAAACCTCATTTTCTTTCTCATAATCTCATACTAAAAGGATTAGGAGGCCAGAGATTTGCCCAGTAAGCTGATGTGTCTGTTTTGTCCTTCACTTTGTGTGAGGGTTGGGTTTTTTTGTTGTTCCTGCTCTGGATGCTCAAACCAGGTAGTACAGCTACCAGAGTTGTGAGGGTCTAAGGAGAACAGCTGCCTCCCAGCAAACTTGTGGATTTTTTTGAATGTGGACTGTTAGAGTCAAGCTATGGTGCTATAATGATTCAAAAACGTTTATGGGTTTAAAGAAAACTGGAGCCTTGTTTATTGGAGTATATTTCTCCATGTATTACTGTTAATTTCAGTGTTGGAAATATGCAAATACAGGAGCTGTCTTGGACCTAGACTGCATAAGATACCATCTACTTAAATAAGTGCGTTTATGATTGCAGATCTTAGACGGACTGACAGCTCATCAACATAACGAGTGATGATACGGTGTTTAAATATTGTAAAATATGTCTATGAATATGCATTCCAGTTCTGAAGTCGATTCATTGGAGCCATGTTTGTGCCTCTTCTGCATTTGGGTTTTGCACATACTTAAATGATTGTTTTCCTGTCTGGGAAGCAGATTTTGAAATTACCCACGTATGTATTTATAGAAATTGTCTTATAAATTGGTATACTTGAATATGCATACCAGAAATGTCTGCGTACTCATTCAGTGCACTGAAGAGTACTTCAGTGAAGTCTTAAGATGCGTCTGTTCAACCCTACCTATGAGAAGAAACATGGCATTTTGGAGAAAAATAGTCTTGGAGGTATTAAAGTAAACAAACAAAGCCTTTAAAATGGTAAATAACTACATAACAAAAACACATTCCAAGAAACTGATATGTATATTCTGTGAGAAAAAAAAGAAAACCAAAAGAACAAGGTTGTCTGGTAAAAGTTCCTTAGATGTTAGATAACATTTCTGTAACTTTCTAACAGATTTTAGCAACAATATGTTGTACTCATGATGCTGAAATCCTATTCCAGTAGTAACACGCAGTATTTCTCACAAGATACTTTTATGCACAGTAAGAATGTATTTCAGAGACACAAAAGCTAAGGTTACTTGAGTACCCTAAGTTGTAAGTTCTATCAGAACTCTATCCAGAGCAGCTCTTCAGATGGATAGTCATGTGAGATCAAGTGTGTACTGTATTGAATACTATAATCTCCCTGAAGTCATCAGTTATCTTTTGCAGAGAAATTCCTTCTAATATTGAAACTATTAAATAATCTTAAAGCTAGTGCAGCAGCATCAGTCATTTAAATAAAAATAGCAGGAGTAGAAATTGATGTTTAGAATTTAACATTAAACAGGGAGTGCTATTAGAGCGGTAAGTTTAAAATAAAGAGAATGGGTAGAATAACATCTAGTCTAAATATGTTGAATAAAACAGGATGCACTGAATAATTTTGTCTATTTGTTTGGAAGTGTTCAGAGAAGTGTGAGAACTTAACCACAACCACAACACTGGAGAAAATATCTGCATTACTTTCATGTCATGAGTGACAGCTATACATATCTTATCACTTTTAAATGAAATGCTGGTTTCTGTGGACAAGGATGAAAAATATTCTCATAATTGCAACAGAGATAATTCCTTCCTTCAGCATTTTTTTTCAACATGATTTCTTGTCATTCTCTTCTAGGAAATATAAAATACACTAAAGGAGTGTCAGGGGAGAAGAATGAAACAAGAGAATTACAGTATAAGAACCAGAATTGTGCATTTTAAAGTAATTCTGTATAGTAGGTACATTTATTCCACACGCTTTGGAAAATGAAGTATTATAACAAGAAAAATAGATTATTTTTATGTTTTCTGGATGTTTTTTATGTAGATCCAATAACATTCTATTAAAAAGTTTGTTCCCTCAGATAGCTTTGTTTCTTAATACTTTGCAAAAAAGCCCAGAGACTTTAATATGTCATGTAAAGGAGAGCTGATTTGAAATTGATATATAGTAAAATGTTCCTAATATGTGTATATGCTCTCTATATTTAGTATTAAAAAATAAAATTGTATAATTTTATATAAAATAATATTTTATAATTTTATAAGCATTGAAAAAGTGGCATATGAATTGGGTGAAAAACAGAAAAGGAGAAGAAAAAAATGACATAGGAAAGTGAAAATACAAACTCCCCTCTCCTTGAAAATAAAGTTTTTTTTCCTTCCTAGACAATAAATGCTTTAAGAGGAGCTGGTGCAAATCTTTTCAGAGTGCCAGGTCAAAGGGGAAAAAATCAGAGAGAGGGAAATAATAGACCCAAGAGTAGAATTTTGTCCAAATAGAACTTAATTTTTTAAAATTATAGCAACAAACTTATGCAAAACTAGGTTGGGAACTTCAGGCTTTCTAGTAATTTATCTTGTCTGGGCTCTTTACTCTTCTGTTTTGTTCTATTGTCATGTTTATAGTACCACGAATAGCCTAGTCTAATGTAGCTGATCTGTGTCAAGGGTTCTTTAGCAATCCAAATAACACTTCAAACATCAACAAATAATCATCTTCCTAAAATTATAATGAAAAACTATTGTCTCTTTGTTCTTCTGTTACATTTAAGTTCTGTCATTATCCTGTTTGCTCTTTTCATGCCTGCTCCACTCTTCTGTTTTTTTTCTACTTTACTACAAGCTGAGAGTAATTGTCACAGTAGTTATAGGATTAGATGTAGTCATGTATCAATCAATAGACAATAATGTTTTATAGATCTTCAAGATTTAAAAAATCCTGAATCTCCTTTTGATTCTCTTAAAAATCCTTTCAATTTTCTTAGCAGGAGAAGAAAGATCTTTCAAATTACAGAATGGAATACGTAGAAAAACATACAAGAAACTGGATCAAACCCAAACAAATACTAGAAGGGTAAAATCCAACTGCAAATCCTAATTTTAAACAGTGAAGGGATATCTTGGAATATCTTGGGATATCTTGGTTGATATTATCGAATTATACCTTATAACAATTTGATGTAACTTACATACTTGTAACACAAGAGTAGTTTCAATTCCTGTGGCCAAGAAACAGCACTTGGGGTTGAAGAACTGTTCAAGGTGGATTAGTTATTCCATACTACAGATTCATTGTGGATTAAAATTCTTCAAATATTGAGTTGCTAAAAGATAGGAACTAGGGTAGGAGTAACATCATCTGTGTTTTTAATGAAGTGAACAAATATTGCCAGTATATCAGGTATCACAAGGATCTAGACTCAAAAGTTACATTTTTAAAAATCTTTCTAACTAGTCTAGTAAATGAGGATCTAAGAAGGAAACATGCTTTGCTGGGTCTGATACTTACAAGCAGGGAAGGTCATGGATGTGAAAGTCAGGGGCAACTTTGGCTGCAGTGACCATGAGCTTACGATCCCAAGAGGAGTGAATGGGACAAAAATATGTTGTGAGAGGATGAAGTTTTGTTTATAAAAAATTACTCAACATAGTTAAAGATTTCAGAAGGATCTTATGACAATGAATCACTGGAATAAAGTAATGGACACTAGGACTAGAATAATGGACTGGAAAATAATGGACACAAGTTTGGAAGGGAAGAAACTTCAGTTAGTTACACATATGAAAAAGGTAAGCTCTGAATTAGCTGTTTCCATTTATAGAGAAGATCTCAGCACTACTGAGGCAGCAGTGGTCAAAGTGGTATATATTGCTGGGGAATGTTAGGAAGGGGCTTGCTTGTGAATAAAGCAAACCCCATGTGTCTGCAACAGTAAAAACCTATGACCTACCCACACCTTGACTCTGTTCAGCCCTGATTTAGTGATCTAAAGAAGCAAATTGTATGGGAGAAATATGGAGAGGATGAGCCACTGAAGTTATCTCTAAAAGGCTGAAGATAGCAGAGGTTCTTTCACCCAGTACTTAATTACGTTGTGGAATTCATTGTTTTAGAGTCTAGACGAAGTAAAAGTTTATGTGGATTCAAGGAAGATTTGAGTATTTCCTACATGATGAGTAATTAATAAAGGATAGATCCACAGGCAGCTACTAGGTATATTTACACTTGTCCTTTTTCTATTTTTTCCTTTCCTTTACAATTTCTCTCCTCCAAAATCTAAGAACCTGACTACTCTAGGTCTTACCTTCTCAGGTAAAACTCCATTAAAATCTTGGGTACCTGGGTTTTTGTTAATGGTATTGGAAATCATAATTGAGAGGAATTACTATAGACTGTATAAGTGTTGCTGAAGTCAAAGTCTTTAAACAGGCATACCTCAGCTACAAGACATGCTACTGAGTTGGTAGCACTAGCAAGTGTACGTCTGCTAGAGCATATGTTCATGTATGCGTACAGAGAATCTTATATGCTCTCCACCATTGTTAACTGGCACTATCAAAACATCTCCAGCAGTTTTGATATTCTCCTAAGTACATGTGACAAGCCTCTGCAGTTTCTCTGTGCTGTCAGTGAAATTAGAGCTGTAGGTTTTCTACATCTGTTTAACTACCATGGCAGTTATAATTATAGTGGATTTGCTTAACTCTGATCACAATAACACAGCTTTCATTTAAGTGAAAAATGAATATTAGTATTTTATAGTTATTTGCAGAGAAATGACATATTTCTATCAAAATGAAACTATCACACTTTGTGAAAGAATCCAACTCAGGTAGCTGAAATAAAAGAACAATGCACAACAATATGAGTTTAATGAACACTAGTGATTTACAGAATCTGAATAAGGATACTGTTACTAAACTACAGGCAAAATCTGGAATGAAGAGCACTTTTTCTATTGCTCTTTTTTATAAAAGTAGCATAAACAAAAGACAGTTAAAAGCTATAAAAAGACTGGTACAACTTAGAGCTAAAATGAAATTTGTATTTCTGGCAAAATTGGGATTTGTGATTTAATTAAGTTTAATTTAAAAAGAAGATATTTTGGTATATTTCAGTGGTAGACTCATCCCAATTTGGCAGAACTTGAAAGGTATCCAATGGTGTGGGTGTATTTTTCACTACATTTTTATTTCACTTTCATTTTCATTTCATAATACAAAAATAATTTCAAAATTAATAAAACCCACAATATTTTGAAAAAAATACAGTATAAATGCAACATCTACTTCACATATCCCTGATAAAAAGGTCCCCTAAATTTCCAATCAATGAAATATTTATGAATGTGTTCATGAGCAACACAGTCTCACTAAGAACTAATCTGTGCTCTTTTCTTAGTTTATTTCTAAAAATTGAGCACGTTG
>JAOXJM010000012.1:86510778-86533504 GCA_026413425.1 Tringa solitaria
AGGTCCTCTGTCCTTCTCCAGTCTTCTAAGGCTGACTTCTACTGACTTCCAGACTTCATGTGATGATTCAATGAGTTCAATGAAGAAGTTAAGTCCTTCCCCCTGCTCCCAACTCAAAACCACGTAAAAACCCAAACAAAATAACCCCCACCTTATTGGTTGGGGGTTCAGGGTTTTTAAAAATTTAATTTTTGATTGGGACTGGAGGAGTAACTGAAGTCTCTACAGATGAATGTCTTGATCCCTGTCTGTAACCTTCCCCCCCCCCATCCTGCCATGTTATTGTCCTTGGAAAGCAGTATTCTGTGTGTGTATGTGTGTCTGGAGGTGGTCTGTCCAAACCTGTGGAGCCAACACATCTTGAATTTTTCAGCCACATGTTGTCACTGAACAAGTGCTAATTTAAAATACTTCTGTTACTCCTGGTTGATGTTATCTACAAGCATGGAAAACAGAGGGTAAGGTTTTGCATTACAGTTGAACCAATTGACAGTATCACTTGATCCTGCCGGTCTCACTTTTCCTTTTACTGGTTCTGTTACTCTTGCTTCACCTTTCAGAAAACAAAATAAGCAGAAAATTACTTGCTTTGGTTAAATCTGCTCACAAATGTCAAAACCGACATGAGTTGCGAGAACTGGAATGTAAAACAGTAAGCCTTAGTCTGGCACAACTGTAACATCAAGTTTTGCCCTGGGCAACCCTTGGAGGACCTGCCATGGTTGACCTGAAGTGACTTAAGAGAGAAAATATATGAGATTTGAAGTTGTTCTTCTACAGACAAATGACCATAAAATCCAAGAATGTTAATCTATTTCATTTTTGTGTCATACTGTTAAATGAAGATTGGTACTTGGGAGGATTAACTCAGGCACTTGGTTATGTTCCTGATAACATAAATAAAAGTAGGCCAAATTTTTTTAAACTACAGAATATTAGACCTTACATTTACATTCTTAGAACTGGATATTGAATAAAAACTATGTGAAGGCAAGAATCCTGTCAACATAATAACAATTTACATAAGGAAAGTAAAGCACAAAGAATGACTTATCAGTCAATTTTTTATCTTAACCATGAGTTGATGATGTGTGAGCCATCACAGGCAGGATGCAGGAGGAACCACAAAACCGTGGATGAAAGACGAAGAACCAATTTAGTCTGGATACCTTGCAGACTGGGGAATCTCTGAAGGAGCATCCGGGCAGAGGCACACAAGTGGGGAACACAGGCACCATGGAGCGAGAGTGTTAGCAAGAGAAAGAGTGAGAGAGTGTTCGAACCTGCTGTTCTCACCTGCATTTTAGGGATTCAAGCAGGCGCAGTTTTCCATTGTGCTTTGATCTTCTCTGACAGCAGGGCAGGAATCTCAGGCATGATCGATAAGGTGCCTCTAAGTCCATCACAGGCCTACGTTATCTAAATGCAGATGTTCTACTTGTTAAGCACGTAAGACTAAAAAGCAATTAGTGTGATATATGTATTTTCCATCACCCCATGTGCAAGTCATTTGAGCCTGTTTACAGTCCTCCTCACTGATCTTCCGTTGCTTTCCCACAGATGATGAAGACTATCCGGAACCAAATGATTCATTTGCCATTTAATTGCTCAATGAATAAAGTGAGGACGATGTTTTATAGGACTCAAAGATAAATACAGCTGAAATGTTTAATCCAGGAAGAAATCTGAAGCTGGAATAGAAGACAAATAGATGCATCTTATTTGCTGAAATTGTATTAACAAGTACCAGCAATTGATGAGCCTGAGAAATGTTAGCAGTTTGCTTTGTACTAGCTTCCCATATTGTACAAATTTATCTAGAACACAGACTGGTTTTATTAGTCCAACTTAATTTGTACTATGGCTAGTGCACAGCTAAAACATGAGGCTTCAGTTTGTCTCAAGTGACAAAACAAGGGAAAGGTGGAAGGAATAGATATGAACCCGGTTGCAAGGAAAATAACCCACAACCCTGCTTTGTTTGTGTAGCTTAATTCAAATCAAGATTGAAGCAAGCTGTGGGTTTATTAACAACTGGTAATTAACGGGCATTCAATGAACTATGCATTCAGGATCAGTAATATAACAAATAAATCACGACACTAGTCACTTAAACTGTTACAACAACAATTTTTTTAGTACTATTGTAGAACTAGTCCCAAAAATCTCTACCTACACCTCGCCCCATTTAGCATGTGGGGGTTGCAGGCCCGGGGAGGCTGAGTGGCACCATATATGCTGATTCCCGTGCCACTGCAGTCTTTCCAGCCCGGCTTCTGCCCCTGCTGCTCCCCAGACCCTGCTAACAAACGCAGGCAACAGTGAGAAAGCCCCAGGCACCCCAGGGTGGGGGTCCCACATGCTGCCCCATGCTGCCAGCACCCAGCCAGATGCAGCACCTTTGGCAAGGCTTCTTTGTAAGTGTTGTGGGGTCACAGTTCGATAAGGAAACAGTCGGCAGTGCCCAGCCAGACCCTGGATTTGGCCACTGTCACTCCAGTGTCTCTCCCCACTGATACAAATTTTCAGGCCTCATTTATACTTCTCTTCATGCTGACTTATTTTCTCAAAAGCCTCTTGGTAGTTCTCTGGCTGCTCTTAAATCTGGCTGTCAGCCCTCTTCCTCTCAAACATGATCAGTTTGATGTTGATTACCTCTTGGACAATTCTGGCCTTTGAGTCATGCACCCTGTGTGTGCTTACCCTCCTGTCCCAACAACAGTAGTCATCCAGGCCATTTTGCCACGAGTGGGGTATGAGGACTGCCATACTGGTCCCCATTTTATGGATGGCAGAATCAAGGCAAGAAGGTTTTCTAGGGGTACATGATGTCTGCAAGTGAGGGTTGATTCAAGACTCCTAGTCTAGCCCTGTGTGTACCGGCTGAAAAGGAGATGTTGTGGCCAAGGGGACTTTGAAGAATAGAAAGGGAATTCAAATGCTGTGTTAGCCAGCCAGGGAGTTTGGACTGTATTAAGGAAAGCAACATAGCCAAGCAAAATCCCTGTGGGAGAGAAACAACTCCACTGTGTTCCCCACAGGATGCTGCAGTGATGCTCCTCTCAGCTTAGCATCTTCTGGCCAGTCTGAGGGCCAAATTTGGCTCCTGTCTTGGTAACACAAATGTGAGGAGACAGTTTCACCCTCTTCTTTCTCTTATTATGAAGCTTCCAAGCAAAGTCTGTCATAAGACTTAGGGAGCCCACTCCAGAACTGATATTGCTGTGCCTTACTGCTGAGACCTCCTTGACTTGAGTGGGAATGAGATACCTGAATAGTTTTAGGAGATCTGGGTATGGGAGATTGCCCGCTATAAATCACGGATTAGAATCACTTTCTAGACCTGTTTGGAAGGCTCCTATGCAACTTAATAGAATTTTTTTTTAACCATTAATATAGAATTTAATGTTTGGAGTTTCTTAACAATGTATCAGAGGAGTATGTGGCTTAATTCTTTGACAGATCTAAGCCATTTTATAGGTATGTGGCATATCTATAATTTACAATTATTGATCATCTTACAAAATCTTACAAGTTTTTTCCCTTTCCTTTTATCTCAAAAATACAGCACTATTTTCTTCCATCTATTTACAACAAAGTTTGTCTGTATTTCCTCATCAGGTCAGTTCAGCCTCAACTCTTTTTTCTTTTTTCTTTTTTTTGGTGAAGATAGTTTATTAGAAAAGAAGCAAAAACATAACCAAATGAACCAGTGGAGCAGGTAATATTCTGTAGGTTGCCCTACTAGTAGACTTTTTGTCATGAAGGGAAAGCCTGAGGGTGTGACTAATTCATATTTCATCTCTTTATTCTTTGTCTGCTAGGAATGTCATTGTAGGAACTTGTCAGTGTGTGATGTGCTACCATAATTAATTCACCTGTTCAGCTAGAATTGGACTAAACTATTCATTTACTCTGCTGAAGTGCAAACTGTACAAGAGTAGGAAATGTTATGTTTAGAAGAAATGCTTGTGTCTGGAATCAGAAAGTTTCACCATACTCAGCAAAATCAATCTAGTTGTTGAAGTCTAAAAAATTACCTTCAGGTGTGGGTACTATTATTCTTGAAAGATCTATTTCTTGTTTTTTAAAAAAAATTGCTTTCCATTAGAACTATGTGTTGCCTAGGGACAGTAGGTAGAATAAGGGGTTTATTTGCTTTTTGGGAATAAACAGCTATGCAAGGCGACACCGATCTTATAATGTGATGCATAAATGTGTGTGATTTGAGAACGTTCACGGTAAGAAATATTTGTGTTCGTAACACCACCCAAAGAACAATTTTGTGTAGATAAATTTAGTAGAGTAGAATTCTTATTCTCTTAAATCTAAATCAGAGTTCTAATTTCACTCTTACTGTATCCCCTTATCTAGAACGCCATTTTTAGGACTTCTTCAGCTTTGTTTACCCCTAGTCTCAAGCTGTTAGCATGTGTTACTTCAAACCAGGACAGTATGTTGAGTTTCTAATGAGAGCTGAAAGTGGATGGGACTAATTTTTTTTGGTGTTTGCATTACGTTTATTTAAGAGTACATGAAGTATAAGCTTTGAGTATGTACAGGGTTATACCAAACCAGACTTGTTTTGACAGACTCCATGGATCATTACCTTCCCAAAAGCCAAACAATATTTTTCAAACAGCAGGCTAGCTGTTAGGCTGTGCATTCACGTTTAGTAGCCTTGTTTATCACCCAGTTCTACCCAAGAGTTAAAATATCAAAGGTGTGAGGCATGGGCAGAAGAAGGAGACTACAAGGTGGGATGACCATTACCTTATGATCAGCAGAACAAAATCCACCCATAGAGCAGTTGCTGATGGTGATGTGCTTCGGGTCAGTGGTGGGCCATGCTTGCGATTGCCTGAAGGAAGTGGTGGTGGTGGGACAGAGGCCACTTTCCATGAGGTTGTGTGTAGCTCCACTTTGGGTAAGGCAGGAAGGGTGTAATTCAAAGACCACAAAAGCAAGAGGTTGGGAGAGAACCCTAAGGTCTCCAGTCCAAGCTCCTGCTCAGAGCAGCCCCTGCCAGGTCAGGTTGCTCAGGTCCTTGTTCCAATATATTTGGATAACCTCAAGGACAGAGACTCTGCAGTCTCCCTGGGCAGCTGTTCCATGTTTGAGCACTCTCGTGGTGACAGTCTTTTCTTCTTATCTAACTGGGATTTCTCCATCTGCTGGAGTGGGCCTGGTGCTGCTCCTCCTTTCTGCATGGAGCACCTCTGAGAAGAGTCAAGATTCATCTTTACAACTTCCCAGTAGGCAGTTGGTAGTCACCTATCAGGTCCACCCCTGAGCCTTCTCTTCTTGATACTGACCAAAGAAACATACACTCATAGCATGTAAGTATAATATTCTTGAAAGTTAGTGGTAATCCACTTTCCTGGAGATATTTTGAGACAACGGAAACTAATACTGAAAGACTGTCGAGAATCCTTGCTGATGTGTTCCTAAATTTCCCTCTCCTCCCAAGATGATCCATTGAACTGAGCAGACAACTTGTCAACACAGTACTTAACTAAAGAAAATAGAGCAGTAGGCAAAGACAAATTGCTGTGCAACGGTACTTCAAAGACATTTATCAGGTGCATTTAGATGATTAGCAACATAACACAGTAAACGCTCAGTTGCAGTGAATTGGTGACTGAGAAATTGTGGAGACTTGCTAAGAGTTTCCACAGGTGGATCAAGTAATTCCAGCTTCTGTGGCTCACAGTGTTTGCCTCAGGGTTACGCACTACAGTACAGCTTAGCTCTTGGAAATACCTTATGGAAGAGTCAAAAGGCAATGCAGCGAGAGACTTAACCACTGACCACATCTTTGTTGTCCTACAAGAGCATTTTATGGGATCATTCAGTGCAGAGATAGTTAGCTTTCATGCTAATTCTGTGGGTGTGATGGCACATGATTTAGAGAGTATGCATCAGACTGCCTTTACATTTAGTCTAGTCCTGAGAAGAGATCTAGTTCTGCCTTTAGAAGATTGTGCAGATCTATCCAGACAGAATCAAGGTCGTATATCCATTTTTCCACAATCTGTAATGCTTCTCAGTGCATAACCCTACAAACCTACTGCTAGTTAATCAAAAAATAATGTAGATTAATTGCCTGTGTTAAGATTTGGGTTCATAAGCATGTGTTGTCTGCTTTATATTCATCTGACAATACAAACCAGCTTTAATCCAGTGCAACAGATTTGAACAGTGCCTACCCCAACGAGGGTATTTCTGAAGTTTCCAGGATACTTCTGCAAGAGACAAGATCTCTTAATAGCTGACCATGCCAAGTGCTTTGTACTGGTCTGATGAACTGTCTCTGAAACTTAAAACAAACAGAGAAATAGCCATTGATTTTATAAATCTTCATATCATATGAGTTATCATATGGGTTGCTTGTTTTTTCGTTTTGACATTTTGTACAATTTTTAATAACAGAAGGAATTCCCAGCTGGAGAGTTTAGAAATAATAACAAAACTGTGAACTCATGTCAGTGACTGAGAGGTAAAAAGAACATTGTAAGGATGTTATCTCATACTTCAGATGTTCAACCTAATAAATTCAGAGATAAGGCTACCCTAAACAACTTGTAATAGGCAGAAGGAAAAAAAAAAGAGGAAATCAACACAGAAGGTAGCATTAACAGCTTTAGGACAACCTTATTTCTTTCCCTCAGTGGCAACATAAGGAAGAGGAAAGAGAAAGAAGCAGAAATTAGAACAAATGATTTTTGAATGTAGCTGTGGGCAAAAACCAGTGCCTATGTTCTAATTATAACCACAGAAGGATTTCAGTTTAAGTATATTTATGCATCTATGACCTATTATAGCAAAAAATAAGAAAGGGAGGTCAGAAAGAAACGGAGAAGGTATAAATTCTTTGAATGATGAAGATTGAGGTGACTGCATGAACAGAAAAACTCTCCAAAACATGTTCTGCTGAAGCATCTTGCAGCAAACTGAAGAGTTCTTGTTGTCTATGGAAGAATTAAAGCAGGGTCTGCTCCAAATTGGAGAAAGTTGCAGAGAATTGACAGAAAGTTTCAGATGGAGGTCCTCAAATTGTATTGTAAATAGGAGCTAGTAAATTCCATGACTTCAGGATTAATTTGGCTGCAGAAATAAGTTGAAATACTGTACTTAAAATAATGCAAATATATGTGAAATAGCAACAACCACAGCAAAATTATTGTTACCTGTAACAACTGTACAAATTCTGATTCTTTCAGCACTCAAAAGGATATGAAAAAAATACCAATATCTGGTCATGAGGCCACAAAAGGCTTATGTACCTGATATCCCATGGTATAAAAAGGCAGCAAAATTTCTTTGTCTTTCAGTGTCTTCCAGCTTTATATTCTGAGGGATTGGAAGTCATTCCCAGGAAATCCTACCTTTTGGAGAAAAATATGCTTTTTTGTATAGGTTTTAATGATACCTCATCTTAGCTTTTTGTTGAAGGAATATGGATCTTCCAGATTTTTTTCACAGACTTGTGACTTCACCTTGACTTCCTTTGTTTCTGGGATTATGGACATGTCTGGGAAATTATGGATATTTCTGGAGTATTCTTAAAGCTTACAGAAATATATTTCGTTGATGAGCACTGTTATCAGGGGTGTCAATATGAGCCAGCTTCACTTAAAGTGGTTCAAGAATACTGTTATGCTATATAAAACATATATAAAACATACATAAATATAACTCAAACAGCAATTTGGAGTTGAGTGGCAGTCATAGTGCCTGTACACTCAATTGTCATACACTCTTAGCATAGGTCTCTATCACAGTGACTCTAATTTACCTCATACTTTCCACTATAAGAGTACAAAATTGCCATTGGGTGGATATATATCACTGCAAATACTTTGATATATTTTAAATACAAATACAAGTACTCTTTGGTTATATGTATGCTTATTTTGCTTATTCCATACAAGGTTTCAAAGGCGAAAACTGGTGGTATTATGCTATGGTAATTATAAATTATAATCCTTTAGTAATTATTCATTCAAGAATTCTCGTGAAGAAACTGAGTCAAAAGTGTTACCAGCTGTTCCATTTTGAAAACGTCCTGGGTATTTAGTCTTCTAATTCAGCCTGTAGTATTTAAGCTGTTCATGTTTTTTGAAAGCTTTTTCCGTTTTCCATCCTTTAAAAATGTATAATATATTGAGTTAAAATGAGAAAGCAGTCAAAATAAGAGCAATTTTTTTTTTTAAAGTTGTAATGATTTTTAGGATTTTTAATTGCTTTTAGAGCTATCAGCTAGTTCAAACAGGCAGCTTTCTCTAGTTATTGTGGTAGAAGGGTCACAAAGCAACTACTGAACAAAGAAGAAGTGTTGCCTTTCAAATTACTACCTGGAGAGAAAGGAAAAGAGCAACAGAACATTTGGTGAGACAAATCGATCAAAGAAAATATGCCTTTTTTGGGGCTTATCTTCAATGACAAACAGCTTTCTGAAATTCAGACTAGCGAATAAGATACATCTGAATGTATTATTTCCTGGTAATAATTTTTCCAGCTCAATTTACATACCGTATGTTAAGTCACTGTCATGGTCTACTTGAGACAATATGCAATTTTATGAATCAAAATGTAATACAATAATTTCTGAGCTTGCTCATTGTTTCCAGTGCTGTCAGTAGAGTTACTAATTTGAGAGCCCATACACTCTTCTACTAATATGCATCTTTCATAGAATTTAAACTATAGATTTTAAGTTTCTGGATAGTATGTAAATGTTACTAAATATGTTGTCCAGCACTTATTTTTAACAAAACTTTGAGATTCTCTTTAGGGTAGTTCTCACATCGACACAGAGGGATACTTAAAACCCTTTAAATTTTCATGATTTAAAAGTCTTATGAGATGCTTGAATGAGATGAATTTGGATAGAAAGTCCTAGCTAACATTTAAAGATTAACAAGGAAAAAAAAGTATGAGAAAAAGGAGAGATTAGCATTTATTTTCATTTTGTTTTTGCAGGGGAGAAGGGATGAAAGAGGGGATTTTTGAAACATTTTCATCAATCCTAATGTCTTAACTGTAATTTTAAAATGGAGAAACAACCAGACTTCTATGCAGCATATGCATTAAGTAGAAAATATCTAAAATACCCTGTCGTGGTTTAACCCAAGGTGGCAACAAAGCACGGTGCAGCTACTTGTTCACTCCTTGCCTTGTGTGATGGGGGAGAGAATCAGAAGAGTGAAAGTCAGAAAACTCATGGGTTGAGATAAAGACAGTTTAGTAGGTCTCTCCAGAACTTCTCTTCTCTAGGCTAAACTCCATCTCTCTCAGCCTGTATCTAGCCTTCTGATCATCTTTGTGGCCCTCCTCTGGACCTGCTCAAACACATCTTTCCTGTGCTGAGCTGGATACATTACGCCAGGTGGGGTCTCATTGGAGTGGAGTAGAAGGGCAGAATCACCTAGGTCGTCCTGATTGCCACATTTCTTTTCATGCAGCCTAGGGTAGGTTGGCTTTCTGGGCTGCAAGCACACATTGCTGGCTCATGTTGAACTCCTCAACCAGCAACACCCCCAAGTCCTTCTCCTCAGGGCGACTCTCAATCCATTTTCCACCCAGCCTATATTTGTGCTTGGGATTGCCCTGATCCACATGCAGGACCTTGCAGTTGGTCTTGTTGAACTTACATGAGATTTGCATGGGCCCACCTCTCAAGGCTGTCCACATCTCTCTGGATGGCATCCCTTCCCTCCAGTGTGTTGACCACACCACAACAGCTTGGTAGTGTTGGAGATTTGCTGAGGGTGCACTCCATCCCATAGTTTTATGAAAACATTTTCTTTTTTTGCCATCTAATAGAAGTATTGAGAACCATTATGAAAAAACTGAACAAACAAACAAACAAAAGTTGGAGAGTAGGGTGGATGGGTAGACTTTTAAGAAACATTTCAGTTCTGCTTCCAAATAGAGATTCAACAGAAATAACTGTGTAAAATGAGTAGGGGTTTCATGTAGATACAGTCAGTCATAACTGATAATAAACACTGGTATTCCTTGACTCTACTTGATTGAATATTTAAAAGCCATTTAGATAATATCAAATATTTTATTCACAATTGCATAGTGCTGAAGAAGAAATCGGAATGCCTGGATGATTTTAGAAACTGGGGGTGGGGGAAGTGGGACAAAAAAAAAAAAGCAAAGCCAGGAAATCTTGTGAGACCAAATCTTCTGAGAGACTAAGGTAAGAAGAAAGCTTTTAGGAAGAGCCACACTGAATTTTGTAGTCAATTTCCTGAGGTGTAGAAATTTGAAGTAATTTTATGAAATTAAAGAGAAAAAGGAAGGCACCTTCCTCTTTCCTCATCTCCTGATGACATGCAGTTGTATGTATATTTCTCCTGAAGGAACAGGCTTTTACACAGAAGTCAAGTCATTTTTGCTGTTATATTATGGAAATAAATCAATGAAGCATGTCATGGGAAATCCTCTCAAGCAATTTTTGAGCACAGAAATGAAAAAGTTACAACTGAAAATAAAAAACAGCCAAATCTGAAGTTTAAGTGTGTGTGACTTGTTTTGCAATGTTGACCACTGAACAATAAAGCTTGGGAGATCTTCTTCAAAGATTGCTTTTCACCTTCCTGATCTGCTTTTATACCTAGTATAACAAATCTTGGTGAAGTGACTTAAAAAATCACTGAGTCATTATTATGGGATCCTTGTTCCCCCTCTTTGTCTTCTTATTAAAGTTTTTGTGAAATCTTTTTGCCGCTGTTTTTCAAAGTCTTATAAAAAACAGGAAACTGCATATTATTAAACTAAAGGCAGCAGTGCACAATTCAGCCTGTGTGAAGCACCTACAGTGATTACATTGGTTAAAAATAACTCTTCAGGGTAGAAATAGTATTTCGTTATTATGTTGGACTATATGATCTGAAGATGTCCCTTCCAGCCTAAGCAGTTCTATGAGTTGGTGACTTGTGCTTTCGGGACTCAGTTTTCAAGCTGTTGTTTTGTTTTGTTTTGTTTTATTCCCCACTCCCACTGTCATATCACCAAACAATGCCCGACTCAGATGGTCAAAATTTATTCCTTCCTTTTTGGAAAAAATTGGAAAAAATGTGAGTTTAGGTAAACCTGGCAAATGCCATAACTCAAGATTATAGGCCCAACTATCATTGTAAATTCGTTTTTAGGAGTTTTTACAGCTATTGCTGACTGAGGAGAAATATGATTCAACCATTGTATATATGTGGAGTATATTTTAACTGTATTGGCCCTCAAGAAAATTTGTATCACAGTTGCATAGCAGTTGCTTATTTTGCAAAATGTGCTGCAAAACACTAACGACTATGCTTTGAGATATTTGCATGAATTACTAAAGCTAAACTCATTTTATTAATTAACACAGTCCATTTTGTGATGTATTATCCTTTCTTCTCTCAGTGTTTGTGTTTAATTATCAGCCAGTTTGCAAGCAGCAATTGTTTTTTTATTGGATGACTAAGGGTTTAGTTAAAATCTTCTGTCTGTGTCATAGGTAATAAGAAATAGAATTAGGCTTCTGGACCTGAAATATGAAATAATCAATATGTATGAAATATTATATTTATTAACTGTTATGTCTTATGACAGTGGAAGTTCAATGTCAACACTGCCAGTTTGATTATTCAGCCTTCGTATTTAATTATATTTCTATGTTTCCAAGTTAAGACGCTTGAAACGCTCAAAACGTTAGAAATCATAAGGAGAAAAGACTGTTTCCTCTTGATTACCTGCTAACATTCCTTGTATATGGCACATTTCATGCATCATTTCCCAAAATAAGAGTCTGTGCATACCTTCATCAATAACTTACGCAAAACATTCTTAGGGAATATTGCTCAGTTATGTACTCTGCTCAGAGCTGCCTGTGTTGTTATTTATTTTTTACTTATTGTGGAATTTGAGGAAAAAGCAGTAGATGAAAGTAGCCAATTGAATATTTATTATCTTTTTTGGCAGCTGTCTGTCTCTGCACAAGGGATCCCCAATGTACAGTCAAGCTTAAATATAGCTTTGCAGGCTACGGTACATTAAACTGGAAAACCTTTTTGCTATTTTTTCTCTTAATGCCAGATAAATAGCAATTAGGTTGAGCTGAATTCAAACAGGATTCTGCTTGGAGTTGTCATCAGGAAAATCAATATTTCATTTGATGAAGTTGTTAGCCAGCCTAGTAACCTGAAAATATCAGGAAAGTCCATGCTTTACTTTTCATTCCTGTCCTTCAGTTACGACCAAATATTTTATCTTTGTCATTTCCTTTTTGGATAGAAATGGTGATCACAAAAGCTCCATGAGCCCTTTCAGGCTAAAGGACAACAGGACCAGAGTAAAGCACTGAGTCCTTTCTCTGAAGGTACTGTTTCCACTCACTTCTCACTTTTTAATAATTCTTAAAATGGAACTCTAATCCTGTTGTTACAATGACATTAATTCTGGGTGAAAAATATCCCATGTATAGGGCCAGTAATCCTCTAGCTAGGTAATCTGGAAAAACTAAAAATAAGGAAAAATACCCAGGAAAATTACTTCTATAAGTTTTCTCTATGCAAAGACCTTCACTGTGAAATCACATGTTGTATTGTGTCTATTCTTTCTTAACACTTTGCATTAAAAAGCATAAACTGCATTATTTACAAACTCTTCTTCTGAGCTAAACATGGCTACAACTGTAGATCATAAATGTATCTTTTCTCTGAGGAAAACAAAAATAGTTTTCAGCTTATGTTGTGCATACTATTTTTAACACCATATCTTTTATATGAAGAATTAGGGTAAGACAATCATATTCATTTGACATAGGTCATCAAACAACTATTCAAACATTAGTACTTATCCCCAGTTGGAAATGGTTTAATAGTATATAAAATGAGACAGAACATGAGACAAGTCACAAAATGGTTTAAATTTTCCTTTCCCCTTCCCTTTATGTTTCAAACTTTTACTTAATTAGAATTTTCTGTCCAGTATTAGTAGATTAAATTAATAAACTATGTGCTGCCAAAATGCTCAAAATGCCCATCACCAGTTTCCAGATCTCCTAGATTACTTCTGCCAGGTGTATCCACATTTATTAAGCACCGCGGTTTAAATGGGGAAAGCTCCTCAGAAATTATGTTCTCAGGGAGATTAGCAAAATGGAGAGCGTGTGGGAAGGGGGCAGAGTGCTTAATAATGCAGTCCCACAGTCCTTTTGACTCTCTGCGGGAGGTTCTTATGGAAGTAGCCAAAACAAATTTCTGCAACTACGGATGATTTCTTTCCTCCTTTTGAATAATTTTTGACAGTTAGCAAAAAGGTGTCATCTCTGCTTGCAGGGGGTGAATAACATTTAGTGGATATAGAGCCTAAGGTAGGAAGAGCTGCTACTCTGCTCTATTTCCATTGCAAATTTCATATAACAGCATGGAAATGTCACATCAGACACTCTAACTCTCTTTCAAATCCCTTCTATTCCTAAATATAATTGTTATCTATTTCCCTTTTGGGAAACTTGGTGTTTAGAAACTGAGGGTCAGCTACTCAGTTTGGGGTAAATTGTCAGGGCTCCTGGAGTTAGGGCAACTTACTCCAGCTGAGATCTGCCCTGAAGAACATAGAAAAGGAATCTGATAAATAAGCTTTGCAAGAAGTCTTTTAGTTGACCTTTATCATAGCAAAACATTGATAATTCACATTATGGTTGTCTGTGACACTTCCACTCAAGAAGGCATTTGATATTTCAGAGACAATTTATGTCTAACATAAGGCAAAAAGCTGCATAAAAAAAGTACTAAAAGATATTTTCTTCTTAGCAGTGGTATTCTCATCTCTACAGCTCTCACAAACATGGGAGATAATTGCATGGAGGGATTTGGTACCGTATGTTTCTTATTTTCTTGGTATTTTTCCCCTTAAAAAATAAAACAAGGGAAAAAAAGACGATAGAAATGCTTCATAGAAACTTTTCTTTTGGGAAAATTAAACTGTACAATGTATATTGTGGTTCTGTGGGGCTAAGGAGGAGGTGGTTATGTTATCTAAAACTGAGACTGAGAACTAGATGGCTTGAGATGGAAAGAAAAGAAATGGAAGGGAATTTACTTTCCTTCCCATGGATTGAAGATTAAAATTGGTGTCTAAGGTATCTTCTTTAAATTCTAGTTCCCTGTGATTTTGTGATAAAGGCCAGTAGAAGAAGGAAAAATGCTTAACTGAAAAACCTCACTCTGTTCTGGGGACATGAGCCACCAAATGGTCATATCCAGTGCTCACATGTGGGTTTGAATACAAGCAAGGGTATTTAATATGTCCTTCTGAAAGTGTTAAGGCATTTTGTCTTGGGAAAAGCATACTCACCAGCTCTTGCTTTAGAGTGATAGAGCAGTGTCTGTTTGGGAGCTCATTCTTTTCTCTGCTATTCCTGTCTGTAGGACTGTAAAGCCCAGTTGTAGACAGTTGAAACTTAGCTGTAATCTCAGACATGCAGGTATGCCAAAATGCAAGCAGCTGGTTGAAAAATCCTCCTTGGCCCATGCAGTCATTAATTTTTGGTGCTCATGTCTACATGATTAGAATACAGCTCTCAAAGTGTCAGTTCTGCAGCATCTGCAGAAACAAATTCTAAGCTGAGGAAAACATACATGTTATATTTCACTATTATTATCTGAAATGTTATTGATACTGTATGTCATAACTGTTCAGGTGAATTCAAGTGGTAAGCTATGTAAATTAATATTCATATTTGTAGACCGTGGATTTCAGTTTGCTGAATTAAACTAATAGCATGGGTAACGTCGATAGGTTTGCACAGATTTTTGCAAGATTAGACCTTAAACATCAAAATTCTACATGAGTTTCTGCTTACTCTTCCTGCAGCAGCAATACATACGTTCCTAGGTAAGGAAATCTTAATTTAATTTAATTAGGGCAGTTATCCTGACATTTAATCTATTATGAAACAGGCAATTTTTACTGTGTGTGTGGAACAATTAGTAGGAAATATTTAAATACTCACATAACTTCATTATAGAGTCTGCTAGCTAGAGCCGAGTAGTGTCTAAATTATTGATATCTCATTTAAATTACTTGGCCCTCAAGAAAAATATACTTTTATTTGCTAATTAATCAAATATTCCTTCTGACTGACAGCCTTGGTAATGTACTTTCTCAGTATATTCATTAAAAAAACGACAACCATTTTGGTTGCCTTCTCTTCTTGGAAAAAGTAGAGACCATGGGGAGTGAAGAGAGCAGATAGAAAGAACCATCTTTGCGACAATAGGAGGAAATTAAAGACTAACTAATCACGTATTGTAGGTGTCTAAATAATTGACAAACTAATAGTTGGTTTGTTTCACTCCCTGGTGCTTATCAATGTTCTCTCCGTTTTATAAGTTTGTGCAAACTGTGATGACTTTCTATTGTTTTGCTGATCTCATTACTCTGATAAAATAAGGAGTAGGACAAAAAGAAAACAGCAGAATTTTTATAGAAAAAACCTGCAGCTCGTCTGTCTGTACCTGTTTCAGGAATGTGTTGCAACTGGAGAAGAGGAACATGTTAGAAACTCATTCACTAGAAAGCCCTAATTTGAAAAAAAAAGCTGAGCTTTTTTCTCTATCTTGGTCAAAATTCTGTTAAGAATCAAGTACTGGATGAGAGAGGCAAAGCTGTGCTCCCACCATCTGTTCATGTGCTTGGCTTACTGGTTACTTGCCTAACTTCAAGAATTATGCGATGTCCCTAATTTAATCAACCTTGATAACTGGTGCAACAAGAAATATCTTGATGACATCTGTACTGTATCTTTTAAATCACCAAATAATTACATTTTCCTTTTTTTTTTTTTTTTAATAGTATATTGCAGAGGATTAGGCTCCTAATAAGAACTTCACTTAAGTTCCTTAAGTGAGGTGACATGAATATTGATCTTTGAATCAACCTGACATTGATTTATCTCTCTCTATATATATATCTGAAAGACATCATAGGACAATAGAACTGTTTCCCTTTGCACACTATAAAGAAACTTTAAATGCATCAATTTTGCTGATGCAGTTCAGGCTTCAAAATGCCCATCATTACAAAGGGTCTCAAAACCCAGTATATTTATTGCATAGCTTTAGGAATATTATTAAATAAAAATCCCTACTGTATGTTATAGGCAAATGTGTTTAGGGAGATAAGTTAAGAATCAAACCCCTTGGAAGCTAAAGATGGAAAAAGATAAAGCATATATTCCAGTATATAGTCACTTATGTGTCTTTAGTGACATGATGTTTACTTTTCAGTTGCTTTAGAGAAATGCAAATGTATTGGAAAACCAGACCTTTCAGGGCTGCTTAGGGTATAAAAGAGCTTTTTGCTAGGAAACAGAAAATGACAGGTTCCCTTGAGGAAAAATCTGGACACTTGTCCAGATTCTCTTTCCCTTCTAATACCTATCATTAATTAATGTTGACTGGGGAAAGACATAACTACAGTACACAAAAAATATGCATGTTTTAACTCCTGGAAAGACAAAGCAAAGTCCATTACACATCTATAAATGATAAAAATAAAATACAAAAAAGTACAGGAATAAAAAAAATGTACAAAAGTATAAATAATGCAAATGAGGAAAGAGTTTGGTCATTTCAGGAAACACAAGCAAGTCATATGCATTAAAAAAAAAAAGTTATGTTAAACTGGGATGTAACTGTAGGCCAAATAGTTTTAGAGCAAGCTTTTTGTGAAAACCTTTATAGATATCTAAAATATATCTATATAGATATCTATAAATGACTGTTGGTGCTGGCAAGCTTCCAGCCTAGATTTGAACCAAAGCTGAAATAAATGAATTACAAATGAAAAGGTAAGTTACGAGAACAACATTGCTACTATAAATTCAAGAATGCTGAAGTTACAAGTTTGAGAATTAATGTGGCCATGCAATAATTTTTATTTCCCTGTATATTAAAGATTGTGAACATATGTTGCTATTGACACTCTTGTGTCTAATGCACAAAATAAGTCTGAGAAACTCAAGTAAATCCGAGTCGCCCATGAGATGAGTTTTCATGACTTCAGTTTTATGTGGTACTTCGTATATTGAAAGTGGAGCTCTCCTTCAGCCTTTCCTAGCTTCAGTTGTTGCTGTAGGTGAGACCTCTAGGTAGTGAAGAATACAGAACAACCACTTTGGGAAAGTGTGACAGTAGTGATTTCAAGTCTGGTGAGAGCTTTACCAGGGCAGCATTCAAGTACGGTGAGGAATCCTGCAGCCCTGGAAAGCTGCAAGCTCAAATGAGTGCTGTTTCTTTAGCTTGTTCCCTTTACCTTCAGTGTGGGCTCACCAACAAGTTCTGATTTATTGCTTCCAGTCAGTCATTAGTCCCAGTCCTCTTTCCAGTCCTTCCCAGTACACCATCCAATCCATTCTAGCTCCAGTCCAGTGGATGATAGGTCAGTAGAGAGAATAACATGCTCTAGCCATTCCTTGCAACAGTCAAATTTTCCTGTTTCTAGTCTTTCTGCTTCAAACCCAGTCCCCTCTGTCAGCACAGTTTAGTACTTGTTCTCCCAGACACTTCATCTCATCTGACTTGCCCCTGGCTTTCTTATCTCAATCTGACTTTTCCACTCCTTACTGTCTCCAAAGAAGTTATTATCCAATCTATCTGTTTATACTATGATTTTCCAGTCAAGTCCAGTTCTTCCTCCATTCTTTCTCATCGTTTTCTGTCAGAGTTGAAGTTCTCTGCTGCAAGCTAGTGTCCAGTTCTTGCCTAGGCAGTTTAGATCTCCCTTTTCTGACTTCTGATCCTGGATTTCCAGTGTCCTTACATCAGCATCTTTTTCTGTTTTAGACTCTTGGTTTTAATCTAGCCTCCTAACCTTCTGTCTTTTCCCATCTTTATTCAAATACAGCCTTTTTAGACAGCTTTTAAATCTTACAGGTAAGACTGAAATCATTACACAGAAGCTAATTCATCCAGTTGAGAATCTGGCTGTATAGTGGAGGAATTGCTAGTGGTATCTTTTGGAGGTTTCTTGATACTTCCACTGTCAGATTGTCTGTTCAGTGGTTTATAACTGTGCAAAACTTTAAAGTTAAAGATGAAATTTTCCATGCTGCATATCTGCTTCAGGCTATACTTATCTAGTTTCACTCAGAACAATGCAGTTGTTTCCAGGAACAAGGCTGTGGAAAATGCAGCAATTGTTCACATGATAAAAATAGTGATGTTGAGAAGACAATTAATTTTCATTAAGCCTTCACCTACTGTTGTTATGACCACCACAGGAAAAGCCACAAGGAAATTAATTGGTCTTTCTTTAGAGAAGGTTATGCACTAGCTATGGCAGAGGTCCTATGCGAAAATGAGTGTGATCAGGTAATTAAAAGCTTCCTCATAATGCAGGTGCACAGGGCAGAATTCAGGCTGCACCAGCAACCGTAGTCTAGCCTTAATTTTCTGAGTTTGTCTTCATGACTTAATGCTATTTTAGGATGGTGGCATGGCTGCTGTGTTTAGCAAAAATATCTGCATAATATTTGTTCTGTACTTTCCTTAATTAATATCTCATTTATCATCTCTATCCTAACAGCAGTGATAGAAACTAGAATCAGGTAGGAAATTTTCGTTTTTTTATTTAAGAATCCTCGTTTTACCTTTTACCTTTAAAATAACCTTCAGTGCTTCTTAAATTATATCAGCTGAGCTTGTATTATCCGTGCTATTAAAAAAATATTTCTTCCATGAAGTAGCATGGACTATTCATAAAAATACTGTCTCTCTCTCCCAGTTTGTTATGAATACATCAGATTCTGACCTCACATTGATTTTTCACTGTAGTGAAATCATTGACAACAAAACTTGTGTTTGACTTGTATAGAGGTGTGATCAGATGCTGACTTGAATGTATTCAACACTCAAACATGATATGCTGCTTGAATTAAGAGGTTCCCTTTCAAAAATGAGCACAGTTCTTCATAAGCACTTTAATATTCACAAATGTCACCTTGAAGTTCAGTTTCATGATTATGTGGACGTTCACATGGGGCTATATCAATTAGCTTCTGTGGTGAGCTGCAGCTCTTCAGTGTTATAGCCTCACTTTTTTTTACTTTCCTTTCTAACAGTCGTCACTGTTTTAAAATCTATTATATCACAGATGCATGTAGGTTTATCAGAGATTAAATAGAATTATGTACCTAAACCCTATTAAAACTCAGAAACAGTTATCAGATAATTCTCTAGAAATTTTAAAGACTTCGTGATACTTATATAAGCCAATTCCATCACTTATTTACATCAAAAAGTAATATTTATTTGCAGTCCTTTTTTCTCTTCCATTTGTTTGTCTAGTTTATTTCCAACTCTAGGAAAAATGAGTTACAGTATGTTCCACTGTGTCTCAGCTGCAAAGATAGTGAACACTAGAAGAATCCAAGGGTATTGGGTTCACTATATATGGATTTCTCTGTTAGTCTTATGAGACACACTGTGTTTTAGATAATATCATTAACATCTCATCGATTCATTCTCCTGTTTTCTTTCTAGGAGGCATGTTCAGCAGAGTGCTTGGTTTTGTTTATGTAATTTGCCTGTATTTACACACATATATGCTATATGCTCTGTATAAATACAAAAATACATGTTGTATGTTGTGAATATGCTATATATGTGCATATATATATAATATATTAATTTATAATGTTAATAAAACTGCATGATATGTGTTCTTGCATATGTAGAAGTAAACATTTAACAGACAGTATGGTTTTGTTGTATCTCTAGTTTACATTAGAGCCAGAGGGTCACATAAATAAGTCCTGCAAACGCACAGAGGTTTGGGGTGGTTCCTGGCTTACTGTGGCCCTGTCCAGACACTGATGTTGAAAGTTCCCATGTGTGAGAACAACAATCCCTAGTGGACATATGTAATTCCATCAAACTTGGGGAAAATTTTAGAAGTCTGACAGCATTTTATGGATAATGTTAGAAATATTCAACATTACCAATGATATTGCTCTGGAAGAGAATAAGGATTCCCAATGCTGTGGGATAATGTGCCCAGCCTTATGGTACCTGCGGTTGAGTTGCTGGCGCATGTTTGGCAACTGATTACTCTTTTTTTTGTCAAACATTTGTAAAACAATGCCCCCTCTCTGAATTTATACCCTTTCCCAGATTAAAACCAATAATATATTTAAGATGCACTGTAAACTTTTCATCTTGCATATGTACCCTGCTGCATATGTTCCATTAAGGTATATGCTGAGTTTAGACACTAATGCTAGCAGTGCTCTTGGGCTGCTTACAGAAAAATATTTACAGAATTGGGAAGTATGCATTTATATTCAGTGTGAAGCCCCAGATGAGGTTCCTCCTGGAGATCAGCAGGCCTTTAGGTCAATATGAATTACAGTTTTTAAGAACTGGAACAGCGGTAGGCAAAAACCCGTGTGTTAAAGCCAGCCATGTAGCACAGAATGAGCTGTCAGCATCTTCTTAGCGAGACAGATCATACACAAAGGGCAGTGTGCATATGAAATAAAGGGCAAGAAAAAAAGGTACAGTAAACAAGGATCCAACAGACAAAGTGAGAAAATCTCTGCCTCACCAACAGATAGAGTTGAGCCATAGAGGGCAGAACTCTTCCTCGAACATGACAAAAGGCTGAGTAACAAAAGGAAAACCACAACTTCTCAGACTCATCTGAGATTTTAAAATAATTTTGTTGGACTTTTTAATTGCTTTCTAGGAAGAATGTAAGTGTTAATAAACCATATTCATAGAACTTTTTGGTTTTAAAAGATTAATAACTGAACACAGATTCTAGAAATAATAGCAGTCCTGTCAGGGAATGGAGCTGTGTCACACAGTCTGTGGTTTGTCCAAAAATAAAATTAATGCAACCATGAGGGACGACTAATTAGCACTTGCAGAATAATGACTAGTAATAATTTGCAAAAATACCTGTTCCTAATCATAATCTTATGACAAACTTCAGATTTAAAAGAGTACCTTTAAATGTCATTGACTAAATTCAGTTAATGAAAATGTACATTAAATGATCCTATAAGCTGTACACAGACATTCCATGAATAGAAACAGAATTTTAAATTAGATCAGTAAATGATGTGTTGTAAATTATTTGTTCAGCTGTATTTATTATTCATCCAGCATGGTTCATTATTAAAGTTGTTAATTTTTTTTTATTTTTTTTTAAAATTTTTTTTTGATTTAGGAAGACTATTCTGTTGTCTTAACCATGCCTTATAGCAATTTTAATTATTTTTAAAATAATGATTAAATAATGATTAATTTTTTTCTGGAAAAAATTGTAAGGAAAATAAATCAGCTTTTCTCCTATGTTTACCATGTCCACCAATATGATCTATTGGATTTGAAGTAACATGTAAGGTAATTTTCAAAGTTTGAGTAATAATAACAGTAATAGAATTGAATTATTTAATTACTGCACATGGACAGCATCTAGGTTTAAATTCTAGGGATTTTTATTGCCATACATATTTATTCCTTAGTCACTCATGATTGTTTTTTTTTTAATTTTTTTTTTCTGATATTTCTCTTGTGGTTTGTTCCTGATTTCTAGGTAATAGCAGTGAGTGTTAATAGTAACATCCAGCGTGGACTCCAAGCATTTCTTAGGCTTCCTACTGGCAGATTTTGGCACTCAAATGAAACTGATTTTCGTGTGTTAGAGCTGGCCTGTTTGGAAATCGTTATAAACCTTAGACATTTGGGCTAAATACTAGAGTTCATTGTGAATGGTATCAAGAGTACTAGAGTTAGTAACTACTGTTAGAGTGGGAAGTCTAAGGAATGTTGGTCAGTCCCTGAGCTTGAACTGGAATCTGGTTTTGGCAGTCCTATAGATTTCAATCATACTGCTGAATTGGTATTACCCTGCTCATCAGGGTAATTTTATTACTTATCTAGTAGTCCATATCATTAAAGTGTTTTATGAGCGAATAGCTTTTTTCCTGGTTTTATTAGGTCAAATACAGGCACATCACTTTCTCCGCGGATTAACTTTTTGATAGGTTGTAAAGGTTGAGAATAAATCAAAAAAAGCCACTGTTATTATCTTTTCCACTTGATATTGCATACATTACTTTTAAAAGTGTTATTGCTTTTCTCAGAATAGATATTTTAACGTCATTGCCTTTTCAAGCTCCTCCTTTTAATCTCATTAGAATCTGAGCAATGCTAATTCTGTCACCATCCAGAAATATTACATATTTCTTGGACAATTGCAGAAGATGCATAAGTTTATTCTTTGGAATAAACAGTCACTGTCCTAGGCCTCAATTAAGGGGGACAGAAGAGGCTTGAGTTTGTGTTATACAGATGATTTTTTCCAGCCATTGAATGAACCATAATGAAAGAACTTTCAAAAACAAGATTAGTCGGTCTGTCCATGAATGTGGTGTATGGCTCCCAAATCAGACCCACCTAAGGAGAAAGTGGAAGAAAATGCCTGTAGATTTGGTTTTTGTTGTGGAGTGTCTGAGTGTGTGTACACATTTTTGAAAGATGGGGCAACAATTTCCAAACTCTGCCTTGTATCAACAGCCTGCTAGTGGGGTTTTAACAGGAGATTGCCTACACATATTAAATATGCTAAACCTCTTTAAATCCCAGTGTTGTGGGTTTTTTTTTAAAGAAATGGATCAGTTTTATCAATAGTGTATATATTTTGACATATTTGAGCT
>JAOXJM010000012.1:86533525-86545339 GCA_026413425.1 Tringa solitaria
ATATTTGAGCTAAATTAATCCAGTACTCCCCTGACAAACCATAAAATTAAGTTAATATATGTGATGTAAGAGGATGCGTTCCTACATTCATTGTAAAATAAAGAGAAAAGGAGAAAAGGAGGATCAGAGGAAAGGTATACAATCTAGAAATCTGCAGAACAAGTTGCTTCATGGTTTGCTACATTTGTAATTATTGTTAATGTAGGTATTCTTTGTTTATTCATAGATATATTTGGCCTGGTTTTTGAAACCAATTTTGTTCTTGACTTAGAAGTATTTTATGATAATTTGTTGAGTAACTTAATGTAGCACAAAAATATTTCCATTTATACATTCTAACTTTTCTGGCTTTTGGTTTTATTGAATAATCCTGTGATCTTGCACTGCAGAAATGCAAAAGGAAAGTGCCTAATTTATCTTCTCTATACTGTAATTTATTTTGTATACATTCATCAAGTCTTGCCTTCTAAATTTACAGTGCAGATCTTTTAATTTCTGTCATATGGAAGTTCTTTCACCTCCCTAGTCATTTTTATGCCTGCCTCTGAATCTGTTTAATTTCTTGCCTTTTTATTTTTATTTTTTCTGTTGAAATAAATTATGCTTTTAGTAATGCTTAGAATATGCAAAATTCTCGCTAGACTGTAAGTTATAAGCTATCCCATATTGCTGTTTACAAAATTATCTTCAGAGACTTATAAGAACACTGTATTACTTTTTCAGCTCTTTGTCCTTTTTGCTTCTAGTTCTTTCTTGATATCATTCTTACTCTGAATTTGAAAATTGGAAAACAAAGGCCCCTGAAAACTTGGAAAGCTCTTTAGTTTTAAATATCTTGCACATGAATGGTACATAGGGAATTCTAAATGTTGTTCTTTTTTTTAATCAAATACTAATATTATTTCTATATGAGTACAGTAGCTAATTGTCGTGACATATGCTCATATATTTTCAGATGCTAACAAGTTGTGGTGTTTTTTTTACTAACCTGTTTTACTATTAATAGGACATCTATTTGGGTAATACTACCTTTAGAAATTTATTCTTGAAATGAAATATATCTGACACATAAAAATTAAATTATCTATTTGAGAAATCCTCAAAGTCCATGGATCACTCCCATCTACATGAAAGACAGTGGAGTGAAAACCCTAAAAATTGGAATTTATGTTAGTTGACCAATTGAAATGGAGAGTGGCCAACTTGAAAATGGAGAGCAAGCCAAGACACTCATCAGAAGAGAAATAAAACCAAAAGAAAATGTGAATATTCAGGTGTGTAGAAGGCATTAAAAACCATGACAAGAAGGCTGATAACTAAGTGGAATGAATTGGTTTATGAGAAAAGAGGAAAGATTTTGAAAAAGACTTGTGGAAAGTGGTAGGTGGAGAGATTAAACAATGAAGTAGCTGAAAAAAAAATATTCAGCGACCTTGACAACTGCTGGTGAGCACTGAAATCCATAACTGAGGAGCTCTACTACATACGAACTTGAAAATCCATGCATACTTTTTCTAACCCACAGCAATTAAGCCTTTATGTGACTGATGGATTATTTTTTTTTACATAAACAATGTTCAAAAAACAAAGGGAAGGGTGGTGAAGGATCTTTACATGCGAGAATGACCAGATAGTCTGTCAGTTGTCCTACAATTCACTGCATACTACTGCATTCTGGTAGGATACTTCTTTCATCAGCATGAGCAATTCCTTGCCAGCAGAAACTGTGATTGGTTTCTAGTGTCGTAAGCAAAAGTTTAAAAGAAAAAGAAAATGTATAATTGTTGTTATTAAAAAAAAAGAAAAAAAGAGATTAGTCACTGAGAACTGGTTGAACTGGAATAGCAGGACTGGATTTTGGAAATAACCTTTTTAGAAACACGAGGGAAAAAAAGTAATTAAATATCATAATTCTGTCTCAATCATGTCTTTTGCCTTCAGTAAACATTGCTCTTATTGAAAACTCCTGACAAATATAGGTATACAAAATTATTCTTTGCCTTTAATATAGGTAGACTATCTAGATGGAGTTGTTTAAGCTGTTACACATCACAACACTAAATACGTGGTATTTAGTGTTTCTCATCTTGCCAGATTTCCTTGTTAGAGATCTTATAAACAGCAGTTGTATTCATTCATTGTTCTGTGAAACCAGTAAAATTTCCTGAGTGTATGGAACTGAAAAAAAACCCAGAAGTCCTAACATGTCACCAGTTGTGTATCAGGATGTATATAGGTTCAGTCACTCTGGTGCATCTAATTCTTTTGTTATTCAAATTGTTATTGTACCTAGGAATTTCAGACGTTCAGGACCATCTCATTACAACAGACAGAACAAAAAAAGCTCTTCTCCAAATAGACTGTGGTATAATACAAGAAAGAAGGCACAGTTCTATAAATATCTTGCATTTGCATATGCCAAGCAGATCTGCCAAAGGAAGCAATCATACACGTCCTGTGCTTCCAGCTGTTAGTTTCTGTCCCTTTGCTACCCTGTCCTTTTGGCTGGCATGAGCATTTGAATGGTTGCACAGTGAGCTGAATCAAGTAGCTGGTTTAGTTGAAAGGTAACCTAGCAGGAGGGAAGTGTTCAAATTTCAGCACCCAGTTCTATTTATTCTCCATGGGAAGCAAAATCAAATTAATTATAGCAAAGTGCAACTACACTTATTCCCAGCATGTTTTGTGTTCTTAAAGATCCTAAAATGAAGTTTTTGGTGTTTCCAAAGGTAAACTATTCCATTTGTTTCTAATTTTGCCATTAGTAGTTTTTTGTATGTCTGATTTTATTTTCTTCATTGTTATTAACTTTTTATTGTTGTTCTATTTACTATGAAAGCAGATAAAAGATGATTACTTTTCTCCTCCTTTCTTGTCTGTACTATTTGAAGACTTGTATTTGCTCTCCTCTGTCTTTTTCCAAGTGTAAGCAGTACCAATTTTTTTATACTTTCCATCTTGCATATTTTTTCTAGTCTGAGCACTCTTCTTACAGTTCTCCGCTGAACCTTTTTCTTGAAAAAAAGTCCAAAGCTGTACATGATTCCAGCTTAGTACACACTGATTTTGAGGAAAAGGTCAATAACATCAGAAAGCAGAACAGGAAACCTAATTGATTTTAATTGCTAGAGAGTAATCCTTTCCTTCCTTTGTGAAAACTTGTCTAGATGTAAGGTGTTATCTTTTCCATTTTTTTAAATCTTTGATAGGACCACTACCATTCTCAATCGTCTTATATTATATCATATTTGCATTGAAAATCAAACCAAATTTAATTTATAAAACTTAAGTGCTCATATTGGAAAAATCTCAGCTGCAAAATGTGGATCCCAGTCTGTCTCTTTACAATTATATGAAAATATATGATACAGTAAATGCTCATTTAAAGTGAAGTTAAAGTAGAGAATAGTTTAAAAGCCTTTGCTGTTCTGTTGGCAGTATTATCAGTGTACAGCACAGGAGCCAGCTAGAAAAAAGTTTTACAGTTTATTTTCCATTTTACTTCTCTTTTGTACCCATTTGTTTTCCATTATGCTATAAAATGGTGTTAACGCAGCATAAAACTCTGTTAATGCAGCATAAAATGCTATTATGAAATACAGTGCCTGAGATTCTGGAAACAAAATTATAAACCAAACATCCCCTGTATACCTGCTTTAAATTCAGTCATAAAATAATAATAATCTGAAATTGTTGTCAAGATATTTCTTATAACCATTCCTATATTCTACTTTTTGCAGTCAAAAACAAATAAGCCAAGATAAAAGTCACTTTGAGTAGTTTCACTGGTGATTTTTTTCTGTTTATGTATTTTTCAAGACATTTTTTTTTCGGTACTGCAAGATTTAGGATTGAAATGGAAAGTGTCCTATATATCTAAAGATTCTTGAATAGATTATTGCTGGCTTTTTCTTGAATTTTGTAAGGGCTTCATGTTAACTAGGTAAAGGCTTTCTCCAGATTAACTTTCTCCAGACTTAACTTTCTCGTATTCAAACATCTAACCTTAAAGAACCTCTGCTGGAGATTGCACAAGTATGCAGTGGTATGAAACACCCAGCACTGAGCAGTCCTCTGTATTTCATAGAAAAGGTTCACTAAGGAAACTCTGTGTTTTAAAGAGAAATTTTGTCTTCAGCATTTAAACTGTGTTGGAATCTCTGTAGTCACTGATGTGTTCCAAAACTTGTGGTTTGTTTTTGTGTTTTTTCTTTTAAAGAAAATAGCTGATGGAGATGCCTGCATAATACCATTTATTGCAGTATCTAAAAATTGTGCAGGACCGAAGTGGCCCAAAAATATGAGGACAAAAGCCTATTCTAAAAGCTTGCACAATGCAGTTCAGGAAGTAGGAATTTGTCTCTGTGAATTCCCGACCATATCATTTAAATAAATTGTTTCAAAGTCTAAACGGAGACACCTGCATTAACCAAGTTTGCAGAGATATATGAAACACCAAGGGTGTATTTACAGAGAGATGGCCCTGAAAAATGGAGCATTAATCTAAGAGACAGCAATCTCCTCATAGACAGGGAAGCCCTGCACACAACGTGAGCAGTGAGCCAACTGCTATACAAATGAAAAGGAACTCAGTGTTGCATGAATGACATGTGAATTGAACTCACCCTGAATTTGATGTTAAATCCACTGTGTAAGTGTAGTAAATGTGGTGCACTGGATTTGCTAATTGCCTGTTATCTCTGCAGTTAATTAGCTGATAACCTATGTAATTCCAAAATTCGAAAATAACAACAGAATATAAAGTGGCAATATCTGATTCGGGAAAAACAATAACAGGCATCTAGTTATAGCTCCTGAATAAAATTTCCTTTGTGATGAATCTGAAGGGTTTTTTATAAAAATAGCGACAGACACTAATGATGTCTCTCTAGCTTAGGTGCAGAATCAGTATTCAATCAAATTGTTAAGGAGAAGCGAGCTGCATTTTCTCAGTTGCCCAGTCTTTGGGAGTCCTCTCCTGGTTGCCCTCCAGACTCTTTTCTTTTTTTGCTCGTTTGGTTGGTTGGTTTTTTGTTTGGTTTTGTTATGTTTTGTTTTGTTTTCAAATGACTTTTGCAGTTCCTACCATGTTACACTTTTATCCTGACCCCCTTGACATTTCCAAATGGCTTTGTACATGGGCTCTTCTCCCTCTGCTGCAAATCTCAGGGGAATCTCGTTCACAAACATAAACTCAACTTCCACTCCTGTGACGATCTTTTTCCCATAATGCCACCCTCCACTTAACACTAGAAACTACAGCACTAACCTGCTATTTGTATCTCAAACATCCATAAAACATTGATTCACAACCACCTCCCCCACAGCCCCATATAATTTCTTTTGTCATGATGAAAAAAAGAAAATATACAAATTCATATTAGTGTAATGCAAGCCTGAGTACAGTCTTTGCTTATGAAAATGATCAACATTGCCTCATGCTTTTCTTCTCCCTTTCCATCTTTCTGTATATATATCTCCACTGTCTCAATTGGACTGTATATACCTCTTCTCCTGTGTTTGTGTGTTTATGCACAGCACATCTATGATAAACAGATACTATTAACTCACTGGTAAGGAACAATATGAAGTTCAGTACAGGATGCTCAGCTTTAATGTCTTTGCCTGTTCTTCTATGTCTGCTGGCACAGCTTACAACACTAGTTTCTTATTTTGATCCTCATCTAGAAAGGGTTCACTAAAGAACGAGGCTATTATTTTTAAAAAGTCTTAGTCACTAAGGAATGTTTGTATATTGAATGGATTAATTTATTTTTAGATCAATTTCAGTGCAGGAATGAATAGAAATATCCCATGTCACTACCGCACCTAAACATTTTGAAATGTCAAGCCACAGCCTGGGGCTGTCAGAGCAAATAATAAATAATATATCTGCTTTCCCTGAAGTAGGATATTGTATATAATTTTGGTGACTTGTCCAGTACTTGTTAATAAAGAAGGAAAAGATTGTGAATAATTGGTAATAATGTTAAGTATGGAAAAATCCAAATAGTAATTAGCTTACTAACAGATTTAAAAGATTTGATTACATATTGGTTTTTCTCTTCATCATCCCTAAGAAAAAGCAGTTGGAAATTGATTTTCAAACTTTTGAAATGCCTAAAACAATTTATGAAATAATTTCAGTATCACTGTGAAGAGAAATGCAGTTTTAGTTTCCCCCTTTGCAGTTTTGCATTTATTCATTTTAAACAAGGAGCAGTGTATCATGGAAGCATTAACCGTGCAGTACAATATTAGAAGATTCTGTCTTGTGGAAGGAGAATAATTAACGTAATTCAGATAACTATCCTAAATACATCTGAATATAACTCATACAATTAATATCTGAGTTAGGACAAATTGTGTTCTTCTACATTCATGAAAAATATATGGAAAAAGTTTATCTGTTCTGGTTGTTTTAGTTTTTACAGAAGGATTCATCTCATGGCAAAAGTTGTTGCAATAGGAATACTATGTCTCTGTGTATGTATTTGACAAACTGTTTTGTTTTTCTCAGAGACTAATATTGTAACTGCTCCTATACCTTTCCTTTTTTTTGTTTCTTTTCTTTATTTCCACCCTCTTCCTTCTCCCACCCAAGGTAAAATAAAAATCTGTATTTTTCTGGTACAAATTTAGTGGACATTTGAAAAAATGGAAAATTTGAGTGGTAAAGACTGATTTTTATTCTCCCAAGAGAGCTACGTTTTTTACCCAAGTTTGAAATGGGCTGAAGCAATTAAGTTCTAAAACAGACCTAGCACCCTGCTCAATTTGCATTCCTATTAAGCCTGATTAAAAGCAGAGGATGTTAAAAATAATGCATGAAAATTTGACCTTATTTAGGTCAACAGCACTAAATTCAATGAAGCACAGATTTGTCTAGCATATAGAATTTTGTTAAAAAAGAGCCTAATGATGTTGTTGAATAGATGACAAAGGATCATTATCCACCAAGACCTGCATACTGCATTTACAAAGTGATGTGAAGGAATAAACACTTTATATAATAGAATTATTTAGATAGCAGGCTTCAGTATAAGTACAGACTCCATTTTGTCAGGATTTCAATAAGGATCTAGATCTGTGAGATCAGATTCTGTTCACAGATCTAACAGTCTACATGCAAGTGGACTAGATTTCTAGGACCATGGGATTTCTAGATTTCTGTGTGATTACGATTATGAGTATGAGTAACTATTTATTTGAATTTGTTCACAGTTGTCATCATTCTTCCTAAAATACCATCATGAGCTTTTATGCTTGAGTAATTGTTTCAGCAGTGAGAAATGCACTCTCACCCTTGAGTGGATTGAGAATGTTAATTTTGATCTCCATGTCTTTCTGTACAACATCTGACTGAAGACTTTTGGCTGAAGGGGGAGAATGGAAGAGAGAAACTGGGCTTTGAGTGCCCTGATACAAATATTGAACTTCCCAGCCATGTTTTTCTATACCTGACTTAGTGGTGCAATAGCCCAATATGTATGATTTTCATCTTTCATCTGAAAAGCAAGTTACAGAGACTCCAGAGACAGAAAAAGTTTTTAATTAACCTCTCTGACTGGACATGTGGTATCTAGGCAGCTGTAACTCACAGCATTTGAAACAAGCTACGTTTTGCAGAAGGTTAGGGCAACACTCCCATATGGTAAGGTACTGGAACAGCATATTGCTTTACTTTTAATCTTTCCATCCTGATTTATGATGTGGATACTTTGTCTCCCAGGAGATATCAGGTACCACAGATTTTCAGCTGTGAGAGTGTAGGTGCCCCCTGCTAGTTCTGTTTGATTTTAATACTAACTGCACTGCCACGGGAGCTGGAAATAATTGTTAAGTTCACTGCTTCATCTTTATTTTATTTCTCTGTGTTACCTCACCTAACTGTTAACATCTGATAGTCTGAGCAAGGTCCTGATGCTGGGAAGCACAGACACCCCTTCTAGCCTCTTTGACTTCCATGGGAATAAAAGAAATTCATTGTCTTTACCAGAAATCGCTACTAAACTAGCATGAAAGAGCACTCTGCTTCACTCAGAGCTTCCTCCTGAGTCCTAAAGCAGGGTTCATACCTTCTCTTAGGGAAACAGATTAAAAGCGGAGATTTTAGTCTTCAAAAAATTTCATTCTCTTATGAAATTTCATATCAACTATGATTGAAAAAGGTTCCTTTGATGTTGTTCTACTTTCCTAACTGCATTCTTTGAAACTGGCATCCAAACCAATGACTTTAGGCTAAGAAGTTGGTAGGGGAGTGAATAGTACACTATCTAAGACAGATTTTGATAGTTTACAACGCCAAAAAACCCAAACTAATTTGCATCAACCTGACAGAAAATAAACATTGAGGCTGATAAAATGTCATCTTTTGGGTCGCTACATGTTACAAAGCTTGAACAAGGTTTTCAGGTTATGTAGCACTGACATTTGTCACATTGTCAATTTTATGAGTTCACAGAAATCGACATAGTATTGCAGGGCATATTTAAAAGACTGAGAGTTCACGAATAGAATTTCAAAGCACAAGCAGTACTTGAACACTTTTATGAACATTTTCAAAGATTATGATAGGCTCAGTAGCCTTTCTTCTTGTGAAAAAGTGAAACACAGAGGTGGATAGAAATATAAACTAAATCTTCAATTTTTCTTTCTAACCCAAATTAATAAACTGTAAACCAAACATAGACGAACACACTGAACATTTAATCTTCAAACCACCTAGCTTTCAATTGAAACTAAAGATAACTTAGGTAACCCCTTACGTTGTTAATTTACTTTTTCATATTTTCAAATGAGAAGAGGTCTGCAATCAAGCCTGTGTTTCAAATGAAATCACTCACATTTCTTCTCCTTACATTATACTGACAGATAACAGGTTTGAGTTGTGTAGCATTGTATTGTGTTTGTCTAAAAAAATAATAAATAATTAAAACCAGCTAGCAGATTGTCTTTCTCTGCTGTGAGTAGGAAGAGGTATTACGAGATTTGTTGACAGCGATGAGTGTTTTCTACAGGGAGCAGTATCTGGAAAACTTTGCTAAAGTGGATAAATTCATTTCAGTTACCTTAAGAATTTAAAATTAATTAAAATAAAAATATCTCTATAAACAATCCATAATGCTTTGGATACTGCTTATTAAAAAAGAAAGGGCATAGTGGATTATAATCAATAAATGGAAGAGGAACATTCGTTAAGTAAGTATAGCTCAGATGTACAAGAAGAGAAAATACAAGTGATGACATACCTGGAAACCAGATCTTGAGGTTTTCTTCAGTCATTTCCTTTGATTCCTCAGGAACTGATCTCAATTTATTAGTATGAAATTTGTTTCTTTCAGGAAATATGAGTGTTTTCTGCTCAGTAAACTAGGCGTTACAGAGTTCTCTCATACACTTTCCTTAGGGTTTTGTCCCAAAACAGTATTTCTAAAGGGTTCTCAGTCAAACTGCCCACAACCTCAGGCCACCCAGCTGATTGATGTGGCTTTTTGGGTGTAGGGTAGTCTCTAGAAGTCTGTGTCTTGTAGGGCAGGTGTGAAAAGGCAGTATCCCCACCCAGCCCAGCTTCTTGGCCCAGTCTGGTACCCATGAAGTGCTGGCAGATAAGCCTGGCACCTGCCTTCCACCACTTCTTGTATTTCAGTGCTGTGAGGCCAGAAAATCCTGGCCTAGGGCTAATGCTTCTTTTGAGCCAGTACTGTTTTGCTCTACCTCTGTAGCTGCTGCTTCCCAAAGCCTAAAAACAGTTCACATGGTTGCACAGCCTTGAGTCACTAGCCAGAGGGTATGAGCCAGGTCTCTGTGTGCCAAAAGGAGAAAAAGCAATTCTGACGATGACTACTTAAGTGGATAAGGTCAGTAAACATAACTGTCCTTCGGCACTGGGAGAAAAAAAATCCTTCCTAGGTGACAGGGTTCTGATGTATTTTTAAGCAAGGTGTGGAAAAGCATGCTATCTGGAAAATGCTGTATTTTAGAAGTGATAAAAAAAATGTTAAATGTAGGAGAAAAGATTTGTGAATTAATTGGCCACAGCTGAAATACTCAGAACTGGAGCAGAGCAAGTATGACTTGTTTATGTAGAATACAGATTGCATGTTGCCATACATCTGTTCTAGAGTAACAGATCTATTTTTCTAGTTTAGCTTTTTTTCTGTGATGTTGACCAGATTTTAAAAACATAAGGTTAGATTTAAAAGTGTTCAGAACCTATGAGGAAGACCTCATTTTCAAAAAACTCAAATTTACATTTAGGTTCTAAAGCAAGTGTTCTTTTTCTTTATTATTATCATTTTTGTTATAATCTAGGCACATGCTTACTGTTACTGTGTTGTCTTAGAATGACCTGAAAAGATAGCCTGTAATTGGCAATAGCTTTACTTGCCTTAACAGCTCATGTCAAACTTCAGTGTATTGAAAATCTCTTCCTGAAGGTTTAGGCTTTTTGTAAATATAATTTCATTAACTTCGTAATACTTGATGTTTCCATCCATTTGGTTCTACTATTTATTTTTCCCTATGAAGGCATACAAACATTCTCATTATAGTAAGACTAATTCACTATATTCTTATTACCAAAGACTGCTGGATGTCCATGACTGATGCACACAGAGTAGATTGCATATTTACAAAGACATTAAAGCTGAGCATCCTGTACTGAACTTCATATTGTTCCTTACCAGTGAGTTAATAGTATCTGTTATGAAACACAAGGCAATCCTTTGTTCAGCGCTGACACTGATAAATATGGTTTTCAGTTGTTTTGGTCATTTCCTCATTTGGTCTCTACTCCTTAGGGAAGAAACAGTTAAAATTATTGCCAGCCTTTCCTTCTGATGATATTGGCTCATTGTTTGTTTGCCACCACCATTTGGTTAGGATGGAACTACTGGGAAAAATAACCTTCCTGAAAATGCAAAGTGCTGCCAGCTTTGAAGAGGAATGACACACAGTGGATATTTGCTGTTTAGTGTTTGCATTTCCAGGGTCTTTTAGAAAGGACAATTTTTTTCTACTGCTGTTCATATAGTTGGCGTATTCGCTGAATGTGAACCACAGTGTTATCAGTCATGTCTAATGCAGCCAGTGACATTCAAAAATCTGATGAATCCATGACCTGATTCTGCAAGGTGTCTACATGAAATAATTTCAAAGCCCACTGATATTAAATAGGGGTAAAGCTGACTGTGGTTTTGTCAGGTCCATTCAGCATTGTAGGTTGCTCTAGTATTGTTATTTTAACATGGGCAGAGAACTTTCAATATCGCTCCACTGTGTTTCAGACTTTCTTCATAATTTTCCATTAATTACTTGCATAATTACTTTCAACAAACAAATAGCTTGAGATATCTCCAAACAGGTAATTTTAAATAGAGTCTCTTTTGATGTTCAAATAAAATATACTTGCTGGTATGTTTTGGAAATATGGTCTATTGAAACAGGTGAGAAATGAGGTACAAATACAGGCTGGGTGGAGAATGGATTGAAAGTATCCTGGAGGATGAGCTGACAATGTGCGCTCACAACCTAGAAAGCCAACTGCATCCTAGGCTACATCAAAAGAAGTGTGGCCAGCAGATTGAGAGAGGTGATTCTGCCCCTCTGCTCTGGGGAGACCCCACCTGGAGTACTGTGTACAGCTCTGGGTTCCCCAAGACAAGAAGGACATGGACCTGTTGGAGCAAGTCAAGAATGGGGCAACAAAGATGACCAGAGGGCTGGAGCACCTCTCCTATGAAGACAGGCTGAGACACTTGGGGTTATTCAGCCTGGAGAAGAGAAGGCTCTGGGGAGACCTTATAGCAGCCT
>JAOXJM010000012.1:86579511-86596652 GCA_026413425.1 Tringa solitaria
CAGTTTGCTTAATATTTTCTTCAGTTTTAAATATTTATATTTTTTCTAGCTACTTATCTGTTCCAAACGGAATAGTTTTAAAAATATCTGTGGATATATTTTCGCTATTTCACTCAAGAAGGTTAAAGATGGGTCTTGTTTTGCCAACATGAAAGAGAAATCTAATGTTTTTAGGTCCCTAAATCTCTTTGACAACCTCCCATACTGTGAAATAGGGATTTGAAAGATGTCAAAGAGGGAGTGGAGCAATCAAGTTAGTGAAATGCCTTCAACTGGCATTAAAGTTTGCTCCAATCCAGTTAGGCTATAAGACTTTGAAAAAAAATCTTATTTTGTAAATAAACCCTGCAGACTTCGAAAGAGTTAAGCAGCTATGTTCTCTAATTAGGTACAGCATCTTCAGTCAGCATGTCTCTGCCAGGGCACGTGGGGCACTCCTTATGTTGCCGTTGCCATGCCTTTCTGCTGTTATCAAACTACCTCTGAAGCTGATGGCAGAAATGCTTTTGGCACACACTGGGAATGGAAACCTACCACTGTTGCTAGACTGTACTGAGGCACTTCAGGTCAGTTGTTACACAGCCCTGTGGTGTCGCCATTAGTCACAGTGTTGGCAATTGTTTTCCTCTATACTCCTTAAAAGCGAAGACATCTGGATTTAGGATATTGTACAAAGAAAAGCTACTACAAAGAAGTGTTAACTCTGACAAATCAAATGCATAATGTGAGGAAATGTGATTAAAAAAAACCTATCAAGACTGAGTTTGCCTGGATAACGTTAAGTTGCCCCTCACATGAGTGCTTTATGGTACCATTTTAATCACATACTTTCAAACTGTCATTTAATAAGGTTTCTGTTTCTTTAAGCATATATAGTAAATAGGGCTTGGAGATTAACTGTAGTGATATAAGAAATAAGACAAAATCTGTCATTCCTCTGTACCATTTACTTCAGACATTAGATAGTCCTAAGTGAATGTGCACCTGCAGGAAGATAACCAAATTAAGGTAAGTACTCTTCTACATTGTAAATTTTGTTCTGCTTTAAACTGGAAAGTAGAAAGTACTATTAGCTGTTATTTATGCACATAACTCCATTTATTAGAAAGTTTTTTAGACAAGTTTTAATTTTTGGCATATAGATCTAGGAATCGACTCAGCTGAATGATTCTTGAAGGTTTTATTTTACTTTTCTTAAGTCAGCTTCTTCATTAATTATTAAAGAAAATTAAAGTTATGCCCACTGGGAAAGAAATTATGATTATGTGAATAAACATTAAATCCAGATTGTTTACAGATCAGCACTTAGGCACTTGTCTACTGTCTAGTACGTTGCAAGTTTGGTCTCCTTTGTACTAAAAATAACTGATGGGAAAAGAAATGACTGCTAGAAACAAGGTGCAATTTTTAAACTGGAACATTAAAAAGACTATTGGGGAAAGTACCTGCCAGTATGGGAATTCTTAGTTCAGAGATCATTTGCAAAGTCAATGTTGCATGCTTAGAAGTTACGAAAATTGGGCCCATTTTGTCGTAAATGTCTAAGGTTGCACAAATTAAAATCAGAACCATACCATTGTGACTATAAGGGTAATATTCTACATGGAAAGTAGTATGTACAGTTATGGCCACCTGAACCATACAACCTATGTTTAAACTGGAAGAAACCAATACTGAAAGGAATAGTCAGTGCATAGCCAGTACACATGGAGATATGCATTTGTTAACAATCCTAGCAAAAAGTGAGAGAAGAACAGCAAAAGAAATAAACTACAGCATGACATAAGGTATGAGAATGGTTAGTGCATGCAGTGATCACTATACTAATTCAGTGAAACATGATGTGCCCTTAATGTGTAATGAATAATTTCACAAGACAAAAAAATTATTAGAAGGTTATGTTTTTTGACCATCTCAATTTGCTAAATGGGTATGTGATACTGAAAGTTTAGACTGTAACAGTAACATTTTGTTAAACTTTTAAAACATTTTTGAAAATAGTAAACTGTGGTGCCTAAAAGTAAATTAAAGTAAAGCTATATTAGAAACTAGATTAAAAGCTGCATTACATTGTCTTCTAAGATGCAGTTGAGTAAAAATCTGAATAGGACTGTATTTGTCATCTGAATTTGTACAGAAACATTAGAAATTCCGAGGTTCCAAGAAACAATGCTAACATAAATAAATCTTAGAATGGTACTTAGTGACCTTGTATGGCAAATATTTCTACACAGCACCAATTTGAATCTTTTGAAAAACAGGGATTTTCATATGTCTCTTTTTTTCCAAAGGAACTATAATTAAAGAACTTGTAACACTTTACTTAAAGGTCTACTCCTATGAGACAGGAAGAGAAAGCTTGAGCAGAGAAGAGACAATGTGTTCTTCGATTTTCTGCATCTTTCTGAGGGCATTATTATTTAAAATATACTCAAAAGAGGAAATATAAAATTGTGATGTGATGGTTTATGAACACATTTATTATTTTTTTTTTAAACGGATAAAGTTATACTTTTTAGTTCAAAAACAGTTCCACAGATGACGTGGAACTACTAGGCTATCCTTGCAGGGCTCATTTCTCCTGCACTCTTGGTTTCAGCCTAATCCAAAATGATATGAATAGGTTATTTTGCTGACACTTTGGCAGAAAACAATGAAGAGTTCCCAGGAGAGTACATGGAGGTTGGGAGTTTTAGAGTAGCTTCTGGAAATGTGTGTGACAGTGATGAATGGGCTGATTAGATATCCCTAGACTTTTTAAAAACTCTGGTCTACCAGTTACACTTGTTCTAGCTTCTATTTTAAACACTTATTTTCCAGGATAAAAGGCCTGATGTATAAGTAAGTTGGTAGTAAGAGGTAAATAAACCAATGAATTACTCTAAATGAAAATCTTGTGCTCTAGAAAATGAGAATAATAAGACTGAGGGCTGTGCACAATAACTGGTTTGTACAAACTGAGAAGGGAAAGAACACTTGTTCTGAGTTTGGCATCCCAGAGAAGGGAATAGTTCTGGGCTGACAGCAGTAGAGGGGAGTGTAGATACTCGGAATTATTACATCTTGTAATTAGGCATAATTTGGAGTAACACAATACATAAAATTCATCCTGGATCCTCTATGCAAATTGGTTGACCATATTACTCTCATATGAGTTCAACCAATTTACAAAGATGCAAAGAAAACACCATCTCAGTGGTATCTGTTGCCCTACTGTAGGCTCCCAAACTCCTTTAACATGCATGCAAATCTGTTTGTTTGTGCATGTATGTATACAAAGAATACAGGAGAAAAAGGTGCTTTTGAATAAAATAGACAGACCATCAGAGGCTCCCATTGCTACATCAGCCACTAAGAACTGCCGGAGTGATAAATACAGATATGTTCTTCAAAAAGCAGATAACTGAGCCTTCAGGAGAGTAGTCCATTTCCATCCAGAATTTGAAATCATGCACTCCCCTCAGTAATTAGGTGTCTTGGCAGAGCTGTCTCCAAATATGAGAAGGTACTAATTTTGTCTTACCTAGTAGTTAGTTCTCAGACCATCTTCTGTCTTATGGGGTGTGAACAATCATACAAGATGGAGCTGCAGGTCCCGTGTTGTATAACACGCCATGTCTGGAACAGAGCTATTCCTTAACCCCTATCCTGAACTTCTGCCATCTATAAGGTGACATCTGAAAGATAAAAACAGCCTCTGGCTTATGCAGAAGGTGCAAACGAATGATTATTATGATATAATAATATTACATAGATGCCTTATCATTCCCAACAGTCATTGTCCTAAAGAATTTCTTGATGACTTAGAAATGTTTAAATTTTAAGAAAAAGTGTTTTTCTTCTGTTTTGAGAAACAATAAGAAAATTGGAAAGAAAAAATTATTTGTAAGCTTTGAAAAATGAACTTTTAAAAACATTTTCAAAACTGGGAGTAACAGCAGGAAGACATTTCAGTCAACGTTTGAAAGAACTCTGTGCAGTAATTTTAGAAGTATATGCATAAGGTGCCTAAAAGTCTTCTTAGAGATGCAGATATCCTAGAGGCAATAGTTTTGTCTCAGGAACATTGTGCTGTAAAAGATCACAGGGCAAACTAAGTGGGAATCTCAGTTAAGTAAAAACACAAGACATACACAAGTTTCTTGAAGTAGTGAAAAGAGATTCAGCAGAGTTAAGTCTATGAAATAAGAAAGCAGTTGCAGTGCTGTCCCTTCAGAAATATCAGCAACCCTTCAGATGTCCACAGCTTATAAAAATGAAGAGGAAAGGAAAAATGAAGACAAGGTTACTGTGAGAACACAGGAAGCTACAGTGAGACTAGATGTTTTATAACTGGCTCTAAATACGTGCACGCATACCTAGAGCTGTCAGTGGTATCAACTGCAAGTTATTTAACAAGTAAACTGCAAGTTATATGGATGAAAAAGTGTATTTTTAATGGTCATACTTAGACTTAAAAATGGAACTTATTTTGTTATTCACATTTTAATGACAAAAATAGGAAAGTATATCAAGGAAACATAAGAAAGGAATAGAAAGTAGCCCTGCTGTAGTCTTCAGATTATTGAAATATTCATATAGGCTTAGGAATTCATTTTAGCCATCTCAGCAAGTGAATATATAAAGGATAGTGAGTGTTTTATAAAGTTGAGTGACATATTACATTTTGAGCATATACATTAAAAACTTTATTTCCTGAAAAAGAAAAAACAAGAATTAAGAAATACAGTATTTATAAATCTCCCTTCAACTAGAAAACAGAAAACACACCAAAAAAAAAAAAACCTCTTAAATTTATTTTTAATAGCTTTTGTTACAGTAGTAAGAGTTGGCTTCTGAGGATATTTCCAGTAAAGAGACTTTCAGAAGTACAGAGAGTAGTTTAATTCAGGTAGGTCCCTTGAGCCGAGATGGTTTACTCACCTGTTTAAACACCTTGACATAACTATCTAGACTGGAAACTTGAGAAAAATGAATCCGTATTATATTTCTAATATAATCTGATTCTGGGACAAAAATATGATACAGTGTTTGCAAACAAATAGTGCTCCGCTACACAACATCCCCTAGAATCCTCACAGCATAACATCCGAGGGCTACAGTTCTGTTATGTCCCCACAGTTACTAAAATCTTTGTTTCTAGGCACTGGTAACCTTTGTGGTGATTACACAGAAATTCATATAGAGAGCCTTGAGATTGGAATGCCCTTTCTGTTCATAAATCTAATGTAACTCTGTAATGACCAATCATCCTCTCCTTCGCAGTCTCTGCTTGTGTTCTGAATCAAGGCTTATTGATATTTCGCTCCAGCTTTTAGGTGGAAATTCGTCTTGGTTCTACTTGGTTTGACACTTTGCCAATATTTGCTTTTAGGGATATATTTAATTCATATTTAAGAAAAAGTGAAGTTTAAGAAAATTTGTTTTTATTGGACATTACATGGAATTTATCTATTCAAAATTGTTATTGTTTATACCACACTTGACTTAGTCTCCTTTGCAGATGATCCTGAATATGCCAGGATAGCCCTGAGAGGATCCAGACTAATGAGGCAGACAACACGCTTTCCAGAACATTGCTAACCCATGCTCCATGATCAACGCTTCAGCATTGCAAAGGTTTTCAAGAAAACACCACAGATTTAGACATTGAATATGAAAGCTCTACATGCAATAGACAACTGCCGTCCTCCCAACAGTAAATTGGAGCTGTCACAGATGAAATTACTGTGTAAAAGTTAGAACAGCAGTGATGGAGGAAGTGGCTAAGGGGTTGTTCTTCAGCCTTAAGAGATTTGGGAGTAGAAAGAATAGAAGTATCCAGATTGTTATTACATTTTCTCTCTAATATTTAATGACTTGTACAAGCAGAAGCAAAGGATTTCTTTTCTTATATATAATAACAAGCAAATAATGTTAAAAATATTCAGACCAGTTTTTGTTTATTTCATAGAAAAACAAATTACTTGCCATTTTAAGATTAGGAAAATGTGTTACAAATTAAATGTTCACACTAAACTATCCATTTCATGAAAATTAGCTTTCAACGTGTTTTTTTTCTTTCTTAAAGAACAGTGTCTCTTGGTTAGAAAATGTTACTCCCTGATATTTTTTAAAAATAATAATGACCTCATCTGATTTAAGGTGAGATAGAGGATATCTTTAGGTTCTGATCTAGTTGGGAATAAAATAAACCTTCACAGTGGCTTTACTAGGCTAGGAAACTAAACCTCGCAATACGACAATAGACAAAATTTATGATGGTCTTTTTTTTTTTTTTCTTCCTTATATTACCAACTCTCTGGTACCTAATATCTAATATTTAAATGTTGTCATGGTTGGGATACCAAGTATCACATAAACTTGCCACATCACAATTACACTCTCCATATAATGATATAAAGATTTCTTCATATAGTTTTTTGTTAAAGATGTTTTATCAGTTTCACAGACAATGGTAAACTTTGATCTGAAAACTTTGTTTTCCATGCGTTTTCTCCAGAACCATGTGTTAAATCATCCTACATGTATTATTGTTATTTTTTTTTATGCTGCAGCAATATGCACAGATCTTATCTGAAATACTGAAATTGGAGAAGCTTTACTCTAATTTTTTTTCTTTATGCATACACTGAAACACACATTTTTGTCTCTGCTGGGTTCAGTCTTTTTCAATACAAGAAATTGCTCAGAATTTTGATTTACAGTCTATTAATAATAATATCCAGTGGGCTTGCTTAGCAACCTCTTTATACTATTGCCATCAGCAATGTTACCTGAGATACTGTAAGCAAGTCAAATTCAATTCATTTCCAATCTCTGTGGGTACGATCTCTGGCCAAGATAATTTTCTTTCTGGCAGAGGGAAGCGTCTATAGCTATTACAAGGTTGGTTAACCTATATAATGTGTGGTAGAAATGAGAAACTTTCTCTGTATCCAGCTGGCTATTAATAAAGAACAAATCCTCTTATGCTGTCAGGAACACTTTGCTAGGATCAAAGTGAAACTGGTGACTGACCATCTGTCTCCGTGCATATGTATTTCACATAGTTCATGCCTTACTGATCCATCAGATCTCACCTTGAATCAGAATAATTAACCCCGTCAAGCCAATTTGACCGAGCCAAAACCACCAAGACTTTTACTCTTGACCTCAATGTAGCCAGGAGCTCTGTTGGTCCTGGTTTCAAATAGTAGTTTATGTTACCTTGGATCTTTCAGTTCATTTTTATTTTGAGGATGTAAATATATATATTTATTGAGAATTGTATGATGGCACAACTTTGCCGTGTGAAATTTACGTTTTACATTATGCAGTGAGACTTGTTTTCAGGCTGTTGACTAACAGTGCTTTATATACCCTTAGAGCAGTTTTCCATGCCTGGCTTCACATCAGTACAGAAAAGATTTTATTCAGATGGAGGTTTTCAACTGTTACTTTGAAGTATAGAATAAAAAAAATGGACCTTTCTTAGAGAGATAAGTAGGTGCTTTATTTGCTTACAAGTTTGGTCCAATAGCACCTAATGCATAATAAAAGAAGCAGAAGTATTGTCAGGCTGTCAGGGATGCTTAGTGCAATGCAACAGTGAAGTTTGCTTTCTTTGGCTCACAACCACAGTCTCAACTGGTTTACACTGCATGAGCTCAGCAAACTTCAATGAGTATAAGTCAGGAAATCTGTTTGTTATCAGTCTTATCCCACCTAGTCAAGGAAATAATTCTTTTTTTTATGAAAGTAAAAGTAAAGAGAATTATAGATAAGAGCAGTAGAGGATTTTGTGTTTAATATGTTGAATGCCAGAGAGGTGTAAGTAAATAGACTCAGAACTAGTGAGACTGATTTTTGTATACTATGTCAATTGAAGCTGGAACTCCGATGTTTGGATACCAGTTTCCTCCATCAGCTTGTCACTTTTTATACAGTATGGATAAGGTAACATTTATTTATAGTCTAAAATACTCCATCAAAATTAAGGAGAAGTATAAAGCAGTAAATATAAATAATATCCCCTTTTTCCTAAAGTGGGATTAAAGCATATGATACAGAAACTGCACAAAAGAGGAAAGATGGAATCTGTTCTCCATGCTCACAGTAGACAAGACCAGCTTAAATTCTGTGAGCAGTATTCAGATTAAATTTTAAAAAGCACTTTCTTATGGTAAAGATAATGAAGAAGTAGAATAGATCGTTTGAATTCTCCACCACAGGTGATCTTTGAGAAAGGCTAGATAGATTTGCAGCCTGCCAGAGTCAACTAGGTAAGAATGCACACAAACCACCAATTCTCTGAAAATGTCAACATTTAGAACTGCACCCAGATCCAAATGTCAAATATCTAGATGGTGGTTGGGGGTATGTGTATGTGTCTGGGTAATGAGGCTTTTTCCTCCATTTTAGAGAAAATGAACAAAATTGATTTCTAACCCTCTTCTAGAATCAGACTTCCCTTAAAAATACAGCTCTGAGTATATAAAAATCTATATCTCATTAGGCAATTCAAGTTTAAAGGAGACTCAGAGGCACACAAAAGAAAAAAAAAGAAAAGGCTTTTGGTGCAGTTCTTGATCCACCTGCCCTATAGGCAAATTAAAAAACTCATTGTACCTTTAAAGCTGATTGGTGTTCTTGGTAAGATGAAAAAAGACCAGGCAGCCTCAGGGAATGGGAAATATGACTCCATTTGGAAGAACTGCTCTCTATGAGAAAAAAAGGGTGCTGCTATTGACCATGTTGTTTCTGATCTGTAACTAGTTGAGAATTTTGGTCTCAGGGCTGTCAGGACGGTACCTCTAAGCAGCACTAAATTCCTTCAGAAGTTATAAGGAAAAAAGTCAGCATAGACAAAAATATTTTTTCAGTCCATGAAGAAAAAAAAAGATTCATTGAACATAAGAGTTTTTCATGTTTCTTTTATCTCAAAGGCAGATCAAAGGTAAGTTGATTTTACGATAACTCGGACAAGACAGCAATACTTACATTCACAGTAATCACAAACTGTTTGACCTTGGAACAACTTCCATACATCAGGCTAGAGGGTTCAGGAAGACATTACGTGAAAGGGTTGGGGCTAATAAAGACCATTCTCTGCACAGTCTAGCACGAGGCACCCTTGCTGTCAACAGAACAGTATGACAGCGTTCAGATAAAACAAGTAATCCAGTTAATGAGGCATATCTCAGGAACTTGCTGAGAAAGTAAGCATGTGAGTGATATGGGTACTTTGTCATGGATTAATAGAATATTAATCAAGGCAATGTACAATTTCATATACTGGTGACAGAAGGATTAGGCAGCATGGGAGCGTTAAAGCTTCAAGTACCTTTGGGAATGCAGCGTCTAGTTTCTTTGCTTTTGTTTGAAGTAAAATGAATAAATCCAAATATCCTGCAGTCAATGCCTATAATTTTGAATGGCTTCCTCAGGTATCTTTTGGAAACTTGGTTAAAGATTGCCACAAATTTTCTGTGAAAAGTTTTCAAAGGAACACTTACATGATGTAATTTTAAGCAAATTAAACCTGTGCAATCTAAGTCAGTTTCCTTCTGTCTTCATATTTTAGCCTCTTCAGGGATGGGCCATGAGATATTTTTCTACGTTTTCTAAACAGTGATGTAGAGTTGCTGAGCCTTTGTCAACAATTAACAAGCCCACAGCCTGTTGTTTCTGTGGTGGTTGAAGTGTCTCAAGAAAATAATGATAACTGGTTTTAAAAATTGAAAAAATAACTTTGGTAATAAAGCACTTGTTGAATTTAAAAAAATATACGAAGGTTATTGTGGTTCATGGGAGCTATCTAGATAATTTTAAAAAGTCATAAAACAAGCTATTGCCACTGTAATAATTGAGTTTTTTCAGTTATTCATTTCCTTCAATGGTACATTAGAAATCTATAATGAAACAACACATGCAGCCTCATAGACTGATTTTTTTGGCTGATAACTATAGTGAAATGGAAATTCCAGGAGCAGTGAGACTTCCAACAGTGAGGACAAATGCATTCGCTGAAAACACTGTAATTTTTAATGTCATTAACATACTTTCATGACAAGTGATTAGTATTTCCAGGGCCCAGATTGTGTTTGGTCAGACGGGGCATAGGATTCTTTTTACACACTGGAGCTCGAAACACAAGCACTTGGCACATACACTAAAGTTAGAACATCAAGTAGCATGGTATTTGCAGGCAGCATCAAGGAAATGACAAAGATATGGATATAGTGTCATCTGTCACTTCCAGAAATGGCTAGAGGCTATCAGATGTGCCCAACAAAAGGAAGAAGAAAGTGGACTTCCTCTTGCTCCCACTTGCTATTCTTTGAAAGCATACTGCCTGCGTGATGCATTCTTACTCCTTCTTAAATATATGCCTGAGGAAGAGGATATTTTTGATATTACTAAAATTTTTTGCTTTTATGTTTTTTTTCAGGACAGGAGAAACACTAGGCTAAGACATGTCATAAAAGTTTCCCTAAGGAGTACTTCTCTTAGATTTATTGTTTGCTTATTTGCTGTATTTTTAAAAATGGAACTTCTGATTTTGATTTACCTGTCAAATTGTAATGAACAAGGACAGCAAATGCAACATGAACTTTCAGGTCAGTGGTATACTTTGTGAAATCATCTGTATATTCATATTCCTTCTTTTTCTCCAGGTCTCCACTTTGTTATGCTTCTGCAGATCTTTTCCCACTAGTCTTGATTCAGCTCCCTGAAACAAGCTTCAGCTAGTTTCTGCTGTAGGTATCCACTGCTATAGGTATCGCTCTGAATGTTGGAGCTGAAACTGATAACTGTGAATCAGGATTACTTGCAATGGCAAATACACAATCAAATGGAACTATTTGAACTACTTAAGAGATGGCATAAGAAAAATTGTGTAATCATATTGTGAAATATATAGGTTAGTCAAAATGGAACTGCTTTGGTAAATATAGTGGAGATTCTTAGGGACAGAAAATCCTAAAAAAACATTCTAACACATCATTTCAACTATTCAAGAGCTTTTTTACTTCAAAATTCTTTATTTTAAAGTGGTATAATATTAAATAAAAATGAAACAAAAGGCAAAAAAATACATTTTTTGAAGAAATAGGTTTTTTAAGATGTTCCATTATTAGCAAATTTCAGTTAATTTTTCTTCTTTATAAGAACCTTTATTTCAGAGTCCTCTATCTCTTTCATGAACTAGAAAGTCTATCCAAACTGCTTAGTATTTTAGTATTCCTCCCAATACTTTTCAAAAAGACTCAGAGCATTTTCATGGGATTTCTGAGAAAAGGATTTTGAGCTCAGTAACTGGTATTTGACATCGGTCAGATCTTCTGACAGCTGGCTAGATCCAGCTTACCAGAATTCACTTAGCAATGTCAGTGGCCCTTGTGTTGACAGCTGGTTAGATGCCAACAACGTTTTCCAGGTTGATTCAATTTAATCTCATCAATAGGGTTACCTGCTATTAAAAATAACTTTTGCCACCATCATTTTTTATACTGGTTATAACACTTTTAAGATTGCTTTATATTTGGTTGTATTCACAGTGATGGATTCTTTTTAATTTTATTTCTTTGAATGGAATAGATCTAGATACAGAAGTAAATGATGATTTGTACAGCTTGTGAAGAAAAAGTTATGCTGCCTTGTGACTGAACCAAGTAGACCTTCATAGGAGATTAATGACAAAACTGAGAAATCAAGCAGGAGCATGGAAGTAAAAGCTGATGTATGGTCATCTATTAAGGTTACTACTGAAAATGCTACAAATGTGTGAGATAAATTCCTAGAAAACTATAAGCTATAATATAAATACATTTGAAGGATAAGCTGACTTAAAAGTTCTGATAAAGTACCTGGCCTGATGGGCAGATTTAAGAATTACCACTAAAACAGAAAAAAATGGCAAAAGCAAACAAATTTAGAAGAAAATGGCCTAGAACTGTCTGTGAGTTTTTATCATTATATTTATTATTCTACTGCATTTTGATTTGCATCCTATTTGTTATTCTTTCAGTTTTCCTGTTGCAAACTGCCAGTAAAGAATTGGCAAGTAATTCTGATATATCCAAACATCTTCCTGAGACTTCACCTGCCTTATTTGCTCTTTGCTTGCAATCAAGAATTTCTCTCCCTTGCTTTAGGCAGAGAATACTCCCTTTTCTGTCATGTTTTTTGTGTAACTGTTAGCTGATGTCAGTGTTGCTCAAATGCCTCTACAGGATTCATGTTCTGTCCAATCCAGTGACTGACAAACTCTCATGCAGATCCTGCAGCTGCATATACTTATCTCACCCTAAATTCTGTGAGCTTTAAAAAAATAATATAGCCCTGCTAGTCACACAGAGAGGGCTTGTTTGGTTTTGATTAAGAGCAGAATGAATAAGAAGGCAATACTGAAGAACGTGAGGAAAAAATAAATGCTTGTCAGGTAAAACAGTGAATGGCCCAAAAGGTTATAAGGGAGGGCCACTACAGAAATTATTTGAGTTATGTTATTTGAGTTACATTATTTGAGAATGTTCCCAGTAACCATTCTGACTTCATTCTCCCAGATTCTAAAGTCAGTTTCAGGTGTAACATGCAAGTACCATGATCATTAAAAGGGACAGATACAGAATTGCTTATGGAGAAGTGAGGAAGGACCAACAATATGCCATTATTTATTTTTATGGCAGAGTGTAAGTATGGATTTCTATGGAAACTTATCAGAAATTGTTCTTGGATAAGATCTCAGGAGGAGACACGTCAGTGCTCTGGCTCCCTGCTAATCACATCTGTGAGCACAGAGAAACCAAGCTAATCATACAGATTACCCTGACTAATGCTTTGGCTTTTTTTCTCTATGACTACATACATGGCAGACTAATAAGGTTCAACATCAGCTGTCAGAAAACTCCTAGGGAAATGCTGCTTATGTGCCAAGAAGAAGGTATTGTATATATTATTGCTGATGATTACTGCCATTGCAAAATGTGCAGACTGACTGCTCCTCACCACCTGCGACAACTTCTGCCAGTTGAAACGTACAGTGCATCCTTGAAAGAATAAAAATCCTCTAAAAAGAAGTAGGTGGCATTCTTTATCAAAAAGATCTGGCTGTGTTTTTTGAAGGTCTTCCCATGAAGGTGTCTCCTCAGCCAATAAAAAACCTACAGATTCTTTTGGTAGATTTTAAATCTGTCTTCCTTTGGATCCAGGGAGAGGAAAGGTATAAGTATATTACTCCTGGCAGACAGAGCGAGTTAATTTTTTTGGAGAGACGAATTGATATAGGCTATCTGGAAAGGCAGTCTTATTTCCTATACTTTAATAAAATTCTATATGCAGTTCTGAAGAAATATGACTGTCTCTACCCATGTCACATTCTGGGACAGAGATTTGGTCCACTTAATGGAAGCAGTGAATATAGCAACACACACACTTTGCCTTGATCCTGGTAATGAAGGATGCTTTTAAGAGCGCATGTGTTTAGAATAACAGAAAAAAAAAAAAGACTTTTGGTAGTACCATTGTACTACCTGCCAATCTCTTTATGTTCTGGCTGTTCAGGATTAAAGTCAGTACAGCAGTTTCCCTGAGCTATGCATTTGGTCTTGACTCTAGTGTAGCTCAAAGAGACCCATATAACTTCTTTTTGCTGCCGATCGATGAGCAAAACCAAATGAGATTTTGTTCTTCATAACCTGTATGAACCTTAGACTGTGAGCAGTGTTTCTGCACCTTCCTGTCAGTCTGTTTTCACTTTTTGGATGTTGGTTGTTTGATATGTTTAAAGGATTGCTTACCCAGTGCAGGAAAAGAGAACACAATCACACTGCCCAAATGTAGAGGGAAACATGGTAGTCACACTGCCCAGTTTGATGCTAATGGCATCAGCTTTTAGGCTTGCAGGTCTAGTTGCAGGGGTCTAGGAAGGGGGAAATTTACAGGGGGAAGAGAAAAAAAAGCAAGAGCGGCAGGTTGATTTATCTATCCATAGAGATGACTCCTTATTTGGCTCTGGACATTATAACTTTGAGAAGCCCAAATGGTTCTGATGGACTACAGTGACATTAGGAAATCAGGTCTGACACTAAATATAGTAGAAGCCAGGACTATGCTGCATAGTACTATCATTTTTCCTCATTGCCACTCCAGTGTTAAGTTTCTTAACAGAAAAGATATTATTTTCATAGTAACATTATATTATGCTAACTTTATATTGCATATTACTTCATGGTAATATGGTAATATTATATTCCTGGGCAGGAAAAATAAAGTGCCCAGAATTCAAAAAATTTGCTGTAGCAACCTCACATTCTCTAAATGGATTCTGACCGATATTTACCTTATACTTTCAAGAAGTGAAGTATTTTGGATCTCAAAATAATAGAATAGCCATACCATACTTCTGGCAAGGGCTGGGGGTGGGGGAAGAATGGAAGCATTTCTAGCAGGAAGAGAATTGGTAATTCTTGTACCTGACCCTGGCTTTTAAAACTTTAGCACTTAAATAAAGCCGAACCTCTCTGAAGACAGCACTGGCATAAAAGAAGCACAGAGGACATTGGAAGAGACTCTTTGGCAGTGTATTGTAGATAAATTCATCTGTCATAGTATGGATGGGGTGTTTGTATGTTACGGTTGCAGTTGTCCTCCTTCTTCAAGGAAATGGCTTTGAAGAAGGCATTTAATGATGTTTTGCAAGTATCCATTGTGGCTATTGAAAGAAAGTTATAGTGTTTAAGCATCACAATTCATGAAAACATAGAAGACTATTGTATTGCTGGAAATCACTGTTTGTCTCTATCCATTGGTCAAAAAAAAAAGAAAAAGAAAGCAACAAGAAGGACAATATTATGTACTTATACACAGCTCAGGAATTTAATTTCTAAATGATTTTTTGCATCCTTTTTGTTGCCGTTGTAAGGACAGTATTGACCTGTATTTTTCTTATGCACTTGTTTTCTCTTTTCTCTCATAGCTTTCTCAGCACGCTTTAAAAGAAGAAGCAGCTCTTGTAGCGTCAGCTGGGGCTTTTTGCTGTAGTCTGTTTTCACACAGACATGTTGTTGATTCCAGTGACAGTTGAGTTTGTGATGCATGAGCTGGGCTCTGGGCTGTTCTGAAGAACCGGTGGTCTCTCGGATTGCTGTTTTACATAATAATCTGCTGCTTGGTGAATACCATGCAGGAGAAAGAGCAGACTGCTGCCTTAATCAGTATAATTCTCTTCACAAATTATCTGATCCAGGTCCTGCTGAAATGAATAGAAATATTTCAAGGTAATTAGATTAATGGTTTATTTTCTAGAATTTTCCTACAGCTTTGTTAATGCTATCAGATCTGGTAGCACATCCTCTCTTTCTATAATAGATAACAGAGAAATACCATTCTCACTGGAACTAAGTGCGGTCTTATCTACATTACTAAACAGGGATCTTTGAGACCTTTGAGTGAACTATAATGAAAATTATTTGCATGACTTGGGTTTTCTAATATTTTTTAATGAGGAAAAATTGGATTGATTTTGACCTATTATCAAAATACAGGCTGTTGCAATGTTCACCAGTCATCTGTTTTATTATTGCTTTAAATAAATGACAGATTAATTTTGTCCCTGATAATATATACCATCATTTTAAGAATATTTCATGTAATTTTTAATATCTCCATTTAATAATGTATCAGGGCTGGCATTCTGAGGGCTGATCTTTGGTCTAGGAAGTAAAAAATTCCACAGTTCTCTCCTGAAGGCAAAACTTTTCTTTTTTTCTTTCTTTTTCCTTTTTCCCCCACCCTGTAACCTGTAGTGCTGGTTTGCCAGATTTGCCACTTCCCATATATATTGATGCAAAATTTATCACTTAAATTCGTAGAAAAAACACACCAATTTAGAACCTAGCTCATTTTCCTAACATTTTTAAGAACTTTTCGGGCTCATAATAGTACAACAAGAAGGCCAGAGGCAATTGGGCTTAGCTAGCAGGAGAAGTGGAAGCACACAATGTCAAACTGATTGAGTAGGAGATGTGACAGGAAGGAAGCCTGGAAACCTCACTGATCATTGCTAACTGTCCTATAGATCAGTGGCATTCATCCTGCGATCCACAGACTCCAGGGAGTTACCACTACTTTTGAAGTACCTCTGACTCGTGAAGTTGACCGAGAGAAATAATTTAATGTGCGCTACACAGCAGTCTGCAGAAGATGAACTTTATAAACCTGACCCTCATCCATTAAAAAATTTCTTTGGAACCCACAAATCACACAAAGGTTGAAAATAGATCTATATATAATAGACTGTACATAATAACTTACAGGTTGAAGACTACAGTGAGTACCTGAAGTGAGGAACTTTTGTCCCTACTTTCATATAGTATAAATCTCAGGTCAGGTGATCTCACATCTTCAGTAAGAATTACTATTTATGAAGGAATTTGGTGGATAGTCTTTCAGAATCTATTACTTGATTTTAATTGTTCAGTCATGTATACAGTGCAGTGCAGACCCAAATTGAGATTTGAGCTCTTAAAACTCTTTAAACTTGAACTGCAGCATACAGTGTAGTATTTAGAAGACGTGACAATATATTCAACAATAGGTAGCAGGTGGTGTTAAAAATGTAGTCTTTGCTTTTGAGGGTTGAAAATAAAACAGACATATAAGGTTGACAGGTGGTGATTATGTCTGGGAAACCACAGAGATCTAGGGATTTCACTAATTTTGGCAAACAGTTCATAGCAGGCAACTTATTTAAAATTCTACCTCTTTTTGTTTGTTAATATCCCAATTCTCTAAGCTCATTCTTTAACAAAAATGCTCAACTGTTCACTAAATCCACCAAATAATTAAACAAGTAAGGCCTTATCCAAAGCCTTCTGTAGTCCATAAAAATAATTCCATTATTTTAATATGTCTTGAATACACTGTAATTGCCAGCATAACTCTCTATCTCTGTATAGTCCTATTTTAAGTCAGTGAGTCTCTTGGTACACATACATCTTTTCATACTGAGGAGGAAGCAGTTCAGAAACAGATTTCACCTAGGTAATTCTGCAAATAATTCTTTGTCTCTAAGAGAGAACTGAGCATTTTTTTCAGAAGTCACCCAGCCCCCCGACACCCACGGCTGCAGCCCCCTCCTCGGGCCAGGCTGGCAG
>JAOXJM010000012.1:86599843-86615691 GCA_026413425.1 Tringa solitaria
TCCAGCCTGTCCAGGTCCCTCTGGATGACATCCCGTCCCTCTGGTGTATCGACAAGACCACCCAGCTTGGTGTCATCTGCAAACTTGCTGATGGTGTACTCAATCTTAGTCCACTGTTTCTTTGTGTAGATAGTGTCTTCCAGGGGGCTGCAATCTCATCTTTTCTTCTATTTTGTCTGTAAAGTCTCCCAATAAAAGTATTGCATCCTAAAGAGACAAAGATGTGGAAAGTCTTTAAAGTTGGTCATGAGCAAAAGGCAACTGAATTTTTTAGCTCTGAAATCAAAAGAATTAGACTGAGTTGTGTAGAGAAAGGACGTAAAACTACCTACTGTTGTTGGGAGTCACAAATGACTCGGTATCATTACTCAGCAAGTCATTACAGATCAAACCAGACTGTGAAGGATAAGGAAGGAGTTTTGAAATACATTTTGAGATATTTGTAGGTAACAAAAATGCAGGATATTTTGTCAGGGATCTGACTCTACCTTCTGCTCAAGAAAGAAACAAGAGTAAACAAACTTTTGTTTGCGTACTCAGTAGCTTAGGTCTCCCCCTCAAAAAAAAAACTAAAGGTGGTTGTACTCTGAATTAGTAAAGTAAAACAGAAGTAAATTTTTTTGCAGAGGACAGAATAAGAGAAAGAAAAGTACATTTTGACAATGACCCAGATGTCATACTAGGTAAACTTACAGGAGAGATGTGAGTACAGAAAGCAGAGTTACCCTTTCAGACGTAATGGTATTACAATTGAAGTTCAGAAAAGAGAGACAAATATACTTTAAAAGACGGCTCATTCTTATGAACTGAATTTTCATAATTTTCTATGGTAGAAAAAAAAATCTCTTCGAGTTTCCTATAGCTTTAAGTAGTCAGGACTTTTATTTCCTCTTTCACCTCTAATTTTAAAATTCAGTCAATAAAATTAGTTCATTACTATCTTCCATGATCTAAAAAATCTCAGTACATCAGGCAACTTTTTATAATGCCCCTTATTAAGTACATACTTGCTATAATTTATAATTGTGTAAAAAAATGTTAAATATTAACGTAGAAATATATAGCAAAAATAAATTAAATTCCAAATTCTAAATTATTTTAAGCCTTCAGTCTGAATCTAAAGAACAGTTAAGAGGCACCTGTTTTTTTCTTTTTTCTCAGGTATTTTGGAGATTTCAGAACATTTTTCCTTGCTATTTCAGAATACTAAGTTAAAATCTTACTCATAAAATGAAAAAGTCTGAATATAGTACAGGTCAATTTAAACATTACTGTTTAGTAGTTCTAAAATATTATTTTTTTAATTTTAACAATTCATAATCTCTGGGAAAAGGAAAAGGAAAAGGAAAAGGAAAAGGAAAAGGAAAAGGAAAGATCTTTGGTTGTCATTGCTGTCAGGGAGAAAATACCATATTTACTGGATCACTAGTTTGTTCAATTGTGGTAATTTCTCTGTTCCCTCATGACAACTTTCCTAAGTGCTCCATAATACATTATATAAGAAAGGCCACTTTTGTATTTACATGTTCTGTTCACTGTGTGGCTCTTATAACTCTCTCTCTTCAGTGGTTTGTCTAAAATGATTTTCTCAGCTCTCTTTGGTATGAAAACACAAGTTTTTTGAAACACTGATTGATAAGAAAAGACCATTAAAGGACAGCAGGAATGAAAGACGTGTCACTTAATACTGAGTTTCTTTTGTTCAGCCTGAATTGTCACAAAAACATCTGTGCGTTCAAATGCTCCATATAAGAAAACAGGAGTAAAAAAAAATAAAAAATATTTAAAGTACTTTATATGTTGTAAACACAAATACACTTTCAAAATTTTAAATACATTCCTTCTTTTCTGTATACACAATATTTGCTAAGAACGTGCTCCTCCAACCCCCTTGCTGAAAAAAACCCTGACAACTTTATGCAAATACAGCCTCATTTAATATAAAACGTCTGGCTTGTAGCCTAATATATTGTGCAGAGAAATGGTAATCAAGTTGAATTACCATTTTTCAGACCTCAAGGTTAAAAAGAAATATTTCATCTGACCATATTTCATGTTTTAAATCTGCATTGAATATAAAATACATTGCAGTGCTACTGCACATATCCATGGCTTTGCTATCCCCAAAGTTTAATTATTTTTATTGGACACCATACATTCTGTGCCCACTGTTTCTTACATTGCTCCTGGTGGATAGCCCACTTAGAACTTATATGAAACATCATGAATTATGGTACTTTTAAAGATTCTTTTATTTATGTGTTTTCTTCCTAAAAGCCTGGGTGCAACTCTGGTTGAAGATTGTGAATTACAAATTTCTGTGAAAGAAATGCTTCTATTCAGCATGGCTTAAGTAAGGACACATCATGTCTGAAAAATTTGTTGGCCTTCTATGACAGGGTTACAGCATTGGTGGATAAGGGAAGAGCAACTGACATCATCTAACTGGACTTGTGCAAAGCATTTGACACTGTCCTGTGCAACATCCTTGTGTCTGAATTGGAGAGACATGGATTTGAATGATGGACCACTCAGTGGATGAGGAACTGGACGGATGCACTCAAACAGTTGCGGCCAATGGCTCAATGTCCAAGTGGAGAGGAATGACAAGTGGTGTTCCTCAGGGGTCAGTACTGGAACCCATGCTGTTTAACATCTTTGTCAGCAACATGGACAGTGGGGTTGAGTGCACCCTCAGCAAATTTGCTGATGACACCAAGCTGTGTGGTGTGGCTGACACACTGTAGCAAAGAGATGTCATCCAGAGGGATGTGGACAGGCTTGAGAGGTGGGTCTGTGCCAACCTCATGAAGCTCAAGAAGGCCAAGTGTAGGGTCCTGCACCTGGGTCATGGCAATCCCAAACACAAATACAGTTTGGGTGGAGAATGGATTGAGAGCAACCCTGAGGAGGACTTGGGGGTGTTGGTTGAGGAGAAGCTCAACATCAGCTGGTAATGTGCTCTCGCAGCCCAGAAAGCCAACCACATCCTAGGCTGCATCAAAAGAACTGTGACCAGCCGGGCAAGAAAGATGATTCTGCTCCTCTATTTCACTCTGGTGAGACCCCACCTGGAGTACTGCATCCAGCTCTGGGGTCCCCAGCATAAGAAGGACATGAACATCTTGGAGCGAGTCCAGAGGAGACCCATGAAGATCATCAGATGGCTGGATCACCTCTCCTATGAAGACAGGTTGAGAGAGATAGAGTTGTTCAGCCTGGAGAAGAGAAAGCTCTGAGGAGATCTCACAGAAGCCTTCCAGTACTTAAAGAGGGCTTATAAGAAAGATGAGGAGGGACTATTTATCAGGGAGTGTAGTGATAGGTTTTATCAGATTTTAAACTGAAATGGGGTAGATTTAGATTAGATACTAGAAAGAAATTCTTTACTGTGAGGGCAGTGAGACACTGGAACAGGTTTCCCAGGGAAGCTGTGGATGCCCCACCCCTGGAAGTGTTCAAGGCCAGGCTGGATAGGGCTTTGAGCAACCAGGTCTAGTGGAAGGTGTCCCGGCCCATGGCAAGGGTGTTGGAACTAGATGGTCTTTAAGGTCACTTCCAACCCAAACCATTCTATGATCAAACATGAGTAAATGTCTCAAAGTATCTTTTCTGAATGATGGTTGTGATCATGGAGTAGTCAAAGCCCCTAATGACTTATAATTTAAAAAGCATGATTAAAATTTACATACATATGATGGATTCTTACCTTTTAAACTTACTCCAAACCTTACTTTCTTCAGACACCTGATGGTTTGGAGTAGAAGAAACAAAAAAAATCAGCAGTTTCCTGTCCATCTCTCTTGTATATATAGATTTGGAAGACTACTATTTCCACATATTAAGTGATAATCTGGATTAAGAACTATCAGAATCAGAATATGAATCAAGTACCTTCAGGAAGTTTAGGCCCATTAAATACCTTTAAAAAACAGTAGCAGTAGTGGTGGTACTTTTGCAGAGGAAGGAAAGGGGTTATGATTGAAAATATTATCGGCCTCAGTTTATTATTTTAAAGTAAATATTGAGAATCTAAGAACTTTCAAAATTACTTACAGATCTCAGTTTCAATTAATTTTTGAAACTCCAGTCTGAGAAAACAAAACATAATGCCTATGGAAGGTTGTTTATCTCAACTTTCTTTGCAGGGAAAGCGTAAAGGAGTCATGAGTCCTGACTTTCTAGTGAGCATTATTACATTGTGACTGGCAGCACAAAGGGCAGCAATAGAAATAGCTTTTAAAAAACATTTAAGATGAAAACAATGTCAGGGTACAGCTACAAACTGGTATCTGGGGACTGAATAGACAGGTTTTCCTTTGATGCCTTAGAGTCTGAAGTTCACATCTTTTTCTGTATACATTTATCATTGTTCCAAATATAACAACAATTACATGTAAAGTTTTTGAGCTCTTAGTACAGACAATGTAGTTAGAAAACATTTCTGAGCATATGTGTATTTTTTTTTATATTTCTTTCTGGAGGACATGTCAGGATAACATCTTTTGCTGTTAGACATGCCACGTACGCTTGTGTAAAATAAGAGAAACAAGAATTAATTAACATCTAAATGATGCTTATATTTTAATGTTAATTATGCTTAATTAATGTAGGAATATTTTATCATACATCAGCCAGTAGTTTCAATAATCTGTCTTTTTATATTTTATTTATCTATCTATATAAATATTCCACAACAGGGTTTTAAAAAAATATTTTTTTTCTGTTACTTTTTCTGGGTCTTTTAAGCATTGATCTTTTTTTTCTTTTCTTTTTTTGTAAAAATTATTAGACATACATTTTTCTGAGTTTTCAGGGCAAACAAACACTTTTGGACAGTGAGGTCAGATCCTAGAAAACTACCAGAACTAATGGAGAAAACATCAATGGACATCAGGGCAGGCCTCTGATACCACATATAAAAGGACAATACTATCAATACTTGTTAGTATTGGCTCAAAAGCAACAGGCCAGAGAAGAGGACTTTTCCACCAACCTTCAGCTTTCAGTTCCTTCCTTTGTTTAGACTTCCCTGTCCCCAGGTTCTTTTGCTCAGAGCAACTTGCTGCTTGCATTTATGCATCATTTAAAGTGTTTGATCTATTGGATACGAATAGTTTGGTCTGTGTTTCCTGAACATCTTTAATAGAAAGCCCAAACCAAACCAAAACAACCATCTTCTTTTTTTCCTATGTACCTGTTTTTAAATAGAAGTTCAGAATATGTAAACAGAATTACACGGACTTAAATTTGATATATCCAAATGCAGTCTTTGGTTGTAAAGGATATGTCTATGTAGTACATGTTTTAAATGTGAGATTGGTTCTCTCTGTTAACGCTAGAAAGACTCACCATTTACCACATCACATAAATACAACAAATTTAACATCCTCTGAAAGAATGGTCTAAATTATCTGAGATACATACATGCAGCAAGAGACCCAAGACCTCTCCTTCTTTCTAAGGGTAATATACAATTTTTCTTTGTTGTAAAAGAAACATCCCTTCAGGCTCAGAGGAAACATGTTGTCCTATTGTAACCACATGGACAGAGGTGCTCAATTATAATGTTCCTCATCACTTTTCTGTTTTCTGTTCTGCCTATCTTTTCTTAATACTCTCTAGCATAGGTCTCACTTTCAGCTCTGAAGTAATCATATCTTCAAAGAAACCCATGAACCAGAGTTTGACCACCATGTAGTTATTATATTAACAGACTTGATGACAGGCACAAGTTTGTTGCTGGTTTCTCTAGCACTTTTTTATGCAAGTATTCTAACTCATAACCTTGCTGACTAACATACATATGTGGATATATAGGTATATATGTCACATAGTTCTTATAAAAAGCTATGTTAGATCTCTATTTTAAATCCATCATTTTCTCTTACCTTTTCTAAATTAGCAATTATTTCTGGAATATTCTATAATGATTTTATTACTGCAAATAGTCCCATTCATTCTGAGGAGATCTTTTCTATGAATAGCTGCTGCTCAAAGGAGTTTTCAAGTGGAAAAAAAAATTATGCAATAATTTTATGGGAATATGATAACTTGAGTGATTTTAATGGTAAAGCATCAGAAAAAAATTGGTTTCATTTTGGTACCGTCACAATATCAATTTCTTGGTTTCAGGTTAGATTAAATACAGGTTTACATGTTACATGCTCCTGTAAGAGTGAGAGTGGTTTCTTCTGTGTGAAAACATAGCAAGAGCCTCTTCATTTTTACCCACAGAATTTTTCTTATCAGCAATTAAAATCTCATGTTTATCAAAGCAGAGGTCCGAAGACCAAACCCCACTGTGACATATCCCTGCAGGACAATTTGATACCAGTTCTGTGACAATTGTTTCAAGCAGCTTTTTGATAGAGGGAAGAAATAACAATCTTTCTAATATGTTCTTTGGTATTGACAGATAACTTTCATGTTCTTGCCTCCAGCAAAAATAATGCATCTCTGCCCTTTAAAATAATAACTACTATCCTGCAGTGAACTTACTTGGGTCTGGTGCTATTTTCAATCTATTTAAATTATCTGGATGGCATAATTTTCCATGTTCAAGCTGTGAAACCACTGTTACACTCTTGATTTATTGTATTCCATAGTTTACAATGCCTGCTGGTACTAGTTTTCAGAGTTACGTTTAACAAGACAAAAAGAAACACACAAAGGCAGGCTGCACAAAATTTCATTTCCAAACAAAAATATTTCTGTTTCTGGATGAATAAATATTTTATTTCAGTTATTTGTTTCTTTGAGGGAGGAAAAGCTAAAAAAGATCTTTCAGAAGTTAACACCCTTAATGAAAATATCACATTGCTGAGATCTTTATTTTTCATGCAAAACCAATCCCTATGAATTATGACTTTAAAATGTTGTTAAAAATTAGAATTGTGGTCTCATCTGGATCTTAGTAGAGACTGCAGTCTTATGAGCCACACCTTCCATTTTGGACATCCAACAAAGAGGCTAGGAAGTATGTCCATATTACTGTTATTTTTCTATGCTGCTTTATAAGCACAGGGGGAGTAAATAATCACTCTTTCCTTTTAAACACTGTTGCCTTGTAATGCAGAAGAAGAGAAAAGCAGTTATTGCAACTCTAGGATACTAAAGCTAACACTGTGCAGCATTTTAATAATTTTCGTGCATTTGCCTATAGAACTTACAAATAGGCCATCAACTATTCTATTTACACAAAAAATATTTCATATTGATAGATTTCTGGGATAAATGTATTCTACTAAGACTTCATAGGCTGCAGTGGGCTGTTAGGAGTTACTGTACAACTGAGTTTTAAGTATATGCTGTGTACAAATTAGATTATGAAATAGGAAAACAAACAGCATTAAGGGAATGAAAAATTACATTCTGAGTTGGAAGAAGAATATGAAAAAGGATTTTAAGTGTTGATGTACATGAAGTCTGGTGAAAATACTGTAACACTGCTACAGAGTTTGTGATATCAATGCAATTTATTACACTAATTTCTTCTCAGTCAATTCTGTACAAAGACAGGTAATTTGTGACATCAGTAGTTTTGGGAGGAACTAGGTGCTGACTTAGTGGGATTAACCACAGTTATACATTTTTAAAGAAAATGTTGGCTGCTATTAATTCTTGCCATCATTCTTCTTTCTTGCACATCTAATGCATATGGAAGATAATAATGTAAAAGGCAGTTCATAGCACAAAGGGAAGCATGTATGTCATCAGCCAAGTTTTATAGTATATTACGACATAGCCATTGATTAGATTGGCTCAGCCTTTGCTTTATAAAGAAAATATTTTTTTACCCATCCCAATTCAGGAAGCATGTAATGAATGTGATGTTGATATAAAACATGTTCTCATCTCAACATGCAGACTTCATTGGCTGCAAATGAGCATGCTATGGAGAAATGAGACATACAGCTGACCAATGTGGAATATATGCCATTCCAGGCTGTACCTCTGTTGGAGTTTGTGATTTGCCACTGTGTTTCTGTCTTCATAGCTGGATCCAAACTAATGACAAACTGGCCCAGGATTTCCTAGTCTTCCTACAGGAATGATATGGCTCCAAAGTATTACAGATAGAAAAAACTTCCCACATTCACTTAAGATAATTTTCCTTTTTTAACAGCAATATGTGTTAGCTTTTTGGAACTGCAACAGTGTTATAACTGCTTCATGCATTTGTAGAATCAGAAAATGAAAGACAGTAAAAAATAGTTCACTTAGAATGTCAGGAGACTTTGGTGAGAAAAAACAAGATTGTGTCTTTCTTGGTGAAATTACACAGTATTTTTGGACAGGAATGGAGGGGAATTTGCTCCCCTGGCTAACATGCTGATCTTTTACGAGAAAAAAATCTGACATTAAAAAAAATAAAGGGTAAGGAAGTTAAAGCTGTGTATGCTGTGAACATGTCTAATTGTCTTCAATAAATTTTTCATTTGGAAGAGTAAATATAAAAAAAATATTGTATTTTATTTTGCAGATTAATTAAGTCAGGACACTTGGGCCATACGAGTTCTCCCTTTCTGGTTTATCATTCACAAGTGGGTGCAGTGCAAAAAAAGTGGGGAAAGAGTAGGGAACACCATGAAATAAGGAATAAGAGTCCTGTAGCAGAAGTATTGGAAGGCAGGTGTTATCAAAGGCTTGGACATATAGCCTGGGATATTCTTTCATTTTGCCTGGGATATTTTGCCTGAGATATTTCCAAAGGTGATGTGGATCAGCCCTAACCATGGTTAAAAGCATTGGATGAAGAACAGTCATGTTACCTACCCCCAGCTATGGATTTGTCTGTGGTGATAAATAGTAAGAGGGCTGCCCCAAAAGGAACTGTGGTGGGGTGATACTGCATTTGCCATAGGGTGACTTGCTTGCTCTGACATCCATTTAAAAGCTTGCATTTAGGCTTGTGTCACACACCTTTAACATGTTCTGTGCAAAATAAGAGGAGTTCCCTGCTCATAAGTCTAGAGCTTTATTAGTGATTTTAATTCATATTATAAAAGAAATAGCAGCCTTTAATTTTGCATAAACTTAATCCTACTTGGAACCATCCCAAGAAGTTGTAGAGTTCTTTGAAATAAAATTTGAACATCTCAGAGACTGGAATCATGATTATAATAATGATTTCCTTTAGATAACGATTAACTTTTCTCTCTTTTGCTTTAGAGAAGCAAAAGAAACCCAAAGAAACTAACAAATTGGGAAATGAAACAGATTTTTTTTAAAAAAAAATTATGCCTCCACAGTTGGAATTAAGTTTCTTCACCAGCTATTCATTTTTTAGTATTGATTTGCTTTTTGGTTATAACTTGCTCTAGGAAGAAGCTTTTCTTTTGACATGGAAAGAGAAAGAAAACATAATTTTTGCTGTTGGACTAGTTGTATGGCTCTGCCTCTGCCTTGGTCTCACAAGGTTTTATACTATTTATCTTAGCAGAAGACTAGAATAAAATCACAATAGTATTTATTACTCAGCGGTGAAATATGACAATGTTGTTTCAGAGACATAGGTAAGAATTATTTGATAATTGAGTCGAGTTTAGGGAGGTGTAGGCTGCTCTTGTAATTACTACCAAATAGTATTTTTGCCTGGAAATTAATTAATATTTTAAAAAGAAACAATTTTAAATGTTTTGGAAAGTCAGATGATGTCATGATGATAGTTGTGTGCACAAGAGATATTTTTTCTTTTCAATTTCTATGAAATGACATACGATGAACTGCTATCACCCTAGTCATTATACTGTGCAGCTAGAACATTTTTATAAGGAAATTACCAGATCTCTGATGTATTTATTTGCAGTTTTGGAGACAAAAGCAAAAATTTCTTTTTGAAAATAATTTATCTGAGAGATTTGGTGTGTCTTAGGAATGTTTAGGTTGTTGGAAGAACAATTTTATAACATTTGATTCTTATTTTCATGAATGACATACAATACCCTAAAGCTAAATATTTACATATACAGATATTTCACACAAAGATTAGTTAAGATACTGGCAGGCTCCTCTATCTTTGACTCCTAGGTCAAAGACAATGTCCAATATATTGTCACTGTGTAGTCCTCTAAGATTGCAAAATATAAATCCTACATGGGAACACAAGTATAAATATTGAATGTTTTGTTCTAAAAGGATGTGCAAAAACATCTTGAAAAGACACAACCGCTGAGTGAATAAACTGTTTATCATGAAGTAATTTTCACCAGCAATGTACAGTTATTTAAGTCAGGATATTTGTGTCTAACATTCAACTCCCACTGAAATGGTCAAAAATGGAAAGGTTTTGATTTCAGAAGAGGTTTAGAGAGAAGTTAAACATACCAGAACTTTTGCAAAAGTAGCTGAAAACTATAGAATTCTCATCTCTTTCCCCTGTGATGTGTATTTGGAATTAAATTATTGATTAATCCAGCTGTACTGTGAAAGTCTTGTTTGCGTTTCTTAGTGGTGCGGCTTGTAGAATTTATATGGTAAATGAAAAATTTTGGTTTTCTTTAATGAAATTCTGTTTTTCATGGGTACAGTGAAACATGCATGATTACAAATCTCAATAAAACTGTGAAGGCAAAGGATATTCTTTGTTCATATGTGGTTTTATTTTAGGTTTTCTAACTCCATTTTACGATATTTTTTTCCCCTTCTGAGTCATAATTTTTTGCCTGAGCCTTACTAGAAATCATAATCAGAATTATTCCTGTGTGGGTGTTGGAAAAATGACCTTTATTGTAGCTATGAAAGTGTAAGATGAAGCAAGAAAATTCATGTTGTCATACAGTTTCAAATTTAGGGGTCCTAGGAAACTTATCTGTAAAAAATACAGTAAAGAAGCCCATGAAAGACATCTTTTTTAAAAGAAATGTAGAAAGGAGAGAGAAGAAGAGTGAATGCTCTTGCAGCTCAGTAATTGACACTCTTTCACTTGTGCAGGAAACATGACAGAGACAGTGACATTGATATGCCATTCTCTTAACCACTTTTTCAACTTTCTCCACCACAAATAGAAAAAAAATATATATCTGTCTCTTTACAGAAGGAAGGAATAAAAAATTAAATATAAGAGAAATGCAGAAATAGAATTTTATACTAAATATAGCTGATGAAGCCATTTATCATAATTTTGCATCTAATTTCAGAATGAAGAATGGGTTACTGTATCACAGAATGGATGACAAGTTTACCACTTCGATGCACAAACACACACAGGTTGCAGTGATTTGCTCTACGAAGGATCACGGAATATTGAATAATAAGGGATTTGCTTCTGCTTTTGGGTTTTATTTTCAGTTATTTTTACACAAAAACCCCGACGGCTTTTGAGTTCTCACAGAAGTGACTTTTGTATGTAGAAATGATGGTCCCCAAACTTTGCATAAACTTGATCTTGTTCTTTAATCGCTACTCATCTAAAATACCAGCTGGTGTTGTAAAGTGGTATAATTCTTTTTCTAACAAATAGAAAAAGCTTATTTTTAAAATTTTTTGTCCTTTTCTTTTTTCCCTTGTTCCTTATTTTTTCTCTTCCATCTTCTTTCTTCTGTTAGTCTTTTTTCTCTATGAACATAACCTTCTTTGGGGTCTATCACTAGCCCTTTCACTGCTACAGCAGTCTGTGGTGAACAAGAAACAGTTCGCTGCAGCTAATTTAACCTGAATTGTGACTAAGGTGTATAATTCCTGGATGCAAGCATTTTTTTTGAGAGCCAGTGAACAACTAAATACCTTTAATTGCTAACAGCTGCACAATTTCTCCATGAGATCTAGTTGAAATACTTATTTGCCTCTGACATTGATTAATATAAGAACTTTTTACTTCTTCAAAGAGCTTCCACAGTTTCCTTGTGACCACAATTTGAGAAACAGTTGAGATGTTTCTCTCTAAAATCTTAGCTTTAGAAACATTTGTGTGGGAACTGTAAACATAGAAGCATACATACTCCATTAATGCATGCAGACCTACTTGTACTGAGTAAAGGGAACCATTTTGGCTGGCAGATGCAGATGGCTTGCAGAGATAAAGCTCTTTTTTTCCCCGGAGAACAGAGGCAGAATGAGTTAGGACTAATGGATATTAGACTTCAGACATAAAGCCGTATCTTGTAACAGAATGTCTTGACATTTTTAAAGCATAGTTTCTGCTCAGGAAGCGCAGATTGGCAGTGAAGTGCACACACATCCCCAGACAGGGTGCAAAGCACCTTTTAGTCTGTGAGCCTTGTGCTGCGATGAGGTGCTAATTGGTTCTTAGTGAAGTACAGATTGATCTGACTCAGCTATCCTCCTCCAGTGGACTCTAACCTAATCTGAAGAGATTCAAGAGCTCAGAAAGAAATGAAAGCAGAGGAACGTGTATTAAAATTTCATTCGTTTCTCTTTGCTAGTAGCTTTCCTTTATGATTTATGTTTGGGGACAGCTGCAGAAGGATCTTCTTAGAGTATATTTGTGTGATTTTCGACATTCTCCCTTACTGTGATCTAGTTTTGTAGGAACGAAGAACCTGTAAACAGAAAACTTCTGTAGTGAATCACAGTTAAAGTGGATTCCTTCACGTATAATGTCCTAATGTGAAGAAAATATTCTCACCCCCTTAGCTATAGTTTGGGGAAGCAAAATGAATTGATTGTAACCCAGTCTATTAGTCTGTTCATTTGGAGCTAGTGCAAACGTTGCTATGGCATGCTGTGTGCAGCCTTTCATTGAAACAGCAGAGGAATAGGCCAGCTCTTTCTTTTCAGCCCTTTTTCATTTTACATTTTCAAATGATACTTCCTGAATTTTAAACCTTATTGTTTAATGGATTCCTTTTAATCCCAGGGCCGTGGCCTGAATGGCCATTTTATGAAAATTTAGGGAATGTTTTATGATATGAGTACTAGTAATGTGAATATTATTTTTTCTTTTTAGTTACTAGTATTATTTACTAATTTACCAATACTGTTGGACTTTTTTTCCTTTTCCTTCCGTCTGTGCACCTCACAATACCTTAGGTTCTGTTTATTAAAAAGTTGTATTTTTAAAAAGATATTTCACAGCAAGAGTGTTTATATAATGCTCGAGAGCATCATGGGCTTCCAATATTGAACTGGATATATTACAAAAATAAGACTTGCTGTGAAATTTTTGCTCTTTTTAGGGCAATGGGAAATAGCCCTAGAAAAAAGGTTTGTTCCAGAGCTGGATGCACTTTTTTCTTTGAACATTTCTAGGACTCTCACCCTGACTGTGCACTGTCATTTCAGAAATGAAAAATAATGAAATTGCAAAAGGTAAGAAACCTAGCTAGCTAGGCAGTCCTTGTTATTTTAGCTACATTGGTTCACCTATCTCTGATTTAAATGTTTCAAATGTGAACTACAATCAGTTTCTGAAGAGAGCCAAAAAGTTGATGATTACATAGCAAACACTACCATGAACTGTCAGGGAAGGGAGGAAAAAACCCAAACAATCCTCCTCTGAGATGAAAAAAAACCCCACAACTCTACACCACATTTGAAACCTATTTCTTAAAATAGTCAATGTTGACATTTAAAGCTTATGTTGTTCCTGAATGAATATGGCACACATCATGTCTTGTGAAAAGCAGGCAATGTAGCATTTTATTAACTTACTGTGACCCGCCACTGCTTGATTTCAGTACACAAAGGTGTAATGAAACACACACAAGACTAGAGAAGACAAAGCTTTGAAAGACAAATGAGAAAAGAAGGACCTATAACTGCAGTGGTATTAGAAGTCCTTTGCAGGAAAGGAAAAAAGTGAGAAAAAAAACTTATGGGAGATGAAGATCTCAAAGAAATTCTTGATATTGGAAAGAAAGGGCCCTGCAAAGGCAGTGTAGTCAGGACTGCTCCCTGCACTTCTTCAGCAGCCTTTTGCTTACTGGGTTATGATGCTGGTTGGGCTACACCATGTGTTCATAACCTTAGCTGCTGTAGAGAACAGTCCTCCTGGAAAGCTAAATTCAGAGTCTTTACAAACCGACACAAAGATTCCTTGCTCTTGATTAATGTTTGTTTCTGTTTGAGTATTTAGGCTGCATTTAGAGGAGCTCTATTTTCCGATGAAGTTTAAGGAGATCAAAACTTAGCATTGCTTCATTTAATGAACCGAATAGAAGGCTAGAAAGAGCAAAGCACAAAAGACATGGATTTATCCCCCTAATCCTGATACAGACTTCCCCACTGTGGCACAGAGCAAATCATTTAACACGTGCCAAGTAATGATTATAGTATTAATTTCTTGTTTAATTCACAAGGCTGCTACAAACACTAATCAAATAGTCTTTTAAAATGCTTTGGTGAAGTATGGTCCTTTATAAAAGAAAAAAATGTACTATTCATTATTCTCCTGCAACTGACTTTCTCAGTGGGTGTAAAAACATCTGCCTTATATCACAGGTGGTCTCTGGTGACACAGAAAGGGACAGGTGAAAGGACAGTTAGTCAGATCTTTTTTTCTTTAATAGATAGATGATTCTTATTCCAGATTCTTACACTGATTTTTCCTCTGTGGCCTTGAGCAAAGTGTTTGGCGTCTTTTCATTCTAGACGCTGCCATCTGTCTGAATGTGGTGCTTGAATCATGGCAGAGAGAGGTCAAACTCAGATACTCTCAACCCATCTCAGAGCCAGGGCATGCAACATTTGTGACTGTATTTTGCCTTAGATTTACAAACTTTCTGCTTGTATACGGATTCCAAATGATTTGGAGAAATTCAGGATTTGTAATTTAATGGCCATTTTCCAAAGTAGCTGATTTTCTGTTGAATATCTGCACAAAGTCTGCTGGATTTTCAGTGTCTCTGTCAGCAGTGCGCAACTCCCACTGAGAGCTGTTGAAAATCTGCCCACAGCATTAAGGTACCTGAATGGGATCTGTAGTATCTTGAAATGCTAGAATTACAGACTATAAGAAAGATGTATCATTCCTTACAGAGCACTGTGTTCCTCCCTTGGTGTTTTGGAATAATAACGTTAATAGCTGCTGCAGAACCCAGCCATGGGAAAGCTGTGGTTTCAGCATTAATTGTGGTTAAACAAAGAATTTTAGTGTAAACCATTGAGAGATGTCTTCAGTAAATTATACTCAGGAGCTATATATCTCTTTAGCTCTCCCTGGCTACTGGCAGCCAACTTACTTCCCATCTGCTGCTTTCAACGGATGAAGGCTGCTCTCAGTTTCTAGGAAGCTAAATAAGGCTTTGGGTGAAATTGTCTGTAAACTGCAGAAGAAGTCTTCTTAAATGGCTGCACGGGGAAGCTGCTAAAGCATGATCAAAGTTTGGCAAAGAATAGACAAAAAGTCCAGAAAGTTAGTATGGTTAGCTGTCTTTAAATCTGAATATTTATACGTAATGAATGAAGAAAAGTAGCTGTCCAAGATTCATAAGCACAGTAATTCAGTCATGCACACAGTCACTTGTTGGTGTGTAGATTAATAATCTCACTTTCTAAGTGTTCAGAGTTACAATGAATTAATAGGGAACTGAGGAAATGAAAAGCACCGTGGCCTTGCCAAACCACCTGAGCATAAGATTTTTTTGCAATGCAGTATCAAATTATTATTACACATGACTCAGAAATATCCCCACCTTGGTGATCAATCTTCACTCAGGTTCATAGAACAGGGATTTTAGCTTAAATGTAAAAGAAAATTAAGAAGAAGAACTGTTCCTATGGCATGGCTTGATTTATCTTTGCTCTTGTGTTATTCCTTTCTGTTGTGCGTCACATTTTCTTATAAAGCCATAATTTCCTACGCTTGCTTCCTTTCCCTTCAAAGAACTGCAAAGCTTTCTCTTCTCTTCTCTTCTCTTCTCTTCTCTTCTCTTCTCTTCTCTTCT
>JAOXJM010000012.1:86653944-86674199 GCA_026413425.1 Tringa solitaria
TGTTGGTAGATGATGGAAAGTGGCTCTGCAAGTACTTCTGACAGTTCTCTCAGAATCCTTGGGAATGACACCATCTATAATAACATCAGTAGCTACATACATAGAAGATGTCCTTAGTCAAAGTTGGTTCTCCACAATGCAGAAATGGAACTAACACTGAATTTATTTGAACTGTTGATGTGCTATTTGAGCTGATTTCCAATGAAACGTCAAGCTCTGAAAAAGCTAAATCTGATTTGTTTCTCCTAATGATGGTATGTGAGTGAAAGGTAGCTTAAGAGTCTACACTTCACATTGTTCCTTTGAAAGGGTAGCTAGTGCTTTATTTTAGTGACATCACTGCTCTTAGACTTGGAGAAAATCTGATTTGCAGTCTTCCTGAGGCCTAGTCCTGAGAGATAACATCACTTTATCAGAAATGAGAGAATGGAAGGGGAATTAGAATGAAGCTCATCTGCAAACCAAGGTGACAAAAGATAATAGGAATCCTCAAGGCTTTCCAGCCCTTTTTAAGGGGAAAAAAACCCACCCGTAGTTTAAAAACAGGGATTGATACAAATTCCATGAAAAGGCATTTTGTCTTCTGAAACACAAGCATGAAGCCAGTAAATAACCAAAGACACAACAAATCAAGTGGCCCCAGTCTAATTTTTACTCACATTTTGGTGCCTGTTGAAACAACCTACTGTATATCCATGTTCCTGACATAGTCAGGGGTAAGTCAGACGTAAAAGCCTTTGAAGGCCTGCAAAGGAGGTTTGTGTGTGCTTAACTATTCATACCTAAATTCTTTTATTATCTTTTTCATTGAGAAAACACCATATAGCAATTAAATTTCCTTTTGCTGACATGCATACAGTAGTCTAACAGACACCAAAGCAATGTGCAATCTCACATCTAGCCACATTCGGATGCTGAAAGAAGATATTTCTCAGGTTAGAAGCTTCAGTTTAGTCTGTTAGATGTCCCCTGAGCAAGCCTAACTTATTTATTCTTTGCTTATGACAAATAAAAAGGTATCTGTGATGTTAACATTCTTGACCTGATTGATTAGATTTTAACCCACCCTCTTCTTATGCTACAGTAATAAGCATTCATTATTTCTTCAGTATATTAATAAATGACAGTGATTCAAAAATGTGGTTCATAACAGACATTGACTTAGTAGGACTACAATGGATACAAATTCCAGATATAATTTAAACAATTCAGTTTCCTAGAAGAAAATTGCATGCTGTGAAACATTAATTCCCTTTCATCAGAATAATATTTTATGCTTTACCAATATGTAAGCAAGCAAATATACCTTAATTGGTTTGATGAAATCAGTTTTCTCTAAAGAACAATTTTGCAGATAAACATTTCCTAGGAAGGTGAAAGAAGGAGTTTGGTCCAACACTTTGTTGATCAGGCTATTCTCCTTGGAGGTAGGTGGTCAAGTTTCAGTCACTGTTGGAAATAATATTTATGTACTTGCACAAGCCAGGATACCTTCAATAAACCTGACTAAAATTGATCCCAAGTGTGCTCTTTGGATAATCCTATTCACTGTCCTGAAAGAGATATTTGAACACAGGATCTATACACAATGGGAATGATTTAATAGGTCCTACTGATTTTAAGTGAACCTTTTTTTCCCAGCAATGTATTTTGTGAGAAAGAAGAGCCCCTGAATCAGTCCTGTTCTACAAGAGAAGCTATGTATCTTTGAATTTGGGCAATGCACAGCTAAGATTTGGACATTTAATTCTTTTTAAGGGGCTGCTATGCTCTTTGCCTTTTTTTTCCTAGAATGCAGAAGGTTGCTTGTTTGATTGTGTTGAATTCCAGCAATCTGCTGTGGACTATATGCAGATTCTAGACAATACTTTGGTTTGCAAATTTCACTAAATGCTAAATTTGCTTAGGTTAGGGTCTGTGAAGATGAGACTGTGCCTTCCATCTGAAGCTAACATCCGAGTTAGCAGAGTGACCAATGCAAGAAGTACAGTTACAAAATAAATGAAATCATACACTTGTACAAAAGTGATCCTGGTCAGTGGAACCAAAACTTCACAAGAAATATCATAAAAAAACCAAAGACATACTCACTTGTTTCAAATAGCTAACAGCCTACTAGAACAAGGTTGAAAGGCAAGTATTCATTTGGGGTACTGTGCTGGGTCAACCTTAGCTTGCCTCTAGCTGCCCATCCAGCCACTCTCTCACTCCCCCTTCTCAACAGTATAGGGTAAAAAAAATAGGTTGAAAAAAAAACTTGTGGGTTGAGATAAAGACATGGAGGTTGCTTGCCAGTTGCCATCATAGCAAAACAGCATCAACTTGACTAAATTAACTTATTACCAATTAAAATAGATTTGGATAAAAATAAACAAAGATAAAAGGATTAGAAAAACACTTTCCTTCTTCCCCCTACCTTTTGTAGGCTCAACTTCATTCCTCCACTACAAGGTCCTCTGCTCTCCCCCTGCACTGAGCAGGACAGGAGAGTAGGAAGCACAGTCAGTTCATAACAGTCCCTCTCTGTTGTTTCTTCCCCCTCACATTTTTTTTGCCCTTTCTTAAATACCCTTTCTCAAATGCACCATTAGCTTGCCTGATGGGCTCAGTTGTGTCCTGCAGTAGACCCATTGCAGAGATGGCTAGAACCAGCTGTCCCTGCCATGAGGCATCTCTTGATATCTTCCCACAGAGCCCACCCCTGGGGTTCCCTCATGCCAACACCTGGGCAACTGCACACAACTCAGGTGCAAATAATTAAGCTGAAGGACCCCAGCATAAGTGGTGTGGAGCAAGAGTTTGACTCAGCCTCTTATAGATGACTATAGTGTCTGAGGCATTCCTGGGTCATGACAGGTTTTGGCTACCTGTCATGGGCCTCTAGATGATATTTATACTTTAAACGTTTTGTATTTCTATTTTTCTGTGCATTGCTTTTTTGGTACTTACATAGTACAATGGATGTGGACATTAGATAGGGAAATATGAAATCACTGACATTAATAATATTCTTCATTTCAAGAGTAAGAGAGAGAAAACTGTCTTAGCCATCTTAATTAATTCTCCCAAATCACAGGGAAGATGAAGTGCTTAAATCCTGTCTAAAAGTCTGTAATGCATGGGGATGTAATCAAAAGAGATGAAGTGAAAATGTGATTCTTCTGGGATTTTTGTGATCTTTTTATAAACTGTCTTGGATCGTTATTTTTAATCTTTCCTTGGAATTTGTAGTATTTAGAGTATTGTGATGGGACTGCATATCCTCAGTCTGTTTTGCTAAATTTATATTGCTTGTTTATTACCTTCTCTGTCTGAGCATCAGTTACTTCGTTGGGATTCTAATTGGAAAAAGAATATACTTTCAAATGTGATTTGTTAAAGATGTCTAATATTTTAATGAAGAAACAATCAATACAAAGTCCAGGTTCAGTTTGTAAATTCTTCTTCCAGGAGAAAAAATGCAATTCTCTTTCTGTGGCAGTACCATTTCTTCCTTTGCCAAATTACATTGTTTTATGCTAGTGAGCAAACTCCAATTTTCTGATGTTTTAAGCCTAGTTTATTTCATAAAACCAGAGAAAAGAACTGAAGGGGTGTGTGTGTGGTGATGGTTTCAAGAATTTGATAAGCGACAGCATAATGTGCAGTAATAGCAATTACTACTAAAATTGGAACAAAATTGAGTTGAAAATCATTCCTTTTATTTGTGCTACACCTCCCAATCACTGAAAGAGGTGTGAGTGGTGAACTACATCAGTGGAGCTCTGTGGAAGCTTTGAGCAGTTAGGATTCTGCTATGCCATTCTTTTTTGCACCTCTGAAATTTCTTAAAGATTTACAACATATTACTATCTTTCAAATTAAATAGGACATTACTAATTCAAGCTCAATATCCCTTTGGAAACATGATGAGACAAATCTTCATTTAGTGTAATTTGGCATAGCATCCTGGTACAACATTGTTGTTCCCTGGAGCTAAACTAACTGATTTACCAGAACCATTGAGGAAAAATGGCCACTGCATAACCAACAGATAGTGTTCAGCTGTTATCTCTCTGTTAGGGTGCTGATTCTTGAAAGCCTAATGTTATTCTGTGATAACATAAAGGTAATTACTTCTGTGTTAAAGAAAACATAAAATTGTTGTGACCTGGTACAGCACAACTGATTGCAAGTCCCAGGTATTTCCATACCAAGGAGACATCAGTAGAATTTATTCACTGATTTTTAGTCTAAGTCTCCATGACATACTTCCAGACTTGGAATTTTATCTGCCTATTCTAGCAAACAAAATTATTATTTGGCTATTGGAAACACCCAAGCCAGTATGGCACACCTGGGAGCTGTATGTGGGCATTGGGTACTCCTGGTTTAATTTCTTCAAGGAACTATAATAGGAAAAAAAAAATGACTTTCCAAATATTAATTGACCTTTGAAAATACCAAAGACCTGAGATGCCCAAGATTGCATAGACTACTACAGACCAGATGCTTGCACTTTACAGTGTAATTTTGTCTCTCCAGTATGTCATGTCTTTAACAGTAGTGTTCCTGTTGCCCTTGTCATGCCTGTCCCATGTACAAACCCCTGTGTAGAGAAAACGCTGTTCCCCAGGGTTATCAGCAGCTGCTAGGCCAATCAAAGTCAATGGGATCTCCATGGTGGCACAGTGACAATCCTTCAATGAGGTGTCAAGCGCCTGCTCTAGACAAGCCATCTGTCTGACATGCAGGACTACAGGCTGCCCCCAGGCAAGTAAAGACATTTATTTAATACAAAATGTAAGCAAAATGGATAACTACAGTTATCTCCCACTCTTGTCACAACTGTAGCTGTACAAGGTTCCTACACTAGGGCCTGAGTTGCTCCTGCAGGAGGTGATTAATGACAGCTTTTGCTACTAAGGTGTACATGTAGAATTAAAAATTACATTGCTAATATTGAAATATGCACATTTTATCTTATAAATGCACACATGGTTTTGCATATAATGTTCCTGAGCTTTTGTTTATGGCTATGTATAAACGTGCTGTTTAACAATTTTCATATCTTCTTCAAGAAGGTCAGTTTGTTCCAGTAGGAGATAAAATTTTGTCTCATTTACTCTGTGTTTGTCTTTTGGGGGAAAAGTCCAGAAACGTATGTGTGTGCATGCACACATGCCAGTGTGTTTTAGCTCATTTAAGCTAGTTCAGAGCAGGGAGAAAGACAGAATTTTACTAAGCTCCAAGAAGGCAAGACTATAAATATTCTACCTGTTTTGAAAGACTATTTATAAACAAATTAGTACTGTTTTCTCTTACTTATAGGGAACATTTCTTTAAAATGTTGCTTAATTAAAAAATCCCAGAATTTTCATGTTACTGCTTTTACTCCCTTGAATCGTATTATGAAGCAGGCACTGAATATTACAGTGAGGTAAGTTTTTTAGAATCTACATTTGCTAGTAGACTTTTTCATCCAGTGTTAACGTTGAGGATTGGGGTGACTACAGCTTAACAGAGGTGATGCTGTAGCCAGGTTCCCTACCTACTACTGACAACAGAAGATCTCCCTCAGTGCAGGTCTCAAGGGAGCTGTTTGGTGTGACACTGCCAACGAGTGCTTAGGGACTCCTTAGTGCGTGCATCATTGATTTAAAGACAGTTATAGCTCCTCTGGAATCATTTGGTCTATCCCCATAAATGCACCCTTAGGGACACTAATGCACGTACTACTGGAACAGTAGTATGTAATAGCTGTTCGTTTAGTTTTACACTGCTGGCACTGTAGTTGAAGGTGTCATTTGATCTTTAGACAAAGGTAGTTAGAGGATTATTTTACAGTTCCAGTACAGAAAGCAGTACTAGCCTCTTTTGTGTTAAGGCTAAGCTCTGTATTGTCTTAAATCCAGAAAAACATTAGTGACAAAATCCCATGGTGAAAATGAGAAAAAATGACTGGGTTAGGGTAATTTGATTTGATTGAAGGAATTGTCCTTTTTCCCCCTCCCTTTTCAGATTGTTGAAGGCCTTTTTCTGAGTTCATCCTGTCCTTTGTCCATGTTCTCAGCCAATAATTCTCTCTGTTTGTGTCCACATATAATTTGTTTTATTGGGTTTTATTTTTTTGCTACGGACTATATACTTTTATTTTAGAGATAGTAAAGATGCCAGATTGTTGTTTCTGAGTATTACATTAACCAAATTTCGAAGTGTAATATGCCATGAAGAACTTAGCTGTAGGAAATCACTGTTGTTTTAGGGAGAAAACAAATGAAGTCTCAATTCTTATTGTAAATAACAGAAGCTAGTGCAGAAGAATGGTGAAGATAGGTGTCTGATATTTACCTCTAAAAAATATGGGGGGCTTATGCAACATTTATGGTCTTAATATCAATATAAAAATAAACCCAAAACTTAATAACAAATACTTATTTAGGCAGACCAAATAACTTAATAACGAATACTTATTTAGGCATACCTTCAGCCAATACTTGAGAGAGTTGATTTCACATTTCCTTCCCCTTCATGTCTTGTTCTAGTCTCCTTCTTGTCCCCTTACATAAGTTACAGTACATAATGCTTACAATAATGCTATAATAATAATTCTGTAATTTAGAAAAAAAGTAAAGATGTCTTACAATTCTACATTTACCAACTACACAAATATTCCCCTGCCAATCTGTACTATGAACAAATGTCGAGATCATGGATATATTTAAATGACTATTGATACATTAACAACTGAGAAGAAACACTAACAAATACAGAAGAAAAAAAGAGTGAATTAATTTTTTTACCACTTAAACACACGGCTATTTAAAGAACCCAAAACCACATCCTTCCAACTCTCCTCAACGTTCCTAAACAAGAAAGCATTTTTTTGGCAGTTTCATCCTGTGGACGTAATGGGTGTAACTGCAGTGAGTTGTGATGAAATGAAGGAAAGAGGTTTTGCTTGTACATCTCTGCAGTTCCACAGACCAAAGGATTTGTTCTCCATTGAGCTGGAATAAGAACAAAGTCAGACTGACCTGGTTACAAATCGAAAATCTTATTCGTCTATGCACGGCAAACTCCATTGTATAACCAAGATGTCTTTCAGTCCTTGGTATTCACATCAGAACAAGAAGAAATTATACTGATTCTTTGTAATTTATTTTATAGCAACATGTAATAACTGACCTTTGAAAGCTTGGTTGGTTTTTGAGGAGAAGAATTAAGAGGATATACTACAGGCTATTAAAATTATCGCAGGACAGAGAACAAGAACTTCTTTGTTGTCTAAGTGTTCTGATGGATCTGAGATGAAATTAATGAGGAAAAGAAGATTTCTTCTTAAGTTTAGTTATGCTGTAACTTAGGTGCCTATTTTCTGACACTGAGTCCACACAAAAGCAGCATCCATATTATTGTCTCCCCCAAAAAGACCAGTCTCATCCAAACTGACTACTGGGAAAGTCCGTGGTCAGGCTAACTTCTGTACCCTGCATGGAAGTTGTATGGGACCATGCCAGTTGGAGAAGCCAAAAATCATGCTGTGGATATGCAGTTCCTCAGCACTGTTAGTTTCACCAGTGTAGACACAGTGCAAAGCAAATCTATACTGTAACGCAGTGGTCTCTGAATTAATGAGATATGATGTTCCTATATGATCAACAGTGGTATTTTTTTCCCATGTATACCTTCAATCCCTGAGCCATTGCAGGAAGGAAAAAAGTGCCCGGTAAGAAGTGCTGGGCTGCTTTCACAGATCTGCCACTAACAGGAATTAATGTGTACACAACATCACACCGAGACATCTACTCAGACTTTTTCCCAAGAAAAAATTTCCATGAAGGCAGAAAAATAATGATGTGTTTATGTATAAATTTCAAGAATTGATTTCATGCTTTCTAATTTGACTTGTGTAGCATTTGCCTGCTTTTAATTACCCAGACTGATACATGGGGGAATCAGCCTCCTTTTTTATTTATGATGATAATACCATTGTGAAATAGTATCTGTTATTGGTTTAAGACAAAAAAAAATTAAAAAAATGTTGTGTTGTTTTTAAATTTTTAACTTAAAAATATTATGGCTAAAAAAGCCTGTTTGCAATAGCTTTTAATGGGTCTTTAATGAAGTTATTGGTGTCACAGGGATATTTCCATATTAGTAAGATCAGATACCTAAACGTGTCTTCTGTTTGATTTTTGTGGAGGCCAAATAAAATAAGTAAAAAAGAAAATAAATGTGTAAATAAATGAAGGGAGGAGAACATCAAACTGTGCAAAAATAAAACCTTTAAGATTTTTCCAACCCAGGGTTCACCTGCCAAAAATCACATTGACACTAATTACATTACTAATTCAAAATAATGAGATGGATTCTAAATCATCACTAACAAAGTTATGATAATTAATTACTGAGATGTTGAGAATAATAAGCCTTCTTGCCACTCTCATTATATTTGGGCTCCCTGAAAATGGAATCTGAGGAGAAAAAACAGTTCATTAAAAGAAATACAAAGTAATAGAGTTGCTCTAATCTAGCTTTAACTTTCTAATTAGATTTTTAAAGCCTTCACTGTAATGCAATACTTTTCATACATAGGTAGCTGTTATTTCCCCTAAAAAGCAAATGTCTTTGTGAGGAATATACACATTATTACAGCAGCGGGATAAGAAAACTACCATAGCTGCCTACTAGAGCAAATTAATGAGATTTATGTGTCACATCAAGGTTATTTAGGTATTGTTGATTAAGGACACCGCACGCTTTTTTCATAAATATGCCATTTTCAGCAGGTTTTTAAGAGTCTGTATACACTTTCTTAAGGCACTATGCATCTAAGTCAAAACAGACTATTCTTTTTGCTTTATACAAAGTGATTTTTGAACACGAAATAACAAAATTAACCCTATTGAATCCACTTCTGCTGATATTATATAAATAAGTGTCTCAGTGAAATCTAAGCGGCTCTTTCCATGATAAGATAGGCCAGCCAGGATTATAAATGTAAACATATTAGACATAAACTCAAAACTTTGTTAAGTCTTTAGGGATACTTTCAGCACCTATAATTTCCATAAGAAGTCATGAACCAGAAGGAAGAAAAGTTGGTTGCTGTATCATAATAGCTAAGTATTTGAAGAAAAAAATCAGGAACAGGAAAAAAATGTAATGATTTAAAAAAAAAATAATTTTTAGAACACTTGCAAAAGAATGATATTTTGTTTTCTCCTGTCAGCAGCTTCCTATTAAACATGTAAAGAAAAACATATAATAAAATGCAGCGACCGAAGAAAACATTTTAGGTTAAATTAGTTTTGATAAGTTCTATTAAACTGGAAGGACTATGAGATGCCAAACTATTGGGAGTGGTATTTTGGCATCAGATTCCCTGTGTAAACAAATATAGCTGTTGAAGTCCACAGATCAATCCACGTTTGCATCACTCAAAATTCTGGGTATTATTTCTATCATTTTGGTCTGAACCTAATGAGAATTTATATAGTTTTGAATTTTGTGAATTTTGTATGCTTCAATTGCTGTGGACCATTTTAGACATAGCAGTGGGTATTTATTAATGTCCTGTTTTCAAAAAGTAATGGTTGATGGCTGACAGCACTGGTTCTGGTAGCCATATTTGATATCTTCAAGAAATCTATTTTCTCAGTACTTCAAGTGTTTTTTAATACCTGAATGTCTAGAAGGTGCAGTATTGAGCACTATTAATGACTTTTCATTATGTGAGTCTAGACAGAGGGAGTCAGCACATACTGCTGAAGTGTTATAAAGCAGGGAACCAAAGATTGTTTGGGCCTTTTACTACAAATATAAGACGTCCAATTATTGGTTTGCTTAATCTACTAATTCTAAACATTGGGTTATCTTCTTTTTGGCAAAAGTATAACTGATTCTAATGAGTTTAGGTTTTTGCTCTCAGTATTCATGGTCTCTGTTGCCTGTTGGTATTCCTATTGAAGAAGACTGTCTTTGCTGCATCTGAATTTACAGTATTGATCACCAACTTCTTCCAACATGAATTATGAAGCAAAAAGTAATTTCTTATATTTGCCTAAGGTGGAGTGATCATGCATGGAAATATAATAATCAATTTTGTTCTGCAAAACCGCATTCTAGTTCTGCTGGAGAGGCATCTTCTATAAGCCTCATTCCATTTTTGTTAGGCTGTCAGATGTAGTAGGTTTTTTTTTTCACATTCACATCCATTCTGCTTTTGAACTTACTCTATTTATTTAAAATACCAAGTTTTTGAATTTATACTAAAGAGAAAAATAATAAACGTGTTCTATACTCCCTCCAAATGCAAGCTGAATTCAGCGATAGGAGACCTCTCAATCTTTGCAAAACTGCTAGTACTAACTGTCTGCTTCATGCTGGCACACTGTAAATGAGGATGGCTGTCAGAAGCAAGCAAACTTGTGTATATTTTTGTTTCTTTTATTATATTAATGCAAAGTATATAATGAGTTTCAGTACAATTCATACCTATGGATTTTGTGAAAGTTTTTCCACTTTGGGTTTATTTCTATTTCATATAAACTGCAGGAATCCCTGGAGAGGAAAGAAGCATAGAATATATAGAAGTTGAATTTATGAAGTAATCCTCAAGAGACATTTAACCTTGGCATCATGCTGTCATAGAGTATGCCACTTTTATAAGGCTGCAGGAATTTAAACTTTAAGAAATGTACAGGATGACTGGGTCAGATAATTTCTGAATGATATACTAATTAGAGAGAAAGAAGCAAATATTTCAATGAATAATTTGTCTGTCCTCTCTTTTGGACTTGTGGAATATCCGTCAGATTACAATTTTTCAGATTTAAGATATAGATTACCTAAAATAAAATGCGACTGATAAATTTTGTTTCCTACCTGTTTGAGAATATGAGAGTGACAAGGAAAAAGGAATGGGATAAGTGAGACACAAATATCTCAATGGAGTAATTTATACCATACAGTAATTTATATTTATAATTAAATTATTTTTTATGATTGATGTGTAGTAATTTGGTCATGTGTGACCACATCATACCTACCACACATGATTAATAGTAATTTAAGCCATTTGTGTTGTGATTCAGCCTCAAAGAAACCTTTGTCACTGAAAGTCATGCTCTCTATACATAGTAGAAAGAAAGTTAAGGAATTTAAAGTGAGATGTGCAACAATCACTTGGAGGAGTGAGGGCGTTTAGAGCTACCCAGCAAAAATCTTAATTTGAAATAAACCAGGAGATGGAAATTGTCAACAGATGTTCTTAAGGCAATCTCTTTGTTGATATGTCATAAGGTATATAGGTAGGTTAGGGTATGATCAATTAATGCCATCTCTACACCTATCTACTCTTTTTAAATTTTCTTGTCTCTGGGGGAATTTTTGTATTTCTTTTATGTGACACTTAGCATTGTGAGGCTCAGGCACCACTGGGGCATGGTAGGACAGGCAAACCCCTACCTGATAGGATATGATACACAAGTGGCTACTGCCTAGCAGTTGTGTTATCCAGAAGCTAGGTCCTTATGAGAAACAAATTAAAACTTAATTGATTCAAAATGAAAAAATTTAGAAGAGTACAGGTTTCTGGTGGTCCCTTTGGAGAGGTAAGACTTAGGGGGACAAACACATTGGCCTGCTTTTTCTGAGATAATCCTTAAATCCATGAAAACTCAGAGCTCCTCCATTGCCAGTGAATTCTCCAGTTACCAGACTGTTCTATGAAATATGATGTCACTGTTGTTTTTTTTCCTGAGGCATTGAAATTTTTGTCATCCTGGCATGTATCATGTACTGTTTAAGAACAAACAGAAAATTAATCTACAGAGGAACTGAGGCAGAGAAATACCAATGGAGCCTCATCCACATGCCAAGTGCCAGGACTGAATCAGTGGGAGAAATACAGGTCCCTGAATAAGAAGGGCAGCACTCCAGATTTGAGTTAAGATGTTGAAATGTCTAAATCAAAACTGTGGGCATAGAGATGTTTGAGGGTGTTTGAAAGGCAACCCTGGAGTAGGATCTGAATGTGGAAGATAAAGCCAGCCTTTACATTGAACTATGCTGAACTTATGTGATAAAGCATTCAATTGAATAGTATTGGACTGAGGGTAGCGTATTAATTAATAATTTTATTATTTTTCTGTGAGGTTAAATAAAAATGCTATTGTACTTCTCTGCTAATTAATCCATACCCAAGAGAGATGATCTATTTTAATTGCTTTCCAGAAGACAATGTTTGTTTTTCTTTGCCATGCACTTAACAAACAGCCTTTATACTTTTGTCTCTCTCTTAGCGCACATTCACAAAAAGATAATGCATCTCTACAAATTATTTGGCAGCTGGTGGTAGAATATAATAAGTCCATTAAATTAAGAAACAGCTCACCAATAATTTTTTTTTTTTTTTAAATTACACAATAAAAAGAGGAGTAACAGTTCGTGAAGCAGGGGTTTTGCTCACAAACAATTAAGGGCTATGAGGATGGTGGCAGTCTGTGTTCTAGGCCTTAACTGCACAACAACAAATGGTTCTCTTTAGTTCTGCTTCACAACAGGAAGTCATTGTTATAGGATAAATGTGCCCAGGGTAAAACCTACTGAATCTCACCAAGCTGATTTGTGAAGACATAAAGCAACCTTAGACCCAGTGGAAATTTAAGAGATTATTCAGGCAAGCTGGAGCAGACAGCAGGCAGTGGTTTTGAGCAAAAAATATGAGAGGGGTGTTTCCACTGGAGATGTAGAATTTGTTTCCATAATGACACATTTCTGACATCTGTGGTGGTTTTGTGTTATCATACATCTGAAACAACACTGTGCCAGGAAACTGTCAGGTTTCCACCCCCAAAAAAGAGAAAAACAGACTCACAAAACCAAAAAACAAATAAAATGGACATAAATTAATTGAAAATATTTTTACACACATAATAATTAGACTAGTTAGGAAAATACAGCTCTCACAAGTAAGCTCTTTGAAATACTTAATGTTGACAAAATTAAAAATCATGGATTTCCTGAAATGTTTAAGGTTTCAGTTTTCAAAAAATGTCTGTATTTTAAATGACATTACTTAATGCTGTTGATGTTAAGTTTTACTTGAGCAGCTACAAACCTTGTTGAGAAATGTGTAATTTAAATTCATATAGTTCTTTCCAAAAATATAAAAAATATATCAGTAACTTGAAAAAACCCATGAATACAATACAAATTGAATGTATATTCAGAACACTTCAGGACTGTATGCTTCAGGGTTTACTGGTCTGTCATTTTGTTTCAACCCTTTATAAAGGTACAGTCATGACCTGTCATCACCTTCCCCTCCCTGCCCAACATGCAATATCTTTCCAAATTTCAAATGTATGGACACTTCAACTGCCTTTGGTAAGGTCTTTTTTTATGATGTGTGACTATAGTTAGAATGAAGGAATCGCACAATAGATTTCTAATGATAACTAATTTTATTAAATTTCTGGTGAACAAATATATTCTGGTGAAAAAAAAAGGTGGGTGGCTAGTGGGTAGAACATATTCTAGGCAGCTTACACTATATAGCTGCTAGATCTCTGCACGGTGCTTGTAATTTTCTATAGTTGATATTGTCCAAAAATCCTCCAGTTGCAAATGATGTCATATAACAATAACATCAGAAAGTAATGAAGGATACTACTCATATAGTGTATTTAAGTTGCTGAAGATCTTATCTGGTTTTGTACTGCAGAAAGATGTAAAGAGCTGAACAAAGGGAACAGTTACACACCTACTTTTGTAACAACACAATTTGGAGGGATTATTGGAGGAATCTTCAAAAATAAAATTAAAGGCTGATGGATCCATGCAGCAAGAAGGTTTTGACAATGAACTAATGTATGTCTGAGAATATAGACAAGAAATAGTTTTACATTGGCAAAGTATCTCACCTATAACTTCTACCAAAGCACAGAACCCTCAATCCATTTGAGCACAAAATGCTACAAACTCTCTATATGTATATGGAAGTTTTACTTTTCTTAGCATACAGTTTTTAAGAACATCTGTAAAGTAATTAATATAATTTGATGAGTTTATTTTCCCCTCTGATCAACTGGAAGAGAAGCATTTCCATGTTAGTGACAACCAAACCCCTAAGCTGGAGTACTTTGAGGCACAGATACAATTTAGCTGTCATAAGGAAAAAAAAGGGAAAATTCAAATGCATAACAATTTTAGCCCCAGTTGTGGTATGGGTTTGTAATTTTTCACCATTATCTTTTCCCTTTTAGAAATGAATTGTAGATGCTTAGGTAAAAGAAAATCTAACAAAGTCTTCTTTTGTTACAACCTTCTTGTTTGCAGAAGGAAGAAAAAAAAAAGCTAGCTTGGACTGTGTACGATTTCAGATAATGGGATGTTGAAAGAATTAGTGCAAATAGTCCAGCTATAGGACATAGGCTCCATGAGCTGCTTGTCCCAGCTTTATTTTACCTGTCCCAATATCCTCCATTCCTTTATTACTTACAATATCCTCCTTTCCTTTATCACAATAATAAGGCATTGTGTTTTTGTCAGCTCAGTAGTTCTTTGTATAATTATTGATTTATCTTTATTGACTTAGTGTCCCTAAAGTTCATGATAATTCACAAGGAAATAAAGAATGGCAAACATTTAAAGCAAACGTGTGCAGAATTTTCAAGATAAAAGCCCAGAATTTTTTGCAATACATTTTTAGAAATTAATATTATGAAAACTAACACTTAAATTCCAGATTGGAAAAGTAATTATGTATGTGTTAAATTCTTTCAAATTTCATGGGAGTTTCTCCTTCTAAGAAGCTGAGAAGCGGAGGCAGCAGGGGACTAGCTTTGGGAGCAGATATTACCTTCACATTCACACTTATTCTAGGTACTATCTTGGAGCTTAATACTGGAAGTAGTCTACTCTGACACAGCTCTTATTTACAGTAAGAATTTGTGACAAGCTGACTGCAGAGGCAAATTGGATCCCAAGATTGCACCAGGCTGACTTTGGGTTAGAAATAAACCCTTGATTAACTTCTTGTGCTGACCTCTTCCTTTGTTTTCTAGATTAAAGCAAGATTTCCTGCACAGCTTTACTCAGCTTCGATACATTGCACTGCTGAATTAACAAATGGGACAATATTAGCATAAAGCATAGGATGACATGCTTGAAAACCAGTGACAGAGAAAAAATACTGAAAACGAGCTTCAGCATCAAGGACCTGGAAAGTTTTCAACTTTGACAGCAAGCAAACCCTAGTCTTTGGGGTCTTTATGGGAAAAAAAACCCACCACAACAACAAACAAACAAAATCAAAACCAAAAAACCCCTACCCTACCCAACAATCAGGCAATTCAGAACCTGTTTCAGCAGGAAAAGTTCCTGAATTAGAGAGGGCTTAATAAAGCCAATATGGCAAGCTGCATTAAAACACTGTACATCTTTCTCTAGGTTTCCTTTATTATTATAAAAAGAAAATCCTTGGACAAAAAGCATATGTTGATGATTCAGGGTTTTCTGGGGACTGTTATCACTGATTTGAATCAATTTTTGAGGCAGAGAGACAGAACTGTCCACAGTTAATCAGGAACTAATACTGTAATGCAGTTCCTAGAAGAGGCTGTGTACCATTTGACTGCCTCTGCAAGCATAACTGAGACATTGGTATATCCAAAGCAAGCTTCATTTAGAACATACCAGACAGCTATCAATGATGGATAGCTGTTTCAGTAGTTTCACAGTGCAAAGGCAGACGATGGAGACTCATGTATATTAATCCCCTTAGCAAAAGCAACGCTGGCATCAGAAGATGGCACCTATCATCAGGAGAAAGGACAGCAAATCCATCAGATGGTTGTAGTGAAGTCAAATTAATAGGAGAGAAAACAGAAGACCTGATGAGTGAAGTATGAAATGGGGAAAAAATGAGATAGATCTCTAATGGTATCAAGGTTATCAAGATTTAATATTGATTTACTGTCAAATGATGTACATGTTTCTTGCAGTGCTTTGTACTTAAATGGTTATTTCTCAGTCCAAACCATGTTACAAATAAGCAATATTTTTCAAATGCACCATGGGCATGTTCTTCCGTCTAGAGCAGTTAAAAAGATTATGTTTAATGGCCTCACAAAAACATGACAGTGTCTCATTTATTTAAGTGCAATAAGGATAGAAACCTAAAATGAAACTAGCAGGACATAAATTCAGAAGAAGCAAGATAAGCTAGTTATTCTCTCTATATGTAAGGCAAAAAAACTCCTCTCTGCAGGACGCTGTGGGTGCTACATGTTTTCAAGGTTTCAAAATGTAGCTGAACAAGTTTGCTGAAGAAGATCCGTGTCAGATCTCTAATAACAGGAACATGACCTATGATTTAAGAAATCCTTGAAATGCAGATGGACGTAACCCAGGATGCTGTTGAGGACAAGTATTGCTGCCCACCTGTTCAGTTCTTAATGTCTTCTGTAAGTTTCTGTTGCTGCTATCATCAAAGAATGGATACTGTGTTTGATAGGCCTTTAATCTGATGTAATGAAGTTGGTTTTAAGTTTCTCTATAACATAAGTGATACCTAACAAAACATACCGATATGACACTATCATATGAAGTTTGTAGCAGACAAAAAAGACATTCCAGTTTGTAATAAGTATAGGGATAGATGAAGTAATTCTCTGAAGTAATAGGGATTTTCCTTATTTAAGATCATACCAGTTACCCAATAAATTAACTTAGTGTTTTAATACTGATTATGCTTGCATCAACAACAAGCCCCTGCTTGGTAATACTGTAACTAAGGAATATGTTATCATGCAGTAAACTACGGAATGCAATAAGGACGAGAGAAGGTCTAGTGGTAAATATCTGTCAGAGAGAAAAAGAATAACTGCTTTTCAGGGCGCAGATCATGATTCTACAGAGATCATTTTGATAGTGCTTCCCAGGTGATCATGATAGCAGAGCCTGTGCTTTTTCCCCAGTGATGGGACAAAAGAGATTCCCTTTTCCCTCTTTTTTCTTCTGCTATGAAGGAAGAAAGTATTCCTTTGAAAAAATTCAATGTTGGTTGATTTTCCGGTGATGCTTGGTGTTGGATTACCCAAAGGAGGTACTACCTTGGGGGCAGTTACTCTGCCTGTAACAAAAGAAACACTTGCTATGTTGGTCATTTCTACCAAGAGGGGCTCCTACTGTTACAGCAATCTGCTACCACAGTGTGAACCTCTGAATTTACTCTTTCCTCATACTTTGGTAATTGCTATTGTACATCTGATAAATCTTGTACAAGCTGTGAGACCTTGAAATGAGAAACGAGTAGAGTTGTAAGAATATACTTACCTGGAATTAATTCTCTAGCTAACTCCATGCTGTTTTGTGACCAATCATACATTCTAACCAGACGGCTGCCAGAGCCATATGTCATATAATTTGTATTCATTTTTCTTAATTGATCATAATATTAACTTACAAGTACCTGCTATAAGTGATGTTGAGGATAGAATGTCCTGTAACATAAAGTATTGCCCTTCATTTTTGTCCAAGAGGACTTGTGGTCTAGAATGACTTCCCTTGGTTTGGTGTCCCAGGAAATCTCTGCATACAGATTTAAAATGACAGTTTTTTACCTTTTCATTTGAATGGAAATTCAAAAGGAAAATGGGACTCCATCCTTCACTTATCTTTGAAAGGTTAATAATCAAGACAATTGTACTTATGTCATACCTTTCAGTTCAATGCCTTCAGGACAGTATAGAATTCTAGCTCAAGACTTCACTCTCTTCTAAAGTGATAGTACCATATAGGATATACAGGGTTTCAGATACTCCCCAGTTTGATTTGTATTTCAGAGGCAGTTTCTTTCTCATGCTCATTATTCTATTTCTTAGTATCACATTCACCCACAGGTTTGCCAACAGCATATGTTTTGAAAACATAATTTGAAAACATAAATTGAAAAGATGTAACTGTATCTGTTCAATCAGTTTTATGGGCTATATATAATTAAGAAAGGAAAGGATTTTTTGGACTGTTCAAAATGTTCTTGATAATATAAGCTCACACTACTATTTTTAAGGCAGTTTTTCAGCTCTACGAATGCACCAAAGCACTTAATATGGATACAGAAAGGATGATGTTATAACTTAGAATTTTGGTAACCGAAAAGCATATTCTGGGTGGCCTGTTGTCCTATAGAAGGAATCCTTCTGTGACTGTTTTCTCTGGTGAAGCATCCCCTAGTTGTCTGTTCCCATTACTAGGTCTGCAGTGTAAGGACTTAAAGTAAAATGGTATTAAAGAAATTCTTATAATAACCTATAACTCTGTGCATTGTCTTTATGAACTCATAATCTAACCATAATTATTTCAGGTATTAATTAAGCCAAGCACATTCTTTTGCTCAGCTTTTTTCCTGAATTCAACTTCTTTTTTAATTTATTAATGTTATTTAGGAAAGTAATTGAAGCTGTTTCTTACATGTGAGGTAAATCTGGTTGGTTACTGATAGCAACTGCTGGGGAGCAAGTTATAATACATTAGCAAAATAGCACAACTAGGAGGGTTAGAGTAAGATATAAGTGGATATGAAAGATGGGGCTGTTTCTGAAGTTTGTTTGTATATATGGGATATGGGCTGAGCTTTTGGTTTGACACATTATAAATACAACACCGGGAATATTTAGATGTGGTGTTTGGTTTTTACCCATTTGTTATGAAAAATGAAAATGCAAATGTAATAAAAAAAAAAAACAAGCTGCATATTCTGCTGTTCTGTGAGGCAGATGAACATGAGTTCTGCGTGTACTTTATTATGGACACAAACAAACCAACAAATTAATTCTTTGAGTCTTAGAAGTGCTGCAGATGGTATTGTAATTCCTTAGACACATAATACAGTTTTATAGATGGCAAACATTAAATACTGAGTGTCGATACTTGCTCTGCACAATTAATCTTGTTGACCTGTTCAAATTGAAAGTATTTCTAGACTCCTTCTCACATCATTCAGACAGCCATTTGATTATAAAAGATAGAAAAGCATATATTCATTTAGAGATGGATATCAAATAATAAACCTATGAAGCATAATAGAAAGTCTGGTGAGGGGATATTTGTCATATATGGCTTAAGGTCCCTGTCCTGTGAGGTGAAAGTTGTTACAGCAGGATAAGAGGTGCAGTTATGGAGAAAACATTAGCCGAAGACATAATTTGGGCAAAAGAATGACTTTGGAAGTATTTTACACTGTGGGAAACATTGTAATGGAGATGATGGCGATATTAGAGCTCTGAACTTGCCTTGAGGGAATGTGTTTGGGTCTTTTTGATTCTGGTTTTTTTTTTTTTTTGTGGTTGGATTCAATGATCTCAAAGGTCCCTTCCAATCATGAAGATTCTGTGATTCTGTGATACCTAGCAAAAATAAATGTGATGAAGGAATGACCTGCTAACATATCGTTTGGTTCTTGGGAAAGAAAAGACCTTTTTTACATTTGATAAAATGTGCAGATATGGATATACATAATAAGTTATTTGCTTAGCAAACAAGAAGGAGTAGTAATCTACTCTGCAGGTGAATTTATTATTCTGTGTCATGTCTTCAACTGTTATTCACGTCAGAAATATTCTCACCCTGTAGTTTATAATTAGTAGAATTAAAATATAATAAAAACCCCAGCCAAAATCCCCACAACTACAGGATTTGCATATTTAATTGAAGCATGCACATTTAGTGGGACAATGATTTGATCAGTGGCAAGAGGAAATTAATATTATACTCATGATATGTAATGTTACCATGACTCTTAACTAAGAGTCTTTTCAACAAAGTTGCGGCTGTAGGAATGCTGGTAGTTTACCTTCTAAATACTTTGGTTCTAGAGCACAAAGTATGCTAGAAAGAATGACTTCACAAATTGCTTTCTCTAATATCTAATTTAGACTACCTGCCTTGCCATGAAGGTAAATGTCAAAGATCCTAGACATTTTCATACTGTATACTAATTACAGTATACTGAACGAAGTTTGATACACTTACATTTCTGAGGCCAAGCATGTTGTTATGGTTTGAGAAAATCCATAATAATTTATTGTCATTTAGACAATTATTCCATCACCTGATGACCCCTCCCCACACAGAAAGGGGAATCGGGGAACACGAAGAAACACGGGTATTGAAATATAAATAGATTTAATAGGATAAGACTAAATAATTAATGTCGTGGTTTTGACCAAATTGACCAACCAGAACGACAGATGGCCCCTTCCTCC
>JAOXJM010000012.1:86674299-86686453 GCA_026413425.1 Tringa solitaria
TGCAGTTTTCCCTAGCATTAGAAGAAAAGTTAGTCCTGTGTTGCTCAACCCAGGATAAATGTGCATGGGACTGTTGCAACCCAGTACCTTAGGGATATCTGGGGAGGTGTTGATGTGCTCCTTCAGCCTTTCTACCTTTGACAACAGAGTGTAAGGGAGTGATGGTTTGCCCTAAGCATGTTCCTGGTGTAAAAGGTCAGGGGGTTGGAACTCTTGGGCTTGCCAAGAGACACCAGGGCACTTCATCTAGATGAAGCCTTTGTCACCCAGTAAGACTATTCACATGGCTATAAAGAAGAAACTTCATTTTCTCTGTTCAGCTCTTCTAATGAAAAATGTTTCTCCACAGCAATTTTCATTCAGCCTGTGTTGTGTGCATTTAGCAATAATAATGACTGGTGAGATTGAGTTTTCAAGCTTTGTGGCAATGATTATCATTAAAAATATAAACAAGTATTCATCTGTAAATCACTGTAAAACAGAGACAGGGAGAGAGAAACAGAGAGAGGTTGAGTTTCAAATGGGGATTTGAATTTGCCTGAAAAGGCTAGGCATATGGTCTGAGATGCATGAAGTTTGATCTCATCATCTTGTTTTTTCTAGTTTTTTGTGTTTTTTTTTTATTTTTCTCCCCCATGAGCTACGTTTAAATATTGAAGTTGAATATTAGCTGGAATTCCATCTTCAGTGTGGTTTTACTTTGATGAAACACCAGTATACACAGGAAATGCAAAATGATTGACACACCAGAAAAAAAACTCTGCTTATTGCTGTCCAGTGTTGTTGTTCTGGGGATTTTTTGCAGCAACAGCTATTTCTTGCAGTCCTGTCTTCTTTTTTTTTTTTTTTTAATCCTGGATGTCTAAGCTTTAGTAAAATTCTCCTTGCTTGTCTACAACATGAAACTTCCTTAAAGTATTACTGAAGTAGTTATTAGAGCTTCATGACAGAGATAAAGAAGGCAAGGTTATGGAGTCCATGTGCATGTGCATTCTTGATAGATTTTTGATTGTTGTTTAGACTGGCCAGTCTCAAAAGCCAGCACACTCAGTTTAGTGATTGGAAAATTAGAAATAGTCATACTTGTCACCAGAACATTTATGTTTAGATGTATATATTTCTATGTAAGTATGCATTTCAAAAATATATGCATATTTTTATGATGTATATACATATTCAAGCACCTGAGAGTACATATACATGTATATACATTTGTATACAACCATGTGCAGTAAAAAAGAACTGAAAATATGTCATGATTCACTTTTCACTTAGTCTCTACACAGGTTTAAAATACTGTTAAAATTGTTTTTGATTCTCTCTTCTTAATGCCTTTCCTGACTGGTGCTGCAACAGAGCAGAGAAAGTCAGAGAAGTGTAACAGATAAATTTTACTGAACTGTTGAAATCTCCAAAAATGTGTGCATTAAGTTTTGGGTGATGTTTTTTGTATTATAATTGGTAATCACCACTCAACAAAAGTTCCAGCAGTTCTCAATTTTACATGAGCTCTGACCAGTGCTCATTCATGACCACTTTATCTTCTTTGTTCTCTCTTCATAGCTTAAATAACCAGTTCATAAAAGGGAAATAGTGTACAATGCAGAGCTAAGCTCAGGTTAACTTTTAAGGTGCTACTGCTTACTGGAAGTTACAACCCAAGTTATGTACCTGAATAGATACTGTATGTGAAGAGCATGGAAAAAAAAGCATTATATTCATTGGAAAAGAGAAAACAAATGACCCAGCTGTGTATATTAGTCATGAATAACTGTTCAAATAAATATTTAAGATTTCTATACCAGGTCAAACATTTTCAAAATAAGGTGGAGATCTGTCCAAACAGCTTTGTGGACAGTTTGGTGGGTTTTCAAGTTTTCTCTGATAGAACATTATGTTCCCAAAACCGAGAAAATTGCTAGAGAGTGTGGTTGTTGGAAACAGAAAAAAAAAGGATGACAATGGTCACCATGACTTCCTCTATGTTCTGTCTGTGTCTCCTGTAGCTGCTGACAGTGGCTCTAAGAACTTCTGGAATGGAGGCAGACCTACCCTATGACTTGAGGCCTTGGAGTGGAATATTTGTTAAGTTGCTGATCACCATTGTGTTGTAGAAAGTTATGAACATGCTCAGGGAGAAAAATTTTAAATCATTATATATTTTATGATAAAAAACCCCACCTAGTAGAGACCCAGTGAGATGATTACATAGCAGTCTTAAAACAAATAAAAGGGAATACTTTTTTACACGAAAGTCATAACTATAAAGTGACCAAAATATAAACAGGGGCAAAAATGCATTTTGCAATATGAGTCAATCAATATGGATTTAATTTGAGTCCAAATACAAATGCGATCACAGGAAATCTCTTTTACTTTGGATTGCTGGAACTGATTAGCAGCAGGTATATCAGGAAAAAAAGTTTATTGTGATGTTATGTTATTCTGTGTTCGTGTATGAATTTATGATCAGTAAGAATAGCCAAGCTGTGTCAACTAAGTTCATTCTACTTTCTTCCAACACAGTGTATTTTTGGCATGACGTTTGTCCAGTTTAATTTAGGTTATATGATGAAAGGCTTGTATCCATATGCAACATGGGGTGACCATGGGTTATCAGGGCCACATGCCTGTGGTGCCAGCAACTAAAAAGCCAAAAACTGGCTTGTGTCTGAATTGTGTGGCTGTTTGTCAGTGTAACTATTAGTGAATATCAGGCAGAACTAGCCAGTGAGTGGATTGGAAGACAAGTGTCGGAGTGACAATTAACCAGGGATGGATGATGGTCAGACCAGATGATCTGCAGGTTTGCTGCTGGAGGGACCACGAGATCCAAGCCTGAGAGACCTGTTTGCACCTGTGTGTCCCTGTGTGAAGCACATGAAGGCGAGAGGATCCAAGGGTCAGTTACTCAGCAGACTGAGTGTCTAAGGTCAGTTAGCAGAAGTATCTGCATTAGATATATGCATATATTTCTCACTAATGAATCTTTATAATGAGCAGTCAGAGAGGGGACCGGGATGGTGCTTTTGGTGCTGTTCACACTAGCCCAAGTGCTGACAGTTTCTGTGTTGATCATGTTGGCCATGTTCATCTGTGCTCTTTATGTGTATGTGTATATGAGTGCCTATTGGGAACGCCTGCTCAGTCCTACTGCTGGCTGGACCTTGGGGCATTGGGTTGTGGCAGCCTTCCCTCTATGAAGCTATCGGATTCAGCTGCTCCTAAAATGTAATATTTTGTGGAAGCCTTGGGGAAAATAAAAATGTGTAACTATGCTGTGCTTTACGTATTGTATCAAATCTGAGGGAAAATGACAGAGTTCCTGTCATGTTCATAGCAGTGCAATCAAAAATGACCAAAACCTTTGATACCATTGCATCTTGTACTGTGTTAGATCTCTTCTATCTGAACATAATTTTCAGGTTTACTGATATCAGTAAAAGCAAACTGATCATGTGTGTCTGTTTAATACATGCCTCAGTGAGATAGAAGGAGAAAGTGTGATAGGTCAGGTGTGTAACTTTCAAATGACAGCAAGCTGGATGCAGGCTATTATGCTTGGCTACCTGGACTAGACCAGATGAAATCTGAGAAACGGTCATGCAGATGTGACCATCTCCTTCTTCATCCCTCCCTCAAGGGCAAATGTGCAGGTGTGTGGCTGATAATTGAGTCTGTAGAGACAAAAACATCTCAGTTCCTCAACGCTCTGGTATCAACTGATGTGCAGGAGTCCTGGTGCTTCTGAACAAAGGATAAGGACACTCTGGGATGCCAGGTGAAGAAGCAAAAGCCAGCATAAAAATGCATGTACAGCTCACACAAACAGCAAGGGATTTCATAGAATTATAGTCTGAGCCACCTCCATCTAGCTATGTAAAAACTACATGTACTGGTAAGTGTTCAGAGAACTCATATCACATGTAGCTGGACTACATGCATACAAGCTCCCTAGGTGAGACATGGTGTCCATGTAATGATGGAGATGAACAGAGAATACTCAGGGACTCAGTAAGTTGTTATGGCCACAGGAAAGTGGAATATTGTCAAGTTTACTAATATTTACTAATTAGGTACATAATAACTAATTGACTTAGGCAGAATTGCATGGTGGTCAATGTATTTAACCAGAGGATCCAAAAGAACCATGACACAGGATTTAAAAACAAAGGATTGTAAATCAACTTAGTTTTAAAGAGGACTTCAAAAATTCCTACCTCAAGCTTATGATGTAGCAGTAGAAGTGTCCTCCAGCATCCAGCATCAAGGGACAAATGTACAACATACAGAAGACAGGCTGCTTTTTCCACTCAATCTTCTGCTCCAACCAAATGTTAATGTTTGCTGTAGGACTGATTCTCACTTTTGAAAATTTTAATGAGCTAATTCCCCTATGAGAGAGGGAGGGAGGGCATTTATTTTAATTAAATATCCTATACACTGAAACTACAAGATCACAAGCAACCAGATGCTCTGTTCACTCCAATTAATGATGCTTTGGGATTTCTGATATGCAGAAAGGACCTTGAATAGATCATACTTAATTATATAGTTATATTGCTCATAGTGAACAAGAATGAAAAGAGTCATCCAGAAACATGAGGTTTTACTCAGAGTATCGTAGTGTCCTTCTAGAGTTTATAACAAGAGAGGTAGAGAGCAACAAGGTTCCTGGAAGTTCATTGCCTATATCTATCAGTATGACACAGTTTTGATGCTTGGCAAATTAACGTTGTATAATATTTTGAGATCTTCAAATCAATAAGGAACTGGATAATATTCAAAATTCAAAGGAATGTAAAGGTTTCTCTCTGATGCTCCTTCCCTCTCATACATCTCCCCTGCTCCAGGGTAGTCTCCTTTCCGCTGGCCGCAGCTCCTTCAGGGGATACCCACCTGCTCTGCCATGGTCCTCCTCACAGGCTACAGTGAGGATATTTGCTCCTACATGGAGCACCTTGTCCTCCTCCTCCTCCCAACCTTGGTGTTCCCTCTGCCATTTCCCACTCTTTGTGTTTGTGTCTTTTTGTTCTTTTTTATTCCTCTTTTTGTTCTTTTTCATTTTGTTATGAGAATGACAAGATACTATAATATTATATGAGAAGAAATGTATCCTGGTTCAAAGCATTATAGCTGCAGAAAAGCTGTGAAGCTTTCCAGTTCATGCATAACTTGTATAAAAAGTTTCCTTTGAAATTTCAGTTGTGTGTCAGAAATTAATAAAGAACATTTAGTGATATTATAAAGAGTGTATATCATCTGTACAATGAAAGTAGATATTCACTACTCTTTGGATTTGTATCCAAATGTTTTGGATTGCAAGACATTTTGATAGGAATATCTTTATATAACTTCTATTTGCAGTGCAGAAACCACCAAGAAGCAAAATGATGAGTTCAAGTCAAGAATATAAAGATATATTCTTGAAGATAACTGGTTTCTTAGCATAAGAAATCCTACAATATATTTGCAAAACATTTACTTTGTTTCATGATGGTGGTCCTAGTGATTTTAAAGAATTAAATATAGTTTTGAAAATAGTTTTGAAGTGCTTGAAACCTTTCCAGGAGGGGATGTTTGTAAACAATCTTGTACTGAACTCAGGCTGACAAAAATCTGTTATGGAAACATGCAGAGAAATTGGGGCTTTCCCATGTGATGGTGATAAACATCTAGCAAAAGCCAGATTTGGGGTTTATTATTTTTTTTTAAAAGCATAATGATAAATTGTTTGGACCTTAGTTACCAATGTCATTGCTTCAGGGAGAACAGAATTGCCCTGTGTCAGTACCAGCCAGATAATGTAAGAAAATAACTGATAACAAAGGGGGCTGAAGTCCACTTTGAACGTCCACCAAGAAAGAAGAGGTAAACAAAAGAGGAGGGAAGGGCTTATGCTCTGAATTTTTTCTGTTGTAAACTGCATTTAGTAAGACATGGTATTAGCATTATCATCTGGGAGAATGAGCTGTGCTACTCCTTGCATTGCACAGGACACCTCCTTTGAAAACAACGTAATTAAAAATGCTTATCGCTCTCTGTTTTCTTCCACTGTTTTCAAGCAGGGAGCTCCAGAGCTCACACTGAATTCACTACATGCATGTGTGTGATGTTACAGAATGTGAACAATATGAAGCAGGCCTTGAGAACCGGAGAGAGATAGTGTTTTGACTGACAGCATAGGCATAGCTAGAATGCACATGGAGAACAATGGCTAGACAGCTTTTGGACCTACAGCCTTTCATAACCCTCCAAACAACTCCATAGCAGCCCATGCTACAATGTTCAAGTGATAATGAAAACATGACTTAACTGTGTTACTTAAGAATGGGATTTCTTTTTGTGGGTATTTTTTTTTCTATCCTTACAAATAGTATATTGGATTACTGCTACATATAGAATAAGGAAGAGGTTAATACTGAAAATCTCTTGTAACATTCTTCAAGTCCAGGCTTGTCACTTCTTTCTAGCTTTCTTTTTTCTTTTTTCTTTTTAAACAGAACACACATAAATTTAAGAGCCTACTGTTAGAAAACGATGCAATAGATTTGATCAAAACTTTACTGATTTGAAATATTCTGGATCCATAACCATGGTTTATGGAGAAATAAGTAAATATAAAAGACATTGCACTAAAATAAAATTAAAAACCCAGGTTCTAAAATTTTTCTCAGTTTTTTTTTTATTTGATTGTGTTCACTTTTTGTAACACTATTCCACTTTTTTGCGTATTAGGTGTTTTTAAATAACTGTGGAGTAATTAGTCTGCCTTTCGTCTCATATCCTGCTGTTCCAGAAACTATAGTAATAATTAATCTCTAAGATAGCTGGATCTTTTGATTCTTAGTACTGCTACAAGGCTTGCAGATACTTTGGAAGGATATCTCTCCACTTAATTTTCTCAATGAGAATGTGATCTAAGGCTGAAGAAGTTAATTCTTCAATAGCTTATAACTGAAAGGTCATTCGATTAACACCGCATTATACCTGTTAACTCTCAGTATAAAACCGACATCATTACCTGACATGCAAATTGAAGGATAGATATTATAAGCATATCCTCTCTTCAATTAGAAGCACACACATGGCTAGATTATAAGTTTTCACTGCTCTTGCAGATCTCCACATTTTAATGACTAGAACAATGGAATGAGCAGAGACTCTAACGCGACTACCTGTTGAAAATGTCTGCTGTGTTCTTCACTTTTAAAAGGTTAAAGGCAAGAAAGACACCTTATTCATATTTTTCAGCTGTCTATGCAAAGACATACCTCATTGCTTAGGAATAGTATTCTCAAGGTTATTAATGTTAGTTAGGTATCTCAGTATCATTAGAAACTTATTCCCAATACAGAAACATATTTTGCAGCCCTTTCTGAGAATGAAAACAAAGGGAGGGTTTACTTTAAACTTACATGGCATCAGCTGAATTATATTCTATGATCCCATCTGTTAGCCTTTTTCATCCTTACTGAAGGAAAGTATCAGGGCAGTTACCTAATAATACCTACTTATCAGTATTTATACTTGATACAATGTTATAACAATGCCGTATCCTCTTTCATTTACCTATTAATATGTAATTTTAAGATTTATACTTAATACTTTTTTATTAAAGATAAACCAAACCACACAGTGACTGATAGGTCAAACACAATAATTTCAGTATGAATTGTCTATATACAAGGATTACAGCCTGCTCTTAGAAACACAAAAGAGTAATTTCACTCACAAATAACCTTATGAAGTTCAAATAAAATAATTTTATGAATGCTGATACTCAACTGTATTCTTATAAGGCTGAATACTAGATTAGGACCATAGCTAGGACCAAATCTTTATCTTTTCATGGTGTTCCCTGGGGAAAAATAATTCATTAAATAGCAAGTCTTAATGATCTGATTTTTTTTTTCCTTAAATACACTCTTCGGGTTATTTTCTACCAGTTCATTACCAGTTTTTTCCCATTTCACTACCAGTTTTGTACAGCAATTTGTCAAAACTTCAATTAGGAAAACAGAAGTCCAATACAGTGAATATGTCTATATTAAGCTTGCATTTGTCTCTGTCTTGAAGAACAAATGTTCTGTTGGGATTAGCTCTACTTTTGAATCCTAAAAGATGGGAGAGAAATCATTGTGATATTTGGAGTTTGTGCTGCTGTGCTGTCTTAAACCAGAGACGTTTTAATTGAGTTCACATCACTGTGGAAAGAACATTTTGTGAATTTTCTTTTCCAGAGTATCCAATGTATTTCTTCTTGATAATTGTCCTTTATTTTTCACTTGTAGTTTACTTCTCACACCAGTGGGGCAGTGAAAGGCAAAAACAAATTATTTGTTAAGTGTTGTTCCCATCTGTTTTCCTCTTGTTCATAAAGCAGTCAGATATTGTCTCCATCCTAAAATCCTTAGTTATTACAACAGTATATTTTGAGTTTGTGTTACGTAACCCATTGACTTCTGCCAATTTGATTCTTTTGCCATTTCTATTTTTTGAAAACTGAAAAAAAGAAATAAATTAGTGAAAAAATAGAGTACAGTCACTATTTTCCAACTGTTCATTTTTCAAAAGCAAAGAAAATAACAGGAAAAAATAATGGAATCACGCTTCCAGGTATCCTACCTTTTAATTAATTACCTGTTGTATTTGCCACATTATAACATCTGAATCCACTTATGTATTGGGTTGCACTGAATATTCAATCAATCTATTTAGAAGAATGTGCATTTTCTTAATTAGCATGTATGTCATTTTGTATGTTTTTTCTTTTTGGCTTTTTACACTGAGTTGGCGGGGGAAGGGAGTATCTTCTTTGTTTTTCCTGCTCATCATCTTTCTTTGTTTCTCATTCACTTTAGATGATCCTTTATTCTCCCATTGTCATCATTGTCATCAATCCTTAGGTGCAGAGTTCAGATTTTTGGGCCTCTGGTGCTCCTCCTCTTAGCTGAGAAGCTTTTCTCAGTTCCCTCTTAAATTAGGTATTCTAGTGTGACAGGATAAAAAGATGAAAGACTTGCAGGAAGAAATTCTATCCTTGTGAGAGGAGCAGGGCTTTTCAAATACACTTAACATTGAGAGGTTGGAAAGAAATTGGGAAGAGGATTCTGCTGGTTCCCGAGGAAACCTCATTTTCTTGGTGGTTCTTCCAGCACACTTATTTATCTTGTTCTATTATTTTAATGTAGTTTCAAAATTCAAGGCTTGTTTGATACTATAAGCAGAAATATAAAACAATTTTCTGTTTTACTAAAATTCCCGTCTGGCTGGCACAAGAAAAGGATTGGAAGTTTTTCAAGGAACTTATTATCAGGAGGATGCAGTTCATTTTTGAATGCCTTTTAACCCAAATAAATGTCAGCTTCAAAGCCCTTTGCATAATTTTATCTTTGAATCTAAGCCCAGATTTTGTCTCTTCCAGTTAACATACCACTGTAAGCTCTAACAAGTACTGATTTTTTCCATTTCAAAATTTTGGATGAAATGGTTACTGAAGTCAAGATCTAAGGAGATTTTTCAGCTCTGTGTTGCAGTCCTCAGGTTTTTTTAATCTGGCACACAGCTTATATTAAGATGTATAAATCCCAAATCAGTGAAGATTTTCAGTGAACATAATGCACAAACGTGCATTATTCAATCCCATTGGCACGGTAACTTCTCACTTTATTCAGTTATTCAGTTGATAGAGCATTCAGGATATAGAAAATGGCAATTTAACTTGCTTTGCGTACTGAAAAGATTCACAACTCACCTTTCCAAAACTCCCAGTCCTGGGTTAAAAATACTTGAGCAACTCTAGGAACAGGCACTAGAATATACACATATGCAGTATTCCTTTCTCCCAGGCCGCTCCATGTTACTCCCATTGGATACCTTTAGAATTGGTGATTCTGCTACAGCAGAAGTAAGGAAAGGTTATGTTCAAAAAGTTCTGCTCAGTGCTGCAGTTGCACCTACATTTGAATCAGGGCTGAGATACCTTAATATCAGAAGACTGGATTAAAAATAATGAGGTTTTAATGAGACTACTGGGTTTCATTTAATTGCCTTTGATTTTCCACCTTCAGGTTTCTTCATTTAGAAGTTTTGCCTTTGCAGGCAGTAAGATGGAAATTTACCTCTCAAAAAATAAGTTCTCACATTTTCAGGCAGTCAAAAAAATCTTAGAAGCTACCTTTTTAAGATGTAAAATAAATAAATAAATAAAAAATCTTAAACTAAATCAAAGATCGTGAGACAAATCATAAAAATCTCAAACCTGACAGCAGTTTCAAGATCAAGAAATGTCTATGGAATCAGAACCAGTGTCACCGATTTTACAGTCATTCCTTTAGCATTTGGAGCTATTACATTCCTTCTATATGATTTGGTGAATGTCATGTAGTGAATACCTTTGAATGAGATCTTTTTGATAGCCTCTTTTAAACATTATTACATTATATACAATTATTGCCATATTTCTTTTCAATTATAATTTGAAGCTCTTCCTAAGACTTCAGTAACAAAAAAGCTAATTATTTTTGTTTGAAATATTTCTTTAAGTTTATTTTTCTTTAGTAGAAGAGTAATCTGAAAGTGTAACTAAACCTCTTAAATAAGATCCTTTAAATACACTCATTTTTCAATTATTTTTTTCTTTTTAAACAGGTGCAATTTTTCTACCTGACATAATATATGGTGATTTTCCTCAAGTGAGAAATTTTTACTTCTCTATCGAGAAGTAAATTTTTTAATTTGTTTGTTTCTTTCTAAGATTATTTTATAGCCATGTAGTCTGTTTTGCCTACGTAAAGTGAAATTTGCCTCACCTAGTTTTGCTGTCCAAAATTTAAGCTTCAGTCTTTATTAATGAAATGCAATCTCCTTGTTAAGATGTGTCTGAAAAAGAATGAAAAGTATGTCTCCACCTCTTGGTGTATTTCAGAGAATATAGATAGCTATCTTAGATTAGAGGTCTAACTTTTAAATAAGAGTAATTTGGTGAGATGAATCCATTCTCAAGTATAATTGCAGCTTTTGTGCACTTATTTAAAATATGAGCCCATTTAAAGTTCTTTCAATGCTTGTAACCATTATCCACAAAATAAGTAATTTCAGTCAGTTCTCTCAAACCATTTTACAGCTTTTAAAGAAAATTATATAGTAATGATACAATTTTTAGGCTGAACATTTTAAATATACAGTGCTACGAATACTATCTGTCAAGTGGTAAAGTCCAGATCCAAAATCACTGGTGGTCATAGAAATTTGATTTAGGATACATACTTTTTACTATTTTATCTATGTATCATGTATTTATGGTAAATGACAAGGACAGAAGGAGACAGTTTGGGCCCATCTTTGTTTGATAAAAATGAAATTAATCAATGTTGAACTGATTTGCCTCTGATCTATAGTCAGAAAAGGAACAAGAGCTGTAAAATAAGCAGTCCTGATGGTTTTACTGTTGCCCAGTCATTGTCATGATAAGCTCTGGGGGTGAGAGGAGTTTTATTTGTGCTTTTGCATGACTTGGATGGATTCTCTCCTGAGATTTCTGCTAAACTGACCGGTAATTATTAGTCAACTGAAAAATGAATGCTTTACATGTCAGGGTAGCTTGAGCTTAGTTCTCCACAATAATTGCAGAATAAGAATGCTACTCTTTAAAGCTATTAAGACTATATTGCAATGGTTATAAACCTGATTAGTTACACAGTTCTGGGAGACACTACTGGGAGTTATCCATTCCAGTTAGTGCTGCAAATAAAAGCAATAAATGTTAAGCAAGGTCTGTGAATTCCTTTCAGTACAATAAGAATTATTTTGATGGAACATTGCTGAAATCTAAGCTTAGTTATGATCATTAGTGAGCAGGTTAACCTAAAGGGGAAGATGATGCACTTGATGATAAATGTGATTAATGAAGGATAAATCACCTGAAACTCTTTGTATGGTGCTTGCTTACATATGTAGTACAACATACCTGAAAGTGAAAAGAATATAAAACTCAGATACTAAATCTTTCATATGCATTTTTTTTTCTTAAAGTGGAACTTTTCTGTTCAGGCTTGTTTACCTGGTTGACTTACTATAAAGAGATAAATCTACCATCCTACCTTATTATACTTATTTCTTTTAAATGAACCTTAGCTAATGCAAACAGGGT
>JAOXJM010000012.1:86693378-86723016 GCA_026413425.1 Tringa solitaria
CACTTGAGCGTATTTACAATCCTCCTCGCCAATCTTCCGTTACTTTCCCACACTTTTCCTGCCCTGCCTCTTCTACAGAAATTTCTGTTATTTGTGCTAAGTATTTCGCTATGAAGTTTCTTTAACTCCCCACCACAAAAAAGAGACATGGGTCCATCTGAATGTCTTCTTGGCTGAGTATCCAGCCATAAGGATTCACTGTGAGATAGGATAGTTACCTACTAGAGGAAAACTGTGGATAATGGTAGCTTTGGTGTTGTAAGGCTTGTTGATGGATTGAATCTATTTTTGCCTGGTAGAAATAGATATGTAGACAATCATACTTAACATAAAGTGAGATTCTCTTCTCTGAGGCAGGATTGCACCATTTGCCTTTCTAAGAAAAGAGCAGTATAATGTCTAAGATACATTCAAGCTGTTTTTCTAAAAAAGCCACACCATTGCAGCTATGGTGGAAATGTTATGCATTCATTCTCCCATAGACACACAGCTACCATTCAAACCCATCCCTGAAGAAGTGGGGTGACTAACATGTTCATAGGTGTTTACACACAAATTACAACTGTCAGATAGGAAAAGCCCACAAATCTAGAGTAAAAATGTCAAAGGAGTTTTGTACTTGTGTTTCAAATATTTAGGTGTCTATGTCTATACTTCACCTGTTAGTCATCGCACAGGTGTGCTATCTTTAGCACAGAAAGACAACTGTTGTTTATTAGGAAGCTGGAAGAGCTTCCTGGGTGTGTGGCTTTCCTGGGGCAGAGCGAGAAGAGAAAGGAAATGTCATTGTTGCCCAGCTCCTGAGATTTTGCCAAACTGAAACAAATCCTGTTGCTTCTGTACAGGATTGTAAGGCTGAATCAGTTTTCAGCTGCTTCCTGGTGCTGGGTTTAGAGTAGAAAACCATTGCTGTTTCCGCACTTTCCTCAGGTATGCTGAGCATCAATCACTCAAGAGTATGCGGAAAGTAGGGCTGCAGTGCCGGCTGAAAATCGTAGCCTATTATTTCACTTCAGTCATGAGGACAGAGCAGCAAAACAGAACAATGAAACAAGCTACCAGGATGTTCTAAAATGGATGTCGAAATTTTGCAGACTCATTGCTGCTCACACAAGACCTACAAAAAGATCAGATGATTATATGCATAGAGCCAGATTTTCAGTTTGCCAGCCACTAGCAGTCTGACTATAACCGGAATTATGGGTGCTCAACATCCTTGTAAATTAGTTCCAGCTGTTTCTAGTTTGATATGCAAATATGAAGGCACTGAATACTGTGAGCATTTGGGCCTATAATTTAGTGAGTCCTTCTTCCAGGAATCTTGTAGACCTGGAAATTCTTCTTTGTATCATTTCTGAATGTGCCCTCAAGAAAATTTCTAATCCTGCTAATGCCATTGTGAAAGGTGATTATATCACATCAAACACAAACTAAATAAGCAGATGAGATTTTCGTATAGTGTATAAAAACCTGCTTTGTTATTGAGTTAATGCATTGTATTCTATCAAAGATCACATGCTGCTCTATGAATCATTTACATGCGTTTTACTTGAACGGAGGGTGGGAAGTGCTATATGTACTATACAAGTGCAGTGACCTCAGAATAGAACTTTCATGTTCAGTCAGACTTTTAAAATGTGTTATTTAAGTGTTAGTCATTTTCATTGTCATGCATTCTTTACAAGCTGACCTGGGAAAGACCAAGGGCCCTATTTATCGTAAATGTCAGGCACACTTGGCTAAGTATACATCAAGCTACAATTTAATCTCAAAGCTAAAACTAAGAACTGAAATCAAGGGAGATTTTAAGTTCAAGACTTTATGAAGGTCACGCACAAGGTTTGAATAAGCAGATTCAGACATACACAGAGGGCACTTTTCATCAACTGAATGAGACAATTATGAGGGTGTCTTCAGCCATTGAATATAAATCTGAGAAAAGAGAGCTGTATGTGTAGATAGAATTTTCAACATCAGGACCATGAACTGAATGCTACTCTTCATAGGATACTGTGTTGCCTGTACTTGCCTCCCTCTTAGTCTTGCCCTAGATTGACACTTCCCTTGGCAATTCTGCTTCTCTTCTATTAAATAATAAATAACACCACTTTCTTGAAAATTCTACAAATGTAAAATTTTATTTCACCATCTTCAACATTGTTCCGCTTTCTTAAGGAGGGAATGGTGCTGCTTAGTCTTTATAATCTTTAATTTTTTTTCATATTGGAATACTCACGATGGCTGTCTACCATGCAAAATGGCAGATGGGATTCTCCTAATTCCTATGGGATCTTTTGTTCCACCAAAAAGGAATGCCTGTCCTAGACTGAGACCGGTGTGCTTTTTCTCAGCTCTTCTGAATAATATTGGGTAGTACCTGAACTGTTAAATTCTGCTGTCATATTGTTAGGGGTTGCTTTCTTTAAAGTCAATAAGCAATGTACGTCTGTATGCATATGGAGCATACAAAGACTTTATCAAGACTGTAGTGGCAATGAAACCAAAACTAACATTTTTGAGTATAACTATAAAAGTTAACAATTTTTCTGTAATCCATCACCCACTGCGTGTACTCCTCATGTGTGTTGCAGAAGTTTAATATGGAGATTTAAATAAATTGCATTCTAAAGTTTGCTTGGTGGTTGGAGTTTTTTTTTAGGTTTGAGTTTTCTTTTTTTTTTTTTTTTAATTTGTAATGCAGTCTTTTTCAGCAGATGGTTCGTTCCAGTTCCTTTCATGTTCATACTCTGTTATGTTTGTAAAAGACCCAGCTGCCAACTGATAATATTTCACTGCTGAATCTATCATGTGTGATATAATTGCTCATTATGTGCTTTGGAATAAAGTTAAAGAACTATCAACACAGTTATTTCGAACTCCAAACAAATTAAAAAGAAATAGTCATTTTTAATATCTATAGGTCTCAGCTGACATTTACTTTAAAAAGACTGCTTTTTGTGACAGATTCTTCTATTTTATCAGGCCTTGACTTTTAAAAGCATTTATTCAAGAATGGCATTGAGAAATATCTTCTGTTTTAAGCATATTATTAAGTCTGGAGCACGCATTTTCCTGTATCTGTATCTTAGGTGAAGGACCACAGTCTGAATTTCTGCATGAGTTTTTCAGGGTTTTTTTGTAAGAATCATAGACAAAGTCAAAGATGTTTAATTGTAATACACAGTATAATGCTGATCCACAAAGCATTACTGATTGCCATCAGAAAGATAATAGATCACTGAACGCTAACTTTTTCTAAAGCTGTTGAAACATTTTAAAGGGCAAACAAAATGTAGTAAATATTTTCCTCACAAAATTATATTACTATTTTCAGTAAAATGTATGATATTCTATGGAAGTTATTGCTAATGTTTTCTGGAATTGTATGGGTGGAAGTTCTTGTCCACAAGCCTAATACAATTGTCAGATCTGTTACCAGTAATACTTCAGGCTTTTTTTACTGAGCGCAGTAAAAGAAGTGCTGTGTTTCCTAAATAACTCTGTAATAACTGTGTATATATGGGAATTTTAATCATAAATGCACAAAGAAAAAGTTTCTCCCTTTAATTTCTGAAATTATAATAAGCATGTTACATTATTTTGCTTCTGCTGATGTCATGTGAGAAACACTGTCCATATGTCCTATTTGGTGAATGCAACACTGCTGCACCACAAACACTGAACTCATTTCTTGAGAAGCGTAGGGACATTATTCAACTTCCATCCAAGATGTTTTGAGTCTTGTCCATTGAACACACTTCAAAAAGCCTTTCTTCCTGGGATTAAAATGTGGCACTGAATTCAAGACTTGTGTGTATTAGACATGTCTTGTTTTATCTGCTTCTGAAATTAAAAGGATCTGTCAGCCAATCAGCCCTGTAATTTCAAAGATGTTTCAATGTACTTTCAAAGATAAGAGAACATGCATTTCTGAATCTGGCTCCTTTGTGATATTCATTTCTCCTGACAAGAAAAATACTTAACCTTTAGGATTTCTCTTTATGGAAAGTTCTTTAGGGTCAAAAGACCTCACACTTCTGTTACTACTATGAAGGCTAACACTGATATAAAACGCTGATACCAAAGGACTCAATTAAGATTAAATGATCTAGTAAAAGATATCTCTCCCTTAGGGAAGCATATTTAGTGATTTTGAAAGATTGTCCAGTATCCTTCCTCATCCTGGATCTTAACAGAAGTTGAAGGCTAATATGAGGTCATAAAAATATCAAGTGTATCTACTGGTCTCCTCCAGGTTAGCTACTCAAAAATTGTAACTCTTTACCAGATGCTCAAAGTATTTATTAAAACTCATGTATTGCATTGCCAGTTCTACATTACACTGTAAATTTGCTCAGAAAAAACAATCCGTCATAGTTAATAATGAACATTCCTCGTTCACTTACTCTTGCTTTATCTGCAAATTTCCATGCAACGTTTCAAAATTTGTACCTTCTTTTTAGTGGGTCAAAACACTATATTCCCTAAAGACAACATTAAATACTAATATTACATTACTTTTAATGTTACTTTTCCTTAGTACTCCTACAGTACTTTCATGTCAGTTATAACATAAGATCTTCCAAAGCATGGACAAGAGGAAGATATATTTCATTATGCTGAAAGAGAGCTCTTTTTTTCTGATTTTCTACTGTGTGTTTTTTCTCTATAAGAAAAATTTCAGCCAGTTCATATTGCATTTCTCTAATCTTTTTGTTAAGTTCACCTGTTTTGACCTTCAGATCGTCAGATGTATAGGACTAGATGAATTTAGACCATTTTATGTGAATATAAAACTTAACACAAAGAGTACATAAGCCTTGATAATCCATAAACCATGCTTGTATAATACAATTTTGTTACTATTCCTCCTGTTAATAACACTAAGGGATAAAATCATGCATGTTATGTTGAATATTCAGAAAGCAATACAGCTTGGTTAACAATACTTACTGCAGTTATGAGTTTCTGAATAAATACACCCTGAGTACATCAGGGCATCACAGTTTGCTATATAAACTCATGAATAAATCACTATCTAACATCAAAGTGTGGTAAAGGAATAGATCATTTTATACAGGCCATTTAGGTTTTTACAAGTCTTCTCACAAAGAGAATGGACTCCTATTGCAATAGTGGATATTTCTTCCTGTGTATATGAGGCTAAAATGTTAGCACAAGTAGATGGAGAATAATTTCCTAGAAGTATTTCAAGCTTCTTAATGGCTCAATCAATATCAGAAACATATCACAGCAGCAAAGGAAAATCAAACAGGAAAAGGTAACCAAAATTCTGCTAAAGTGGACCTTACATTAGAGTGGATAAATTCTTCCATTTTTCTCTTCCAGAAATACCAATGAACTTCTCAACGTCAGATTAAAAGAAGGCAAGAACACAGAAGCAAAGTACAGGATTATTTAATAGGATTATTATTCATAGGATTTCTGTATATAAAAATATATCCCTTATATGGTTAGTGATCTATGTGATTTTCCCAAAGAAGAAAATCTCTTCTAAAAGCTTCTTTCACACTGTGACACCCACCACTGCCCGCTCCCCTCATCTTCCAACCAAATTAGAAAAAAAATGTCTTCCAAGAAACTTTCTTTGAACATTCAAGGTAACCTCTAGAAAAAAAATATGTGAAGTTGGGGATCTGACAGCTGTGTTAGTTCTCAATTATTTCCAAAGGTCAAAGCCTATGACATGCATGTAATTACATGAAAATTTAAGCAATTGATGATTATAATTGTGTATGCAAATAGGTGTTTTGAATATGCAAACACACAGATACATTTAAGCAGTTGAGATAGAAACAGTTTTTTAATTATTATATCAAGTAGTTTCTCATGACTTAATAGATGGGAAGAACCCTATTATACTATTTGTGCAAGACGAGCGCCTACCTAGAGCCACAGCTGCTGTATGCTGTGCATTTGATTTGTCTCACTGTAGCACAACATTGTAAACTTTTGCCCTTTTGGTTAATTATTCTTCAAGGGAAAGTACTCTCAGTGAGAACCATGGCCTACATTTTCCCCATACACATTCCCCAGTATATGTATATATATGAATATAGCTATAAATCAAATATTAAAGGTAAAAAATGGAAAGTGCAATATGACCTTTGGTGGTCTTTGATGCACAGAAGGGAAAATTATGTTTCATTTAATCTTGCCTTTCCTAGTTTTTAGTGCCTCTGCTTTTATATGTACAAATATGGTCAGAATTAAGTTACATATCTCTCATGTTGACATCATTCGATCTTGCTCATGACCATTTATGCGAAAGAATGACTGTTTTTAAACTTTAACCCAGAATACATAAAAATCCTTGGTACAAAAATATCTGGATCTTTTTGTGTAATATCTGTACCGATACGGACCACAATGAATCACAACCTCATAGCTGTGCAAGCCAGTCCCTATGCCAGTATATGCAGAAAATTGTGAACCTGGGATTGTGAAATTCTCACTGAGTGACAGTGGAAAAGCAGCAAAAAATATAATATAGCTTATTGAATCAGTATGGAAATTATATTTGAATGTCTAAAGGCATCTGAAAGTCATAAGTGAAAGTGCAGATATTTTCAATATTGGAGTTTGAAATTCAGTCTTTATTAATACATCCAAAACACAAGGAAAACTGTTTCAATATATTCTAACCAGGCACACTGTTAAACAAGTATTTTACTTCTTATTGAGAAACAGAAGAAATTTCTCAGAGAAATCTGGAGCCATCAGCTTTGCCCCTCTCTTAGCCCATTCCAAGGTACATTAAAGGCCTTCCATAAAGGCTTCTATCACAAGATGCATCATACATACCTGAATACATTATGTGTAATGGGAGGGGAAGAGGGATATTCCTTAAGAGTGTCAAGTGCCATCTATTCTTCAAGAACAGAAGATATGGAAAGAATATGAGCACAGGAACAATCTCTAGTTATTAACATAACTAAGAGAAGATATCTGTTGAAATGGGGATATGGATAGAGAAGCTGAGATGCTAGATAAATGTATACCAGGGCTGTTGCTAACTGGCAGAGGCCTTAAAAATTCATTTGATGGTGCTGAAGATACTACTTATCGTGCATCCATAGTTTTCTTAATACTAATTATGAAAGCTGACAGTGCACAATGAAGCTTTGAGAAATATAGTAAAATCACAAGGGGACAAAGAACCCTGATTTGGGAGTTCAAGGACTGTACCAAACAGTCTCACTTTGCCAGGAAGGACAAAGTCCTGAACGCCGCAAAGTGCCCCATGGACCTCAACTGCGAAACAACTGCCAGAGTCAGAGCAGATAGCCTAATGCGAAGGAAGCCAAAGGTAAAGGAAAATGAAGAACTGAGAACAGCAGTGTGTGCCTGAAACCCTATGTAACCCCTACAGACTTTCCTCTGCCTGCATGCCCATCTCCTTCCTGATTTTGAGGTGTTCATATAAGCTTTCTTTGAGAGTCAAAACAGGGGCCAATCTTTTCTTTCACAAGACTATAACTGAATAAAGTGTTCTTCCTGTCCTAGGACCTTGTTGTCTGACCACTTTGAGGACAAATGCAAACCTTTGCCTTATATCAGAGAGTACTGGCTAACAACCTCCAGTGTGCACCATTTTTGTTCCTCCTTCATGGCACATGATTTTCTGTGCAAAGAATAAAAGGGAAATATCGACTTCCTAATGAGGTCTTCCTACAGCTAGTAAGACTAGTATCTAGGATAAGGCAATGTAAAATATCTCTCCTATAATGTTAATAGTATTAATGAAATAAGCTGAGACAAACCTTCAAACTGAAATCTATTTTTTAAGCAAACGGTATAACTACTGAACTACAGAATCTTGAGAGAAAATATTGCTACTGTAAAGTCACAGATACTCCAGGGAAGGGCTAGAAGCAGAATTGAGGCATTTGAGAAGAATTAAAGTAAAAAAAAAGAATTACATGTCAAGTTTGATGGAAGTTGTGTAGGCTTTTGGAGAACCAGAGCCTTGGACTACAAGCTAGGTGAAGTAAGTGCATCAGTCTTTTTGTGGCAATCATCCTAGCTGCAGTAAGCTTTGAAGTGTATTTAAGCATACTGTTATTTCAGACTTAAAGTTCAAATGCTTCCAACACTCTTTTTAGTAGTAAAAGGACCGAAGGCATTAGTCATTTTAAAAGCAAAAGAGTGAAAACCAGAACAAAACACAGAGCTAGATTAATGAAAAAACCTCAACAGTTTCTGATGCCTTCTTAGACATTTACCTTGCACAAGATTTTCCCTATATTTGTTTTTCAGTTATGTCATTATGGTAAGGCTTTTCACGTGTGCCTATAAATAGTTGCTGATGCTGAAACTCATGTGCTTATGAATCAGAGAACCTAAATAAATTTGACCCTAAGAACCATGACAGAGATGAATTTGCACTTTATTTGGTGATGCCATATAGAAGCATAGAAGACACAAGAGGAGACTTGTAATGAACATGCTTGTGACAAGCATGGGGAAATAGAAATGTTACTTGACAAGTGTAACACTTCAAAGGCAGCTGAGACTGAGGAAGAAATTTTACACATCTTCCTTTTTAGTGAGAAGATGAAACCTCACAGAAATCCAGCAAATTTTATCAAAATTTAATCTGCACCTGAACTCAGCGTCCTTATATTCTCTGGGTAGAACTATAATACAAATCAGAAACAATAATCACAATTAAGCTGTCTTTACATAATCTATAATGTCACATCAGGCCATAAATCTTTTTTACAGTTTTGTAGGTCTTTTTTAAACATTAGAGAGCATAATAATATATAGAACAATTGCTAGTAGCTAGAGAAGAGACAAATCAGAAGGCTTCACCAAATGATTCAGGATGTACTTGCAGATGAAAATGGAGAACTGATGAAAAAGCTATAGAAATGGAAACTCACAGTCAGAAGCACATAAAAAACCTTGTATACAACAAGACACGGCAAGAACATAAGATTTTATCATTTTAACTTCTAAATACACTACTGAGGGGGTTCATACGAGAGAGCAAGATGTTCCGTTTCTGAAACTCTGCAACTGTGTACAGGGTAACAGTTTCTATTTGAACAGATTTAACTAACTATATTTGATCTAAAGCTGTCATGTATTTAAAAAATTATAAAATTCTATATATTTCCTTTTAGAATTATTTATAGAATACATTAGAGCATTCTAAAAGTTATTTTGAAAAGTAAGTTCTAAATTATAAAAAGTTAATTTAAATTATTTGGAAAATTTTAGGGGGTGTAATGGAAAGACAGACATGAATGGAAACTGGCTGTCTGCAAAAAATTGCAGCATTTAGAAAGCAGTGAAGGGATCAACTCAAAGATACAAACAAAAATAAAGTAGGAAGTAAATAAAAATTAAAAAATAAGACAAATGAAATGTGAAAATAAACAAAAATATGAAAGTGAATTAGAGGCAATAAGTTTGAATATAGGGAATCAGAAGATGAATTATTTCTACAAGCTATTTCCTTCCTTTTCAAAAATTACATGAAGTTTCCCACCCATCAGCATACACATCAATACCTCCTTCATCCCTAAAACTGCATTCTAAAGGAAAAAAAGAAAAAAAGAGTGCTAATTTCCTTTAAAATGCTCAATGTTGTGGGAATAAACTGACTTTGGAAATCATCTTCCATTTGGGAAATAATGCTGTGTTGTTCTAAATTGTGTTTGTTTTAGAAAACATATTTGTGTTGATTCTTTTATGTGACAAGCATTGCTAGAAGTTGGAGTTGCTCTGACTTTTATAACTATCCAGCCTTATTACTTAATGAATTGGAAAAAACCCCAAACCTTTCAAAACACACAGACTTTGAATCTAATGACTGGCAAGGGAAAACAACATCAAGTTATTCATAACATGCTGTTTAACCACATGTAGACCTAGCTGAACAATACCAAACAAAATGCACCAAGGTCATTCAAAAGTAGATGTCAAAATCTGGCCTCTGAAGAAGACCTACAGTGGCTGCAGTTTCTACAGCACAGCTGTTTGCATTTACTTGCTAGCACATGCGATCATATCTGAACACTCCCTAATTCTATTTCTCTGAATAAGCGAGTGCAAATTGGAGAAGCCTTTTAAACAGGCTGCATTACCTTGTAGTTCATGTGCTTGTATCTCTTCCTTACAGCAACTAAAGTATAAGTATGAAGAGGAGGTAGTTGGAGTCAAAGAGGACCTAGGATTTTGTATGTTCTTTTAGACCTAACCTGAACCTGGGATGTAACCAGGGTACATCTCTTCCATCTCTTCTCTCTATCATCTCCCTTACCAGGGATCTGGTAAATATTTTCCAACCCAGCATTATAGGTATAACAGTTACCATCTTGACAGATATATGAAAGCATGTGTCTCTAACATTGTGTATTATAAAGATGAAAATTTTGAAACCATGCTCTGTCCAAGTATGCGACCATTGGAAAGTAAACCAGAAGAGCTTCTTCAGTGAAAACTGAAGCTTTTGCACGTACAATTTTACTGTGAGAAGATACCTTCCCTGTAGTATAGACAAGGTATATTCAATCATGCCTAGGGTCTACTCTAAAATCTCTATTTCAATTTGCAAATTATTAAGTGCCATCACACTGAAGAAGGAAGATATGAGTTAAATGAAGTTGGCTTTAAATTATTATTTCATAGACACCAAAGCTCTGTGGTAAAAGTTTTCTTTGAGTGTTATCTAAAAGGCACTTTCAGGACAAATGATTTAATGGGATCTTTTCTTCTTTCATTCTTATTTGAAACTTAGTAACAGTAAGCTAAATAGTTTGACAATAAATTCACATGTTTGAGATGAGGAAGTTATTAACCTCCCCTCTGAGAGAGAATTGGAATTTACTTAATGAAGACTTATCAGCTTTTAGACTAACACAGAGATTAAACTTTGAGACATTTGTACAAAATTTATCAACTCATCACATAACATGATGTCTCTCAGGTAGATAATTACTCAGAAATTTCTAAGAAATTTATGTTCAATGAAAGAAGAGGTTGTTGACAATATTTATTCTTATCAGGGATTCTTCTCATTATCATTTTGCACTTTTTATTAGAAATATTACAGAAGCACAAGGATGCAGGCGACTAAATTGATAGAAAATATTTTGTCTTAATCCATAGTATCTAATTTTGTAACTCAAGTGGGAAATTAACATTTTTTTCCTATTCTACTTAAAAAATATACTTTCTCTTTTCCCAATTTTTCCCCACTTCTCTCAATCTTAATACTGTCTCAGTCTTGTCAGTAGCGCTTGCTGAGTTTATTAAGCTTCTGTCCAAATAGAGTTTCACTTTGATGAACTTACTTTACGGGGTTGAATCTATATACAATATACTCTATGTATTCTATATAATCTTCTTATAGAAAATATCTTAGTGCTACAAATTAAAGAAAAATAATTCAATAGTTCTTTATCAAAGTAAAAGAGAAAACCAGAAGTTTCTCACATACCATAATATAAATGTAGAGATAACTTTCTCAGTATGTTAGCTTCTCTGAATAGCATACCAGGTCATTGTCAACGTAAATCTCAGCCTTATGTATTAATTATATTTTGGAAGGTCATGTATTCAAGGAATATTTCGTGTCACTGTAAGGTTTTGGAGGAGGAAAACCCAGATACACAGAGAAACTTGCTTCCAAAAATCGTCAGTAACTCTCGCAGGTATTCAGAGGGGAACACTGTCAAACAGAGCAGCATTGCAACTTTTCAAGCAATATTTTTTATAATTCTTATACAAGCATTCTGAGCCTCTAATATCATGTCTTCAAGCAATCTTCATGCTGCCTGCTAATATGCTGCCTTTTGGTTGTCTCTTTAGTTTCTTTTTAATATGAGTCTTCATTTTAATGGAATTTCCCTTTCAGAAATTAGACACATTTTATATTTTATATGGAAGAAAATATTATATTAGATAGTCATAGTGGTAACTCACTGAACAGAAATATCCAGATCCAAAAGTATGTGTTTGTTGATTCGGCACTCCTGGCTTTCTTTCCTCTGATGTAGTTATCTAGGTCAATATAGAGAGCTGGTTTCCTGTAAATTTTTTTTCTAAGGTTGATGAATATCTGCAACTCATGTCAGAGATCAGTGACATTTCTGGAAGGTTAAATCCCGAGGTCTTTCAAAGCACCAGAAGGATGTTTCAAGTTAAAGAAATTTCTTATGTCTAAACCTTGATCTACTCAGATTCTTTAATTAGATTTGGGGACATTCTCATTAGAGACCATTCTAAGAAAAGGTCAGGAGAGGGAGACCTGCCCCATGCATTTTTAGCAGACTATTAAACTGTATAGAATATTATGGACAGTTTCCTGTTCTATCATATTCTTACTGAATAAAAACTGTAAATATATCAACTGCTTAAATTAAGCTCCTTGCAAAAAAATTCAAGGATTTTTGGGAAAGAGGGGTAATTACAATATAGCCAAAAGGGTAACTGCAATTATGGCCAAAGTCTTGCATACTGTGCAAAACAAAAAGTCCACATTCTCTGGCAAGATTAATTTCTTCTGCACTTCTCTGGCATAGTTAGTTGAAAAATTTCATAAGTGTCATTTAAACTAAAAAGTAACTTTTTATTAACATATGACTGAGAAATTGCCAAATTCTTACCAACAAGGCAAAGGCATTAATGGTTAAGAATGGGACATTCATAAGACAGCTATTCGTTTTAAAATAACTAAAGCCCGAGCATTCATTTTTCGTTGTCCTGTCCAGCCTTCAGGTGAAACATCCCCTGATGTGAACTTCTTAAAACTATATTTACATGCTCTGTTCTAAGGTGGAGACAACACCGTTCATCTTGTTTGAAGTTTTTAAGATTGTGGTTACAATCATCGCGAAACAAGCAATAGCAAATACAGCGAAATTCTTAGCACATGAAGCAGAAATACACAGCCTCATTTATTTCTGCCAAAAGATACGGTTGACTTCTTTTGTGGTCATTTGCACCTACAAAAAAACCCCGAACAACAAACCAACAACAACCTTATGGATCAAAGGATTTTATTGTGATAGTGTTTTACAGAAATTGAGAGGAATAAAGTCATAGCACAGGTATGGTTGGACTCTGTGATCTCAGATGTCCTTTCAAACCATTAAGATTCTGTGATTCATTAGCTAAAAGAACAAGGAGGGTCTGAAATTTTCTCATAGCATGGTTCATCTGACACTGCTCTCTCCTGCGTATTCATTATTGATCAGCAACATCTTCAGGCTGGACTAGATGGTGGTTTTTAAATGACCTGGCACGGCTGGTCCTAAGTTATTCTGCCAATGAACTGTGAGGAAAAAGAGACAAGAAAGAACAAACTTCAGAAGCTCCTGTTAACCCAATTTAAGACTTCTATTTCATTTGCCACAAAGAAAGAATGGGTAAAGCATTATAGCTTCAAAGCATTGTAGCAGAAACCTAACAGGGGCGACATGGCAGTTATGTCAATTAGCCAGTTTACATTACTCACCAGGCTTTCAGTTTTTGCTGCCTTTCCACAGTAAAGATTGACTTGGGTTGATTTTTGAGCAGACACAATGTAAAATTCAAGCCACCTGCTGATATGCTGCGGTCATTTCAGTTCTCATGAGCTGAAATCTCAGTTCTCAGCTGACTCAGTCAATAACTCATGAAGGAAATTCACCATGATGCGCCAGGCATAGACTACAAATGTGATTATATACCCACAGGCAAAAACCTAAAAGTTCTGTCAGTTAAGGACACCTGCTAATTCTAAACAGAGTGCTATTCAGATCATACTTTGCTGAAATCTGAAATGTAAAGTTTGAAATTTCACTTTTTCTGAATACTGAGGATTTATCATTTTTATAATATTTATTAAAATTCTAATTCAGTACAGTAAGATTTTAAGTTTGTTTTAAGGGTCTACTAGCCTTACGTAGTCTCATAAGGGATTTTGGAAATCCTTAAAGCTTTTAGAAGGGAAAAGGAAATCATACACTTCTGTATTTATATGATCTTAATTATCACTTTGCATCTTCTAATACATTTAGTCTTTAACTCTTCTCAAAATCTAGAAGAATACATCTTTTTTACTAATAGGATAATATATATGACTTGCCTTAAGTCACACAAGAAAGCTGTCACTGAACAGTTAACTGCATTTGACCAGACAATCTCAGGCAAGCACATGAAACTTTTCCTTCTGCCTCTGAAGGATAAAAAATAGATGGGCGTTTTCACAGCATATTTTAATCTAAAAATGTCTAATGTGATTATTGTGACTCATATGAGACATTCTCTTAATAAATGGCTAAGGATCATGACGCTGAAGAATTGTTAATTCATCTGAGAAAGTCAAAACGGAAGTTCTGACAATTTTTCTTCACCTTCTGTATAAAGTTAAACCAGTGTAAAAGGATCATGTGATACATGGAGGTGAATGCAGAATGCAGACTGCAAAACCAAGATGTTAATTTAGAAGCAAGATTCTGTACTCAGACTTTTTTCTTTGAAAAGTTTTAGACCTACACTGAAAGTAATGAACAAGTACAGAGGTAAAATATTACCCACTAAGAATAGTATGTACTTAGTACATTGACAGGCTCTGGCTTCACATACAACAGTAAGAAAATCAGAGTTAATTCCTGGGAGCTGTATGACAGGTTTGTAGCATCACATGCTCAAAACATATAAAATATTCCCCCTTGGGTTTAAAACTTAAAAATACATGTTTACACATGGGTGGTGAGAAAACTTCTTACCTAGTTGTTGATGGCAAACTGTGATTACTGGGGTATTTTTTCAAGTCAGATTTGTTTTCCTGCTAAGTTATCTATAATTAAAAATTTAAATTCTTCCTACCTTTCTCTCCTTAAATAAAAAAGAAAGAAATGAAGCAACAAAAACCCATTAACCTCTAATTATTTAAAGATACTACTAAAATTATGTTTTACGGGAGATAGAGTTCTGTGATCCATGTTACCAATATGAAAACTCTTCACATCAACTCACATATTCTGTAATACTGCAAAAGACTGACAGCTCTGCCTTCAGACCTGCAAAACATTCAAAATATTATTAAAACACCTGAACCGACAATTAACTCACCAATGTGAAAATTAGGTGGAAATAAAAAGAAGACCGATTGGTACAATTTCCTTAGCCCAACCTTCTCTTTAGTAGATTCTCGCTACAGATAGATATGGAAAATTACTTCAGAACTATACAAGGGTCACAAGCCAAAAGAAGAAAATATAAGTCACAACATGAAATGGAAGCAATGAAATGAATGACAGTGCAATTAACATGACAGAGAGAAGATGGAAACTTGTCAGAAATTGCTGCATGGCTGCTCAGATTTGATCGGAGTGTGGAATTGATTTCTTCACAGTATCTATTAGAAAAAGATTTCAATCAAAAAGTGAGGGACTGAAACATGAGTGTGTATGCACTCATCCGTGTCTGTGTATGTGTGTGTGAGAATCCTTGTATGGAGTCTGTACAAGCAAAGCTGTTAGATAATGCAGACGATGCAAAAGGCTCCACTGTTGAGACCATGAAAAACAATAAGTGCAGGAATGCAGTAATAAAGACTTTGGACTGGCTTTCAGCTGTTGTAAAATTATTTTTAATGGAATTATAAAGAAGTTAAATAACTATTCCAGAGGCAACAGGATAAAAGTGTCTTTGGACATCGGGAAATTGAGCTGAAGAGAGACATATCAGTAACAATTCACTCTGTGACTGCTGTGAAGAAAATAGATCCTAATAGATCCCACAAGGAAGTTGCTTTTGCCTGTGCTATGAATCTGACTGTGAAGATGCTAGCCACTCCGTTGAAAAACTCTATTGCAAGAGAAATTAAGTTGCTGCATTTTCCATTTTGAAAAGTGCTAGTTCAAGTTCTTAGAAAGTGTCTACTGGAAGCGTTCAGGGAAACACACAGCAAAGCCCTTATCTGAGCAACTGCAGACATTTGGTAGAACATCTCTACTGAAGTTCCACCAAGTTGAACATGTGTATTAAAAGAAAGGGGAAAAGAACGCATCAGTATGAACTGGACTTGTAAAGCTTTCAGCTTCTATCAGTTCAAACAGAATATGCAAGGGCAAAGTTCACGGGAGTAAAACTCACTTTCCAACTTATTATCCAACTTAGAGGGGAATGAATGACTCTTTCACATTGTGGCTGGCTGTAATACTGACTGTAGTCAAGAAGAATCAATTTCTTGCGGCTATCTAATCTGTGCTAGGTTGGCTGTAAAACAGAAGGCAACATACTCGCTGAGAGTGTCTGTCATTGAAAGAAAATGACTACTCTTTGGATTATAAAATACTGACCCCACTCGTTCTTTGCTGAATACACTGCTTAAAACTTTGAATTGAAGCAGAGGGAAAAAAAGGAGAGAAGTGAATGAATGATCAAATATTTATTTCTACTTTTAAACTTGGGCCAAAGAGGTTCACTGCTTTCACATAAAAAACTGAAGGCATATATATCTTTCAGATTTCAAAAACTTTTTTACTCTAGGGTTAGGAAGAATAAGGATTGGAAACAGATGCAAGCTGATGTCATATTGATGTCATCAGAGTTCCATTTTGTCCTAAAGACAGGGTATGTATGATAACAATACTTGCTTAAAAGATCCCAGAAATAACTATGCTTAAAAGATCCTAGATATAACTAGTTTGATGTGATTAAGCTGTTTAATTTTATTTAATAAAAAAAAGAAAACCATAAAGAAACAAGATCTTCCCCGCATTAGGATGCAAGGATAATGGTCAGTTATGAGTAAGCTTTCTTTAAATTTGACTCAGTACTGCCTTAACACCAGCTTGGGTTTTCCCATGCTTGTTTTCAATTCACTGTGGTTTTTCTTTTTGTGGCTTTTTTTTTCTGTAGCAGAAAATGCATGTTATGCTGGGCTGTGAATTATACTCAGAATGTATACTTCAATTCCACTTAAATAGCACCAGGTTTCAACAAATGAAATAAATAGCTGTTTCTCCTTTTCTTTCCATGAAGACAGTAAAGAGCTACTGAATTTCTTGCTTACACTTTCTTATTCAGGTGACATACTCCTGGTCTGTTCCTGTACTTGTTTATTTTAAATCTTGCAGAGTACAGACTTTTGTACCAAAAGGAATTTTAACAGAAAAGATCTAGCACATTTGATTCTGTTGTAGAGCTGTACTTTCAAACACTTTTTATGAATTTTTATTATTGAGATCTAGACTTTATGAGGTGCAGAGCTAACTTACGCTTTCTAACAGTATTGTCAGAATCCAAGAATCCACCATAAGCAATTAAATGTACATAAGAAGGGCTAAATGATTACGGTAACTGCGTTGTCTTAATATCTCCCTGAAGAGTTCTCTAATTTGTTGACAAAAACCTGTAAATCCTACCTAATTATAACCATTAGATACAACAATTGAGATTAAAGTATGTTCTTAACAACCATTTAAAATATAGCTTATTTAAAATATTTTAATTAATTTAATGGAAGGATGTAATTGCCTGCATAATTTGCTCTTAAAATCCTTTCAGGTGAAGGACTGACACACATGCTGAATATCCTAAAGAAGCCTGCTTTAATTCAATTGAATTCATAAGTGAATTAATGGATTCACCACTAAATGGTCAGAAAAAGTAATGTGTGAGCCAAGACTAAATGTCTTAATACGAAATATTTTTTAATAGAAATTGAATAACTGTGTCAGAACAGTTTTGAAATTTTACTATGAAGGGGGGGTTTGCTTTGTTTTGGTTTGGTTTTGTCGTCTTTGTAATATATGGGACAGTTACAGAAACAAAACGACAAGCAGGTGCATATAGCCAGCATTATTACACATTAGAGCATTCATGATAAAAATAACAACCGAAAATTTCTAGTAGTACAGATATTACCCAAAATGATGTCATAAAACCTTAAATCCAAGTAAGACTGGATTGCAAAATACTCCTCCTTCAAATGTTGAAACAGTTAGGTATCTGTTTCCCTAAGATTAAGCAAGACATAAAGTTGCAGGTGTAAAATCAAGTACATTGCATTTTCTGATTTTGAAAAAGTAAATCAAAAACCTTTTCCAGATCTATATGTCAGTCATCAGTCACAGAGCTGACATATAAAACTATTCAAGCTACCATTTCCTCTATACCAGGTGTATCCCAGTGGTTTATTCTGTCTTTGTCTCTCAAGACAGCCCTGATGGCAAAATTGGGTTTCCTTTAGCTTTGTTGAGACAAGCTAGGAGGTAAAGGCATGTTAATGAGATGCAAGTCGGATGCAGTAGCACACATTTGCTCCAGCCATTTGTTTGGTTCACATTTTTTTCAGGTGCAATTTTAAACTGCCTTTTCTATATGGAATGTAAAAATACTAGGTTTAAAACATTTTTTTTTTTTGCTATGGATTATGAAGAATGAGGTATAAAATATGATGACAGTCCCTCATCAATGCCATAAGATATATTTTGTGCTGTGCTTGCAATGTAAAAAAGTGTATGATAAAACTGACACATCAATAGAGGTAATACAAATAGCATGTCACAGTAGTGATAACTGACAATTGTCTGATATGTTACTGTAATTATCCTTCAGGTTTGATGTTTATGTAGCGACTAACAATTATAGAATTCCCTTGGGCATCTCAGATCATGTTAGAGCACAGACAGATTTAATTACCTGGCTTTGGAGAGTATTGCGGTTCGTGCGCTTCCTGGTATTACAAAAAGAAGATGTACATCTCACATGCCGAATGTTTGCATTTCCTGAGTGGACTTCACTGTGCTTTGTAGGTGGTTTCTGTCCCCTAAATACGGTGCTTTGAAGGCTAAATTTTACTCCACATTAGGTCTTAGTGATGATCCAAGAAAAAGAAGCAGCCTTACATAGCTTTTAAAATGATATGCATAATAAATTTGCTTTGGCAATGCATAAGGCAGTAGATGCTGTTCCTGCACCACAATTGCACACCAAGTAGCAATGAAAGAATATGTGAATCACAATCTTCTGACACTTCAGTGGTAAAGAAAAAAATCTATACAAGTCACTTCTGTCATTTGAAAAATATATGGTTACAAAATATTACCTCCAGATGTAAATCTTTGCTGTTTCAGCAGACTCAGAGATAACTACTTCAAAATGAACATGTGCAGGAGGAACATTGTCACCTCCCATTTCCATCATCAACAAAAAAAGCTTTATGGATTCGTGCAGATCTTCTCATATCTGTGGTCTAAGATATATCAATCGCTCAAGTTGCTCTGGCTTTTTTGAATCATCTGCTCTCCAAAATGGGGTCAAGATTGACATGAATATTGACAGAGCGTCACAAACATCCTCCCAAGTGAACATAGCTCTTCTGAAGAGTTTTTACAGGTCAAGTTTTTTACAGGTCAAGTGTGCAAAAGTTCATATGGCATGTGTGAAGGTGTGGTGTGGTGCAAAGACCAGCTGGGATTACAATACAGTGGTGTTCAGCCTTTGAGATGGAATCCTCCAGCTGACATCCAGTTGATAAATGGTTGACCTCCAGGTCATCTGTACTCAAAAGATCTGGATTTTATTATCAATTGTATGTGTCTTTCTGAGCTACGACTTGGATTTTTTTAGCTGAAATGTTGCATTCAAATGAAGAGAGTTGTTAGGATCAGAAGTAGGGAACACCATCTTTCCAACTATCTCCCATTTTTCCTTCAGAGGTCATTAAAATTATAAATTTTGATTAGACATCCCTTCTTTTATGGAGTTGTTCATCTACTGCTTTGATGGATGCACCAGAGAGACTAGGTTTTGCCTTTTGCCAACTGTCATGTTGCACAGCAGGACTGACAGGCAGAACTGGACACGATCTTTTTTTCTTATTTGCCAGACCTTGGCAGCCATTCCCACTATGGCTTCTGTCTCTCTGAGGAAAGAAAAGGAAAGGCTTAAAAGCCACAGTCAGCAACAGCTCTTAGTTAAAAGCATGCAGAGAATATCTCTAACTTATGAAATATCTGTAGTTCCCCAAACTACTTCATTACTGCAGCACTTGCACCTTGTAGGGCCCTTAGAGGGTTTCAGGGTAACAGCTTTGGGACACTTCTCTGCGCCTTTTGAGGAATTCTCCATCACAGAGTCGGCATACTGATGAAATACTCTCTCAAGTCTTTTCCATAAGCATTTTTACATTTTTTTTTTTAAAGGAAACAGTTCACTTCCAAGCTGTAAAGGTTTTATATAACTAGTATATCATGAGTTCAGGAGCTCTTTGGGCAATAATGTGTGCAAGAAAGAGTGGATTCAGGTAAATAAAGTGCATATCCCACCTTTTGGTCTAGTGTTTTGACCGTCTATCCTGAAGAAGTCCTGTGATCTCACAGGCTGTAATACGGTAGTGGATAGTAATTAAGTTTAAGGGTTAGACAAGGAACAAAACCTCTATCACTGAAGAATATAAGCAATCAGAATTTTTTTGTCGACCTTAAGTGTGTTTTATTTTTGACCAAAAAAAAAAAAAGCAACTGAAAAATCCCTTGCGTTTTATTTAAATGGAAACTTCTGGGAAAGAACTGGCTAAAAGAAAAATCATCTAAAGCATTATATTAAATCTAAATGTCTGGTTTCAAACTTTTCATAATACAACATCTTTTGGATGTGGCTAACCTAAGAAAAAATCCTGATTAAAAAACCAAAAAAAATTATATTTGAGTATCAGAATTTTCCCAAGGAGAATTTAATTCCAAAGTTTACCCTTAAGCTGAGCTTGGTGTTCATTGGAGCTTGATATTGGAAATTTCCAGAGAAAACCCAAACCCAGCATTGTGTATATATGTATGGCAATTTACAGGAAATGGTTTTTTAAAAATGACAAAGTGAATACCAGAAATTTTAAAGAAATTACCCTTTGAGACTTTATGTTAATAGAAGCTCAAGGTAATATCCGAAGTTAGTTGAATTATGCCAACAGAAAGCAGTGCTTTGATTTTAATATTTTTTTTTCTATAAGAAAATGAAGTGCTTCATATCTCCTTATCTATCAAGGTACCTTTATTGCACTAGGCTTTAGATAATTAGAAGTAATTAGAGGTTCTGAAGTTCCTCTGCATATTATTTGGATATTTCAGAGTAATTCATTATTTCATATAAGTGAATACTGTGTCTACCCTGCACTTTAACTTTCCAACACAAACGAATGGGAAGCAGTAGAAAATCAATGCTTTAGAGGGATAAGTGGTAAATGAAGCAAACAGACCAATGTTTCTTTTTTATTTTTTTCTAGAGGAAGTGCCAATCTGTGAGCTAATGCATTACAGAGCCTGAAAGCAACCTCACATTTTATTATCACTTGTCTTAGAACTAACAGCATCTTCCTTTACCCACTGGGTCCAAATCATAGGTTTAGTCTTAGGCAGAAACAGATGTCATCTCTTTCAGAGACTGTAACTGTAATCAAGGTTTTATCAGAGACATTTTAGGTTCTTTATATTGTAAATGAGCTTCTTAAGCCATTAGGCTGATTATGCAAAGCATAATCCATGGCCAGCCTTTCAAAGTTCATTTTATAAACGGAACACAGCTATCTCATTTTTAAAGATTTCTGAAAAATGATTGCCAATTCCACACATTTGGGTGCATCTCTGATGGGAAATGTAAATGGAGTTGATAATGATTGCAGAATGTCGGGAAACCGTATGAGGCTTTTTATTAACTTTGATAAGTTATACTACATGCAGATGGACCAGTGTGCCAGCTTCATCTTTTTTTAACCTTGGAAAAAAAATAAGAATCTGTTTGAGGCAATACACATGGATGTATTTTTCCTTACAATAAGAAAAAAAAACCCCAAGACCAAAAAAACAACATGCCCCAGGCTTTAATTTGTGGTCTTTTCTGACTTTCTTACTATGAAGATAACTTTCAGAGCAGTGATGATGACAATAATAATATAAAGAATTGAGGCACAATTAACAAAGTTCTGTGCTTTTAAATATGTATTAAAACAAATTATTAAATGTGAAATATGCTTGCTGTAATGGGAAAACTCCTTCTGAAGTACTTTGAAGACATACTGTGCCACTCTTCTCCTTTTTCCCATCATCCATGAAATACAATACGCTATACACAGGGCATGAGCGTTTGGAAACAATAAAAATCCTTTGTGCCACACCAGAGCATAACATTCTTTTCATTTTGCATGAAGAAGATGTTCTGAACTTGAAAGTTGATTCCTGTGGTAAGATTATTCTACTAAAATTGCACTAAAAATTCTACTAAACATATGCAATTGTTACACTGTTGTATTTTTGTGCAATATTATTTCTGATATTTTCTGTGTAAAAGAACCTAAGGTTTGGGACAGTGGAAGAAGCAAAATAAGTACTCTGAGTGAACTTTGGTTTTGGTTTCTAAGCAGCTAACATAATAGTAATATAAAAAGTAACCAGGTAAGTGCACTGTTTAAATAAATAGCATGAATTTAAAGGAAATTGTAGTTATGAAAAAAATTTTTCTTGAAAACAATGATCAATGGCCATGGACTTTACGGTAACATGTCTTAAAAAGATTGTTAAGAGCATAAATAAAGTATTGATAACGTTAACTCTATTGCTGTTATGCATCCTCCTTGTGAGAGTAAGTATGAAAATAATGTATAGCACTGGCCTACAAAACCTGGAAATTAAAGGAAGAAAAAGTTTCTGAAAGTGAATGTCAGGAAGAGTATGAAATAATGGTCTAAAATATTAGAAGATTGAAAAATACTAATTGAGGTGTTATTTTCCAAACAGGGATAACTTTGATTCTCTAATATATAGAGACATTTAAAACAAAAATGACACACACACACAAAAAAAAACAACAGCAATTTTTTTCCTTTCAAATCTATTTATCTTTAGTAAAGATATGAGAAAATTATTTTTAAAAGGCCAACTATTACATAGTCATGACAAATAGGAGATCTATGTATCGATTTCATGTATTTCTACTCTCACGCTTAAAAACACATATATACAATTACACACACAAATACACATGTATATATAGACATGTAAACAGACACATGTATGTATACATGTTGTGTATATATGCACTAACCAGTTTCAAGGAAATTTCCTTGGTAGGGAAATTAATACTGCACACCAAAGAACTAAAGTGTATTTTCCGTGGTATATTTATGGATATTTTTGTTTATCATATGTACAATACATTGACCTGCAGTGACTAGTCCCATCCCAAGGTAATGTCTCAGCTAGGGTAATGAAAGTAAAAATCAAATTTATTACCTTGATTAAAGTCTACTAACATAAAAGCTTTTGGGGTTTTTTTTGCCTTTTTTTTTTTTTTAAATAACTTCTCTTTTTAGATATAAATTAAAGCTAGGGGAGAAAATTATACCATGGAACTCTATAGAAACTTACGGTTTGGAACTATTAAGTTTTTCATTAATTGTTTTTCACTCTATCCCATGCAGAAAATAATAAATAGTACAGGAAATTCAGGATGTTCTTTGAATTTTGCTTTGTTCATTCTTGTGAAAAGAAATGTAGCAGTCATCCATTTAGATTAAAAGAAATAGCACTGAAGAAATTTTAGGAGATCTCACATCTTTCCAAAACACTAGGGCAGATCATACTTATTATTCTGTTCACATATACAGACAGACCTTACCCCAGGGTAAACAACAGTATTGTCCTCTGGTTTATATCACTTTCTTATTCTTTTTTCCATGTTTTCAATCTGAAAAAGTGTGAAGTAAAAAAGCGGGAATATCTGACCTGGACCACGGAAGACCTGACAGCTTTGTCAGTCTTATAGTAATGATTACACCTACAATGAGATGTATTTTATTATTATTATTATTGCTGTTACTGTTGTGTTTATTATTACTTCTATTTTACTCAATCTATGCTTTGCCTTTATTTGTTGAAATCCTGTCTTTCTAAGTTCATCAGACCTGGTTGCTATACTGTAGAATTATGCAAGTATTATGTGTGTTTCCTTGTGTTTGTAAGCTCGGATTCAGCTGATAGTTTGGGCTCCTGAAGAAAAAGAGATTGGCTCTGTTATCCATAAGAGCTGCCTGCCTTTCTTCTCTTCCATCACTCTGTCTACAGTTTATGCTGATCTGACAGACTGATGGGAGAAACTACAGACATCACCACAGTCCCTCCTACTGCACTTTAAAAGTGTGGGAAAAAAAAAAAACATCTCAGGAATATGATGTCCAAAGGTTATTTTAGCTTGTTGTTAGCCTGTAGTGTGGAAGCAGGGTTCTGTGGAGCCTAACGGATTACAATTTTATTACACACTTGCTCTCTATAGATACTTCCAGTCCTACAGTCCCAAGACAGGCAGCCAGAACCAATACAGTTCAAAATGTGCTGACAGATTAAAGAAAAGTAATAACCTCTTTTTCATCCACTTCTAATTCTGCTACTGAATGTCAGAAAGAGTAGACAGCATGAGAGCTTCAAGGATGAAAATGTTCTGCACTTTTGATCAACTACCTTTTTGTGATGTTTCCAGCAATGTATGGGATTAAGATTTTCTAAATTAACTCTCTCCCAAATGGGAAATAAAACAGAGCAACATACTCAAAAGTGTCTCTGGTATTGCTTCTTTCATTTAATTTGGATCCATTGCATTCATATGGCTGGAGGACCTTCAGTACTTCTCGGAAATTTTATTTTGTTTTTCCAAAATACCTCTTCAGTAGCCTCAAATGCACAAGTGCAAGATCAGGCAACCTTACGTCTTTCTTTCCCCACATGAAGCCTTTTCAGCCCATTTTGATCAGGATGCAGTATATTTTTTGCAAGTGCAGAAGCACATCAATGACTTGCTGTGCCTCCTAACTTTCGTGTATGTTGAGCTAGTTTGCCCACCTTCCAGCTACAGGACCTTCATATTTTGTCTGGAAAAACGTTGGAGATGAGATACAGAATGTACATACAAACCTGACAGAATCACAGAATCGCCTAGGTTGGAAGGGATCTTTAAGATGATCTAGTCCAACCATAGAAAAAAAAAAAACAAAACCAAAACCCCATGCCACCACACCCACACACCACCAACCAACAATAAACCATATCCCCGAGCAGCGTGTCAATTTGTCTTTTGAATATCTCCAGGGATGGTGCCTCAACCACTTCCCTGGGCAAAAATATTTTTAGCCTACAGCACCTGGTGTTCCCAGCTGGTCTCCCATCCAAGTAACTAACCAGGCCCGACCCTTCTTATTTTCTGAGATAAGGCGAGATCAGGCATTCTCAGGGTGGTGACCCTTGACTCTTCCTGTTGCTAGCTGAGTCCTTTAGCTCTATATTAAAGACAATTTTTTGTCTGTAATAATCCACATATTCCTAGTAAAGTGATTTAGTCCCATCATGTATTCCTGAGGTTATTGACATGAGGGAACTTATGACAGCAGATAAATTGGTTCACTATCTGCATTGGACTATATGTAAATAAGATAATGCTTAGCATGAACACAACTCTCTGAAAGAATTTAACAGCAAATCTATATATTATTGGCCATCTGTGTCACTACTTTTCTTTATAAGGAATCTGTAGCAGCAGCTCCAGTTCATGCCATTTGTTAATCTGAAAAACAGCAAAGGCTTTCTGACCTTCTGAGCTCCCTGTCACAAAAGGAAATACAGGCAAATTAGATTTTTTTTTCTGAAATATCTTTCCAAGCAAAATATTCTACTATTTCCCTTATTTAGGAATTTCTCAAATTATGCATTACATTCAAAAACCAATCTCTTCTCTGCCCATGCCCCGCACCCCTCCCTCTCCCACCCCCCCCAAAAAAAAGGGTTCTAATAACTCTGTAGAGCTTATTGTTACACATGTAAATTATACTAGGGCTGGGCATTTTGTCTTTGCATTTTCATTTCTTTATCTCTCTTTGGTTTTCCTTCTCTGTTCCAAGATGTATGTACCTCTTTTGACATAACCTGAAGTCAATTTTCAATGAAAAATAACAAGGCATATTTCACTGTGTAGTTATAAGTCTATTAATTTTTCCTTGCCGATCACATCTCTATTTCTATATGTTGGTGGTTTGTCATTATACCCATGACTGGTGCCACCCAGAATCCTTATAGCATGTGTTATAGCATCATTTCCATTCCACTTCGACTCCTGTCTTTTGTCCATTAACTTGAAATGCAAATATTTGCCAATATTTCTTTGATTCAATAAGATTTATGTAAGACTTCAGCATTGGTGACTGAACAAAGTACTGCAGCTGTTCAAACTTCCACTGTAAATGTTTCAACTCAATAAGATAAACATGGGTCCTATTATCTTGCTTGCACATAATGTTGCAACAATTCTACAGTGTTCATTGCAGTGGCCTTTGCAGTGATTTGTCATCGCAGACCACTATAGAGATTGTAAGTAAATGCTGGTTTGGAAAATTGCATACACCATCTGCAAGGTTTAAATCATAATACAGCAGGGGTTAGAAAACACATAGCACAAGGGGATAACGAAGAAGCAAGCAAAAACATCAACTACAGATCCTTGGTAGGTACTCCTGGGCAGGTGTTGGCAGCAGGTACCAGGACATTTCTGCTAAGGGATTTTCTCTGGGATACTCTAAGCTCAGCCCTCAGTCCTGGCCAGTGCCGCTTTTCCAGTTTGCTGTCAGGAGGCTGAGGCCTGGGGTTAAGGCATGAAAGAAGGAGCAGCACTAATGAAATGTCCTGGAGTTGTTTTTTTTTTTTTTCAATTCTTCATGCAGCATCACATTTCTTGGTATTTTCAAGCTCTTATTAAGGCATTAACATGTCCCAAAAGGTGGAGTAAATTTACCAAAAGTCAGGAAACAGAAGATAAAGGTTTTTACCTCCATTTATTCACATTAATGTTAATAAATTTTCACTTATTCATATATCATTTCAAGCGGACTTCTGGAAGGGGGGTATACTGCATAAAACCTGAGGAAACTAGCACCTAATTTAGCATTTGAATGCTCTCTGCATGGAAGTGCAAAGTTACAGCCTCTGTGGAAGCTTTCTGAAACAAGTCCCAGAGCCTGTATCTCTCCTGAGAGATTTAAGAGTGCCAGATATGTCAGAGTATTTGAATGGTCACAAAAAGACAAAATACACAAATACTATGGTAAAGCAGGACATCTAGGCAAATAAAAAAAAACTCCAAACCTTTAAAATGTTATTTTACACTTCTCAAAAAACCAGCAATAATAATTGAATATATACCAACCTAGATCAGGCTGTGAAGGGATTGTTGGCAGGCCAGTACAAAACTGATCTTTCAAGCATCTGACTGTTTCATGTGTGCATGACTGTGCATGACTTTTGTAATTTTCAGAGATATCTTCTTTAAGATGCACTGCAAATACTCAAGGAAACCACAAAATCTGAAATTTTATGTTTTCTTTAATTTTTTTTTATTTATTAAAGGAATCTACAGAAATATTATTTAATGCATTACAGAAAACATAGATTTCTCACAAAAAACTTTCAAAAAAAAGTTGTGGATACTCAAATGATTTGACTATAATGCTGACTGGAGAAACAGATACTCTTATCTGCAGAATTTGAAATATACCTTGATGATCTGGCTTTTCTCATGCTGGAAGAAACTTTTTTTTCCCCTCTTTATTTCCCTCCTATCACCCATAACTTGAAGTATAATCTTTATTAGCTGAATTGGTATTTAGAAGGTAGCACTGGCATCAGCAAAATCTGAGAATTCCTCATTTTCAGCTGTTGAGCTTTAGCCAGTTTCTTTGCCCAAATGCCACATAGCAGAATTATGAATCAGAAACCCATGGTGTCTAAATAGGAATCCAGTGGGAGGCAGAGACTAGTTCTCTCTGATATTTCAAATACATTGCTGTCTAGAACTGATTGAATTTTATACAACATACTCATTAGTCAGCATCTGTATCATTCTGGCTTTCATCAGGCTGTATACTCAGTACATTTTTGGCACTCAAGTCAACTCTGTCATTTATAGAAGAATATTCAATCAATAACTCTTTCAGTGATTAATGATTAAAATTATCTGTGAGTTACTTATATAAGTAATATACCTGCATGTTCAGTGCCTAGAGTGTCCTGTTAGACTGCTTAGAACAACTCCTCCTCTTTGATTATTTCATTTGAAAGAAAACGCAAAGTATCAAGAGCGATGTTTAGCAGACATTCTAGAAGTCCCTTGTATTATAGATTTAATGCATATAGTAAGCTGCTAAATCAGAACCAGAGGGATCACTATTAAAACAGAAGTCATAGCTGCCAATAGCCTGAAGGCATGGCTTTTGGGAGTCACTGTGGCAGAATGGAGAGCAAATTGTGACTGGTGGAATCACTGTGCATGTATTTTGCTGCACAAAGCTCTGGGGAGGAAGAACCAAGTCTATGTCTGGTAACGAACTTCTAAGTACACAGTGACCTAGCCATATCTTTGAATTGCTTAGGGAAAACAAACACACACACATGCACACACCTACACTTCCCTAGGACTTAGCACTTCTGTCTAAGAGTGAACAGAAAAAGAGGACCTGTTTAGTCTTAACAGGACTCAGTTCTATGTTTCCCTTACATGTCTGACAACAAAAATTAGAAAGTCAGATGTGACATTAAAGAAGGCAATGAATTTGGGAAGGTGGTTACCTTCCATCACCAAGGAAAAAGGGACAAGAGCACATTCAATTGCTCTAACTGACAAGAGGATTAAATATCCAGCAGGAACAAGCAAGGGCAAAATCTGCTACCTGACCAAAGGAATCATCTGCCAACAGATTGATTTCTGAGGGAACTGCAGAGTGTGTGTGTAGGGAAAACGAGTTTCTAACTGTCACCTTGCATTTCTAGATTCACACCTGGGAAAGGATTTGGAAACAATCTGTTCTGGGCAGATAAGCAGTTTGTCCCTAGAAGAAAAGAAAAATGAAACTAGAAAAAGGTATTGAACTAATTTTTAATATTTTTTCCTGTTAGAGATAGCAAATTGAGTTCCATTTTAAATTGGGAGAATTTTTAGGTAAGATTGTTAGTACCATTTACTAGGAACTACCTGTTTTATATCAGCTACATAAAGGAATCTTAAAGGTGCTTAAGCTATTTTTAAGGAGGCTTCAGTCATATACTTTAACAGGCAGGAAAATATGTCTCCTCTACCCTTGCAAGCATATGCACAGATTACCTCCCTAAAAGAATGAACTATACTAGTATGTGTGCTCAATTATCTCCACGTCATGGTCCACTGCTCTGATACTTAAAATAGCGTAAACTCCTCTGGCATTACCCAAGTTAACTATCATGCACTTTGAAGCTAGTTTCAGACAGCAAGAAAATTCAGGCAGGTGATGGTGATATCCCTTGGTGGAAAAGATGGTAAGTTCAAGGAGTGCAGGATGGAGCAGATTTGTCCACGATGGGTAATGCAAATCTTCCTGAAATTCAGGAATGGAGGCTTGGATCAGAAGCACTGTGGAGTTCCACTGGGGAGCAAAATGGAGGATGGTGTTGTCTGATGTTCTGAACCTAGTTACAGACTGCATCTTGTTATCTCTGCTGTCAGGGATCTTGGTTTATTTTGTCCAGTCTTGTTCAATATATTCATCAATATCCTGGATGAGGGGACAGAGTGTACCCTCAGCAAGTTTGCTGATGACACAAAACTG
>JAOXJM010000012.1:86724307-86734784 GCA_026413425.1 Tringa solitaria
AGTTCCATCTAAACATGAGGAGGAACTTCTTTACTTTGAGGGTGGCAGAGCACTGTAACAGGCTGTCCAGAAAGGTGGTGGAGTCTCCATCTCTGGAGACATCCAAAACCTGCCTGGGCATGTTCCTCTGTAACCTGCTCTAGGTAGACTTGCTCTGGCAGGGGGGATAGGACTAGTTGATCTCCAGAGGTTCCTTCCAACCCCATATCATTCTGTAACAGCTGAACTCCCACTCAGCTGTTTTTTCACTCCCCTGCTAAGTGGATCATAGGGAGAAAATAAGAAAAAAAAACAGGAACAAGTAAACTTATGGGTCAAGGCTAAGACAGGAGATTATGACAATTACTGTTGCAGGCAAAGCAGACTTGAATTAAGGAAAAATAATTTATTGCCAATTAAAACGTGTTTAGGTAGTGAGAAACAAAAAGGCAAACATTAAAGCACCATCTTTTCTTCCCCCTTTCTCAGATTCAAGGTAACTCCTTCAGTCCTAACTCCTCTACTCAACCCCTTGATTGGTGCAGCGGGATGGGGTTACACAATACATAGCAGTTTCTCTCTAATGCTCCTTCCCACTCATCCTTTTCCTTAGGTCCATCAGAGGCTCTCCACAGATGGCCGTTCCTTCAGGAATATCTATCTGATCTGGCATGGGTCCTCTGTGGGATGCAGGAAAATCTTGGCTGAAGCTCCTCCTCCTTCTCCTCCTCTGACTTTGGTGTTCCCTCTGATGTTTGTCACTCCTTTCTTTCCCCTCCTCCTCTCTCTATCAGTGTTTTTTGCCCTTTCTTGAATATTTTTTCCTGGAGGCACCATACATGAGCGGATTGGCTCAGCTTTGTCCTCCAGTGGGTCTGTTGCAGAGATGGCTGAAACCAGCTGTGTCCAGCATGGGGCAGTCCTCATCTCTTCCCACAGAGGCCACCCCTGCAGCCCCATGCCCTCTATCAAAACCATGACACTCAGTACAACTTCGTAATAAATAATGATGACTGAGTCTTGTCAAGCTTTGTCTGAACTTTCCTTGACCAGCCTGTAGCTTTGTTTTACTTGCTTTAGCCATGACAGCAAATTCTCTAATTAGCCAAGTGACTATGACTAATTTGTTCTGCTTTTTATTTATCATTGCATGGTACCACTACAGTTTTATACAGACAGCAATAATAAATAGTTACTCCAAGTAGAATGCGATGTTTATACCCCTAATGTAATGATGTAGTATAGACCAATATGGGACTGCTATGATAAAGACCTTGAAAAGTGGAGACAGGATGCAGCATACAGGAGTTTAGGCATGGGATGAAAAGAGGTAGGGTACAGGGCTGGCAACCCCATGGTTATAGGAAAGACATGCAGAGCTGGAGCTGGACGAAGCTGGATTTGGGAGTAACCATGTAAATTTAGAGGTGGTGAAGGACACCAGATGTTGACAATTCACTGTAACAAACATTCCATGACTAACTTCCTCTCCAGCCCAGATAAAACCACTGGCCATTGGACCCAGAGGATCAGGGGAAGAGTGAACAAATCCCTGGAAAGAGGCAGACACCAAGAAGTATATATAACAAGTTTAACTGCATTATTACTATTATTGAGGCTTTTCCTGTATAAATGTATTCTAACCGTAAAATTCTTTCTTTCTTTTTCTATAAGAACTAGATCTAGAATAATAATGGTTAGACTTTTAAGACTGCAGTTATAGTAACAATAAATTATTGGCTTTATACATATACATATACATATACATATACATATACATATACATATAAAAAAAGTTCTTCCTCTTTGCTCATAATCAAGATATTGAGTGTAACACCATAAGACAAGGCTTGCATTTGGAGAGTCTTGCAGGAACATAAACATAAAAGAGAGTTTTGCAAGGAGTGTTGCTTATTTAAAAAAAAAAATTAAGTGCTTTTCTGTTAACATGAAATGTGGACAACCTATTATGGCTATTGATTGTTAACCCTCTGGGTGGTGGCTCTGTGGCTCAGACCTTTGCTTCCAAGTAGTGTTCAGGAGCCTCCACAAATATTGTCTCCATTTCTTAGAAGGTACTATAAAATATGCAGATGCAAATTGGGCTGTAAGCTTTAATTTCATATACACTAACCAAGGGAGTCCTCAAACTCTCCTTTTGTCAGATATTATAGAAGAACATTCATTCTTGCCACACAAAGAAGCAGCAACAACAGTTATAGAATGGCACTTTAATCAGATTGGCATTAAGTGCAACAAGCAGAAAACAATTTTTATTTCAGGGTGCAGGAGGACATAATTGACTAGTGATGGGGAATCAGTTGACCTGAAGACTCTTTTACTTTGGATATGCTTTGTTTTGTAACTTCAAGCACATCATTTCATCCCTTTGATTCTCTGTTCCCCTCCTTCCTATTTATCTGCTTTGTTTACTGAAATTGTAGGCTTTTTAAGACCATCACTACCTCTCACTATTTGCATCTAATGCTGATAAAGTTTAAAGCTAGCAAGTTCCTAATCTTGACTGGGGTGTCTTGCTGCTGCCATGGTACACAATGACAATAAAGTTTCTTTGATGAGGCAAGGAGATTTGCAATGACTAAGGAGTGTGCTATTCTTTTTCGGTAAGGAAGAATACAGGCAAGTATCAGAAATACATAGGCAGCTATTGTTTAACATTTAATGTCTCTACAGGTAAAAGTACCAACACAAAGGCATATCACACATTTAAATCACTGTTTGTGGTGATGTTGGCAGTTTGGTGCTATTATATCTTCAGATACAGAAATGCAGTTTCAGATCAAGTTTGACATGGTTTTACTTGATGACACAGAGGAGGTGCTGGATTGCCTGCTCTGACCATGTCACTTGTAATGAGTGACTTTAATATCTATGCTAATAAATCTTGCTGCATCCCCTGTATAAGCTTGACACAAGCCCCAGTGGCAGAAAAGGAGCAGCTATCTAAATTAAACTGAATATGTCTTGATTGAAAATGAAGGAAATTATATTAACTGTGCACCTGTGAGTACATGTCATATGCTACCCTGTGCTGAGTTTTCTGGTATAAGTGTCTGGTATACTAATGTATTTCAAGCTTTCACATAGCAGATAAAAAGTGTCTCTGTCACTGTGAGGAGACGGACTGGCACTCCATCTTAGCAGTTTACTAAAATCTTTCTTTTGCTCCTAGTAACTTACTTTACTACAGGCATTTTGGCTATGAAATGCGTGTGACTTGGGTGGGGACTGTTCTTTTGATTTCTACAAGAGGGCACTAAAGTTCATGACACACACAATCCTCAGATAGCACAGGAAGTCTGTTCTAACCAGAGAAAGAATACAGTATTGAAGGTATTTATAGTTGGCTTCAAAATGCTTTGTTTACATATAAAGAGGTAATCAGTTATAATTCTAGAAGAATTATATACCAGTGTCTTATGTCTTCATAGTGCTTCTACTGTTGGTTTTTTTGAGTGTGCCCAGAAGCCTTCATTACACAGTAGGATCACGACATTGTTTTTGCTGTACAAATATGGCATAAAAAGGACAGCACACCCAGGTGGCCCAGGAGTCAAGAAACACAGAAAGATGAATACTCTAATTCTCTTTTCCCGCCATGGAATTTATCCTCTGCCTGATATTTTCCTGCAATAATTTCTACATTTGCTAAGAAGCATTGAATTTATTTTCCCCATGAAGGACCATAGGTTAAGATAGTGATGTAATGGGTTGGGTCACGTATTATATCCAAAACATTTCACAAATTGAAGCTATATTTTGTCTTGAGCAGACCTGTTGCTGGAATAGAGTGTACAACAAGGTGAAACGGCTACAGTAAAAGTATCAGGTTGTGGAAACCAAAATTTTTCTCTGACTTCTTCAGATTATCTTCACTTTAAGTCTGATTAGTTGGGCTTTAAGTGAGTGTATGAATTTCATCCAAGCAGGGTGTGGAATAGGACAATGATTTGCAATGCTGTTGCATTGCAGAACAGCTCAGTGCCAAGACATGTGAGAGGTGTAGAAGAGGAAGACACCTACTGAAAACTTTTGCCATAGCAAAAAGTTCTAAGGCAAAGCAAATCTAGTACCTGTTCAGATTCTTATCTGTAGCTTGAATGAAAAGGATCTCTGCGCTATGGCATAGAAAGGAATATTAATTTCCAGCACCCTCTCTATGATTATTCAGTCAGAAACTCTTAACTTAAGAGAACGAGAATCTTGCTCAAGTTTATAGAAAAAGTGGTTATGCATTACGTTCTTTATGGAATTTCTTTAGTCATGTACTACCTTTATCTTGGTTTTTTGTGGGTGTGCCTTCCACACTACATGGCATATTCATTTTATTTAGGAACATTGTTGCATCTCAAAAAAATCACACCAAAAGAGTAAGTTAAGATTTATTTTTATTGTTCATCTGGAGATTGTTCTTGAAATATTCTGATCCTTCAAAATAGGACATTTTAGTGCTTGATATTGTATAGCATGCAGTTTAATTTTGTTAATTTGTATTGTAAGCAGCAACAGCAATTAATCAGTGAAGTTTTCCATAAATATCAGCTGTATTTGTATTCAGATGCTAACAGTTCTAAAACCTCATTATAAAACCATATCAGGAAGGAGAAAATGTCATAGGAAATGAATTATGTTGAAAGCATAGAATGAAAAGAACAAAGATTTCTGGAATGATCAAACTAATGTAACATGTCCACATGAAGAAACCAACATCCGATGCAAGGTTTTAATGTACATTTAATAGATGGCTTATGATAGGCACATATCTTATTAAACTTCCAATTTATTATTATGGCTATTTTTGACAAATTAATGTTTAGACTTGTTTCTGAACAGCACTGCAAGTTGAAAGTCTTTTTCTAAAAAATATAAAGTGTTACAAGTTGAGATACATTGTTTGCAGTGTATTATGACAGAGATATGGTTCAGGATCAAAATAGATTTTTAATGAAAATCAATTTTGGACACTGTCCTCTGTTTACCTCTACACATTTCTCTCAGAATGAAAACATTCATTTTTTTCCCTCTATGTTTTAAAAAGTGATTGCAATGCTTGAACAATAATATTCATGTTTACACAATTTTTGTATTTTCTAGACTTCCTGAACTTTCCATTGCTTTGGTAAGGAAAACTCTGTCTTCAACATAGTTTTCCTTAAGAAAGATTCTAAAAAGATTGTTTTTCAGTAGGTACTAGTTCTGCACTGTATCAAATGCAAGTCCATACATTTCTTGCTTGACCAATTGCCCATTTGAATCAGGATATCCACCAGGTTTTAGCATACAGTTAAGCTGGAATCTAATGCTAGGCAAGTTTAGGTAAAGATATAAAAAGCCTTAGCTCTGACAATAGTCTATTTGTTAATGCTGAGTTTACTCAGCTCTCACTGACTGAAAACCCTCATTATTTCACTTAGAATAAGGCTGTGACTATGGGTTATTTTACCTCATGGTAATTCAGTCCACATGGCCATCAATCAGTCATCTTATACTGACAGCTGTGGAAGAGTAAAGTAGAATTTTCAGACACAATTTAGCCAACAAACTACATGTGATGTTGAGGCCACATAAATGATTAGATTAAGGCTTGATATTCTTTGTCAACATCTGATTAATTTTTAATCATCTTTTTCCTAAACATTAGGAACAAAAAGCATCTCCAAAGTAGTCTGAACCTATCTTCATATGTAGCTATATGCTGTACACACTACGTTGTAAATAGGCTTATAATCAGCTTCTGAAATTCAGTAAATTATATTAAGCTAGTAATCCCTGGAGTCAGAATAGGGAAACTGTGTAGAGAGAATTGCCTAGCTGAAGAATGATGAAAGCATGAACACTTATATAATCCCTGTTTTTTGTAACAAAAATTACTTTTGAACTATATCGTTGTTTATATGACAAAAATCTTGGTTTAGGGAATGGGGGAAATGGATAGGTTTAATAGAAATTCAGGGGAAAATTCTCTTTAATAAAGCACATAAGAACACATCAGTTCTTCTTTTAACTTGCATCTCTTCCTTTCAATGCTTAAGAGTATTAACAGCCATTTAGTCCTTCATGGTTAAAGAGTACAATAGTACACTTTGTTGCAGTGATTGAATTTTTTCCTTTTTCCTGTCTTTGTGATCTATTTCAGGTTGTATTTGTGTCTGTTTCATGCTGCAAATATCATTGCTGCATTTAGCATCACAATGGAAATCAAAGGTACAGACTAAATCCTGGGAAGATACCAAACTCAGGTCACAAAAAATACTGACAAAACAGGAAAGTCAGATTTAATATTCTCTCATGGTTTACAAGTGTTTACAGCATTTACCCAGTTTCCTGGCGCAATGTAGTCAGCAGCTCTCATGATCAGAAGCACTTACTGGTACCCAAGAGAACATGCTGGATGATTATTTGTTTTTCACCATAGGAGACAGCCACCTGTTTGGAGGCACACTGAAAACAGGAAGCAGGACATGGTTCCAGCAAATCATTCTTGACTGCTTAGATGTACTTGACTTCAGTAATAATGAAGGCTGGTCAACTCTATCTGAAAAGCTCTTGAAATCAAGGGATTCCTAAATGAGATTTATATTCTATTCTGGTCTTTGTCAAGCATTCACCACTGTAAGGTGTTTATTTCAGAAATAATTGTCTTTATGATGTAAATCCAATATCTCAATGGCACCTTCTCTTTTTTTTTATTTATTTTTTTTCCCCTTTTTCAGGCAGAAAATTGAATTGAAATTGAGTTGTGGCATTTTTTAGTCCTAGTTTTTATTGAAATGTCAAGACATATACAATTTTGGATTAGGTACAAATATGTAAGTTAAAAACCAAATAGTGGAGTAAGTCCAAAATGTGGAGATTAAATGAGGTACATGTTAATACACTTCATAGTTATAAGTAGCTCATCTGAAAATGCCTTCAATGTGAAGCTACATCTATATCAATATAACCAGTATTGTTACTAGCCTTGAGCAAAGAGCGTAAGAAGATTCAGTGTATTCAGGAAGGGCTCATACCCTGTGGAAGCATTCTCAGTGCATTTCACGTTAATAATCAAATCAAACTTTTTTCAGTCTTGTAACTATCATGTATGGGTTATAAGTTTTCAGCTGATACCTCACCTTATCTATCTAGGAGAAGTTTGAACAAAGGGATAGTCACAGACAGATTAGTCTCATGCATATGAATCATGTTGATATTGGAAAAAAAATGACATCAAAGAAATAGAACTTTATTTAATAACAGAGGTAGCTTCCTTATACTAAATTTCTAGTAACCTAGAAACACAGAGGCACAGGAAAGCACAAATTCATGAATAAGCTACATCCAAAAGAAACTAACACTAAATTGTCCAACATTTTTAAAGCTTGGTTGAAGTCAAAGGCGTAGTTTGAGGGTTATGTCTTAGTTGGATGATCTGTTTCACTGTTTAACAGATATGTTGCATACTGATGAAAAGAAACTACAGAAGAAAATTGGAGATGTTTCGCTTGTAGTAATATGATACCAACTAGAATCCTCACTGAATAACCCACTGTTATTTAAAGCACTTCTCTATTATAAAAAGAGTATTTTGCAAAACACTCAATACAAGGATTATTCTTTATTTGTACAATTATCTTGCTATTACGCATCAATTAACATCTTCAAGCATCAGTTCCCAACTATCCCATTAGTGGCCAAATGGTCTTTTATTTACCATTTTACTGCCTATAAATTTGAAGAGCTCCTTAACATTGGTTGAACTGTCCTGTGGAATTCATATTGACTAAGAATTTTTTTAAACTCTACTGATTAGATATTTAATTTGCTCTGATTTTATAGATATCTGAGTCCTCAGCATATTGTTTATAATTTTTAAAGGCCTTCTGTTTTTCATATAAGTCTTTATGACTTAATCAAATTGGCATCTGTTGCCCTTACCTGCATTTGGAATTGCTTACATTTAATTTGCTAGTTTTTCCAAATGTTTCTTGGATGTTTTTTACATTTTTCTGGGGGAGAGGGGCATGGTTTTTGTTTAAGTTTTTTGTTTCATGGATATCAAAGCAAAAGTAAATCTTGTATTCAAAAAACCCTATTGCTATTTATATTCCCCAAGAATCACATTACAAAAGGTTAAAGCATTTGTGAATTTTTTTTTCTTTTAGTACTTATTCTGTTTCCTTTGTTTTAACTCAATTCAACTGAATTCCACACAATATAGTGTAAAATAAAATGGGTTTAGTAATAGTTTTTTCAAAAACATATGATGATGTCAGCAGTCTCAGCACAGTATATCTACATAAAGACTGACAGTAAAGCTATATCAGAGGTGTTTCTCACCTGTCTTTTTAAAGGAACAGTGTTTTTGCCTTTAAATGCCAAGAAATGTAATATATCCTTTCTGTAAGTATAGTTGTTTGAAGTTGAAGTAGTTATTACTGATGTTCCAGCTGAGTAACTGCATTAGGATATTTGTGTGCTGGCTTTTTTCATGCTAAATTCCACACCTGGAATTTTACTTTCTGCAGCTGCAGTTACAGTATTGTCTCATGGCTGTGCCTGGGTTGGGATGTGGGGCCAGCCTTGCTTGATATATGAAGAACAAGGTGCATTCAGTTTTGTTCCTGAGCTTTACAACAACCTCTCCGTTTCCTCTTTCTATGCTTCCATGAGATCACGGGAATTGTGCCCATCTGTTGCTCTGTGTTACTGTGCTATTATCGATGACAGCAAACATAAACTTTAGAATCAGGAATACAACTTCTTTTAGAACTCATCTATTCTTCACAGCTCTTTTATCCCACTGGTTTCTGGTAGTCCAGGGACCAACTTTTTCCACCAGCTTTCTGTACTTTATTAGTCCTGGTCAGAGAATGTTTTTCTACCAGCTAAATGCTTGGCAAATGTTTTAATATCATAAACATCTGTTGATCTGAATAATTTTTTTCCTATTTTGTCTTTCAGTGAAATGGTGCAAGGAACTTCCTGCTACAGGAATTTCTCTTCTGGGATTCTGTATTACTTTTGTAACAGACCTTTGTAATTTTGTCATCTTGCACTGCAGACTTGCCAGTGCAGAAGGCAGCAGGTTGTCAGGAATGTTCTCTAAGGACCTGTGATCTGTTCCAGCTTGTACTTGGCATCCAACCAAGATGCATACTGTACCCATGAGAATTCTGCAACAGTGGTGAATAATGCTGTTTGTTTGTTTGTTTGTTTAATATTATTTCACTAGTATCATTGATTTTGAGGTCAGTGAGTTTCCTGCAACAATTCTTGTGTTGTTTTATTGTCATTTGATTTTTAGGTGACAGGTCCTGTTTGGGGGAGAGTTTTATTAAAATTGATACTACACATTTTTTGTTCTGTTTCTTCAGCTCTTATAAACATTATATAATTTGGCTAATTCAGTATTTAACTCCTTGGTTAAATCACTTCTGGCATGGATTGTAACACTTTTTGAGAAAAGGCTTTAAATTCCTTGGATGTTTTACTTTATTCAGGTCATATCTGATGCCTCCTGATTCTAGCAGGTGATCAGTGGGACTTGCCTGACACAAACTTTCATTCTGTTGTAATGCAGTCTTTGTGTGTATTGCTGGTGAATAGTATCACTAGAAAGATGCTAGTAACAATTTCAGTACCTGCTAGTTAATATGATAGTACTCCCCCCTTATTTTTTGACTATATCTTGCACATAAGATATACAAAAATCATTCAAGAGAATAATCATTTTCACATGCAGACTACGAGTTGGCAATATTCAGACTGAGCACCCAGTACATAAACATATTGCCTGCCAAAGCATAAAGCGCTGCATTATCGTTTGCACCTCACGAGTTGATAAATATGAGGATAAGCTGGGGCCTTTCTTTTCTACTACATCAGTTAATCCATGCCAGTTGCCCCTCAACTTTTTAGTTATGTCGCATGTGCTACATTGGACACTGTTCTTAAGTACAGTCACTGTGGTATATACACTGCTGTCTCTGTTTTTGAACACATCCATTTGCAATGATTTGGTAGGCTTCCTACATCTTCAAAGAGATCAGGAAATTGTTTCCAAATCTTCTCTGATGTGAGACATCCTTTTGCGGATCTGGAACTTACTCTGTCTGTGCTTCCGTTCCCCTTCTGGGAAGCAGTAGTAATGATGATCCCTTTCTGATGCTTTTTGGGGGTCTACATCAATTTAGATATTGAAAACTCTTAGGATAAAAAATTCCTGTCTCTGTGGCTATTGCACATACTGTATAGGGACAGTGTAGTCTTCCCATTAGCATTTATAACATTTTGCAAAGAGTACAGAAATTATTTCCTGATTTACTACAGATACATAGTAGAGGATTGGTATAAAAAACAGTACTGGGATAAGTGTCGCCAAATCCAAATCTTTAAAAAGCGTGGTCTGTAGCCACTTACCCCCATAGGGCCCCCACTCCCCCGCGGGCGGAGTGATTGATAGGCTTCACTAGTTAGAGTGAAGTAGTGAAATATT
>JAOXJM010000012.1:86771820-86789719 GCA_026413425.1 Tringa solitaria
TAATACATGAATCCCTATGATCTATTGCTATAATGAGCGGAATATCAAAATGTACACATGGACTTCTTCATGTATTACAATAGCATATGTATTCCAGGTCTTACATACTCCAGTTTTTACAGCTTCCTTACAGAAGCCCTCTTGCATATTTATAGTGAAGTGGAATTCTCCAGAATAAAATGGTCATGAAGACAAGATACAAAGGTCTAAAAGTCAATTTTCCACCCTAGGTAGAAAATTAACCAAATGTGATGGAGAGCTGCAGGACTATATGTACCTCTGATAGTAGCAGCCAGCTGATCCTTCTCTGCTGCAAGGAAAACCACAGGAATTTAACCCTGTCAGTGCTGGCAGAGGTGTTCAAGTGGGGTAATGCTAGAGGTCTGTCCCTTGAGAGAGGCCCAGCATGGTTTCTGACACCCTGCCCCCTGACACCCTGTCCCCTAATGGACATTGGCAGTGCAGGCAGGATGCTGCACACATTGCCTATATAAGGTATGATTCTCTTATATCACACAGCCATTGGTGGAAACAAGGAACAACGTGACTCTTACCCACATTCAAAAGGCATTTGCATCATTGGCTGTTGCTTCCAGATGACCCAGACACCAAGTGTCCCTGTCAGTCAGCTGGAGCCATGGCATTGCCTATGTTCCTGTGTTTGCTCTAGGTGACTGGGTGAGCCTCCCTATGGGTGTGTTGTTGCTCATCTTTCTTGCTGCATCAAGAAAATTTTGGTTTATAACCTGTTGTCAGGCTCCATTACTGTTCAAGCCACAGCTGCTCAGTCAGTCTGGTAAAAACAGGCCAGCATATACCATGAGGACTCCCAGTATGTTTGCATCCTTCTGTACCATTGCTGCGACAGTCACAAAATGTGGTTAAAGAATGATGTGTAAAAAAGAACCCGAAATCAAAGCCAAATGCAGAAAGAGGTTGTCAGTGGGCTAAATGGAAAATTGCCACAACAGTTGTGTTGAACTTGTCAAAGCCGTTTCATGGAATTTGTTTTGTAATGGGTTCTGCCAGGAGTTAAGGCATCAAGCGTGCAAGGGTATCATGGGTCAAAGTAAAATTTTTCTTGTGGAGTAAAAATTCACAGTAAGAAAGCTAGGAAAAATAATTGGATTCTTTAAGATATCACAGAATTTCTTGGTTCTTGTCAGATGAAATTTCTTGCTGTCCAAGTTACTGCCTTATCTACTTCCAGACATAGATGGAGAAATCGGTGTTTGGTTTCTTTTCGCTAAGTAGATAGCATGTATTAAAAACAGATAGTGTTTGAAAATTACTTAGTGAACACAAGGAACTTGGCCACTGTCATGCCATGACACAAAACCCAGCAACAGTAATTTTTAAACTCTCTTTTGTAGTACAGTAATATCTACAGTAGGTTATCACACAGAAATTCAGCTTTGAGGGATGGAAGGTACTTCAGGGCATTTTTCAGGCTGGGTGTAATTACATTTTTATGAATTCATCTTTCCTTGACAGGAAGATTTAGGTGTACTTGATTTCTGACTGGGAAAGAGACTTTAGTGTAAATTCATGGGATATTATGAAACAGGCTGAGAGACAAAATTTACAAAAGAGATCTGTCAAAGCACACTGAGATGAAAAAAGAAGAAAGGCAAGAAAAGATCATGCAAGAAACTTGATTACTTGGAGAAAGAACTCGTTCACTTGTTAACTCTGAGTGATCCTATACAACAGTACTTTGGGGAAGGAAGGAAATAACTCCATTTGGTATTGAATTTTGTCTTGTCTTTTTTCTGAAATACGCTGTGGCTCAGAGATACCCTATTCATTCATGTATCTGAGTTTTTTAGCCTTGGACTAGTTGAACAATCCACAAGAGACTGAGAAGAAATCACATTTACTTAATGAGACAGAATGTCTGGCAATAACTAGGATACCAGATTCATAGAGCAAGTGGTTCGGAAACATTGAAATAAAGTATTGGATTTGGTTCACTGGTGAAGCTACACATTAAAATTACCTTGGACCCAATTCTTTTCGGGTCAAACTGAAACAACATTTCAGCTTTCCCACCAGAACAAAAGCATTGAAAGAAATTCACTCTTGATCTATATAATTTGACTAAACCAAAACATTTGTATTAATTTTCAAGGACCCTTTTATTTTTAGATAATCAAAAAAACCCCAAAATTATTTATGTGTAGATCTAAATTTAGTTAACTAAAAAAACCTAAATAATAAGTAAAGATAAGGAAATACAAATAATAAAGCTAAATAGTAAACAACTTACGTTGGTTATGCATGTATAATTTAACTTGCTTCCATTTTTTTCCCAGGGTTGTCTTGACTGAAATAATAATTAAACACAAATTCATAAACAGCCTTTGTTGCCAAAAATGCATTTTATAGCCAAAAATGTGTCACTTGGTAACTATTATTCACTCTTCAAAAAAAAATATTTTCAAAATGTACCTATACTGCAATGCATAAAATTAATTGCAAGATCAAGCATGTGGCAACTTGTAATTGCTACTCCTGATTCTCTAAAATTTGCATATATCTGAATCTCTTGATCAACTAATCTGTTCTTTGCAGACGATGTTTGTCTCTATTTCTTTTGCCATTTGGATGATAGGCTTCCTGAGATATGCTTGTTCAGTGCTTAACCCGACCTGGCTTTTCCTGGCAGAAGAGTCTACTTACAAATTCTGCTCACAACTGTTTAGAAGATAAATAGTGGCAACAATAACTGTGGCAATGTACTGTGCAGCAAATTATTCTTCGTGTTTTTAAAGCCTTCACTAACTTCACTTTCACTAACAGAAAAGAGGAACTTGCTGCAGTCACGTAACAGATTTATGTAAAAAGAGCTTTTGGAACTTTGTTTTCATTCATTAATATTCCTTTTTGGGGGGCAGATTTGAAACTAGTGCCCTCTGCCTGTCTATGCATCTTCAATTACTTTACTGTCAGTTATGGGCACAGTAGAAGTAAACACCATCAGCAAAAAAGTTGTTGCAGACAGACAGCATCTTAAATGTCCTATTTGAAGGACAGAAACATAATAAAATCCTGAATGTTGATTGAAAATCTTAACAGTGAAGAGGAAAGACTAAGAGATCAAAAGAAGTAGTTTGGATTTATATTTTTCCTGGTTTAATATAAGATGAATCCCTAACCTTGCAGGAGTATGTGCTTACAGACAGAATGCAGAATGTTGAAGCAATTCCGTAGAAAACAAACATTTAATTGGAGATCCTAAATGTTATTCAAAATGCTTGCTTTTGTGACTAGGAATAATGTTGAGCTGGACATAGGGGTTTAAAAATCCCTAATGCTGAAAAAGATCTTATACACTGGACAACTGTGGAAGAGAGGGAGAAGGGATCTTAACTTGACATCATATGATTTTTGAATAGCAATAGTTTTTGTGGTGATTGCCAAGTTGGATTCACTTGAAACTCATCAGCATTTTTATAATGTCTTATTAACCTTGTTTGCTGAGATTGTGTGGCTGGCCAAATTAGATTTGATGGTAGAAATTTCTTTGGGGACTGTAGATGTGCTGGGATATGTACATTTACTGGAGTTTAATGGAAATAATGAATATTCTCTTCTTATGAACAACATCTTCAGATGATGAGTGCTAAAAATGAATTACTTTTAGCATAATGGAGCTCCTGGAGAATGTCAGGAAAACGTGTCCTTTCCAATAATTTCCATGTTTTATGCCTCCCAGTACAAATATAAAGCTCCTTGAGAACTAGATAATCTGACACTCCTGGTACTAACAGCTTTCTGCCCCTTTGAAACTCTGAGTATTTTTGTTTTTGTTGTTAATGATCAGTTCAATTTTGGGTCTCATTAGAAGTACAGTTTAATGGTTGAGCAATAAAATTTTTATTTAGTCTGTCTGTCATTGCATAGCATGACAATTTTATCTTATATAAACTGTAGAACTCAGTATATATCTTTGGATTTCACAGCAATAAACTGACAAAAGTTTAAACTATCATAATTTATAACTGAAAAGTAATATCTCATTAAGCATGAGTTTCTACAGGAAAATTCCGTGTTAGAATGGAAGTATACCCCTCATCTTTGATGGGTGCATCTTGTGACAATACTTAAAGGGCAAAATACACTACAGTGTCATCAAAGTATTTTCTTCTGCTTTTTTTTCCAGATAATTAAAAATATCTGCTTTTTTTTTTCCCCCTAGAAAATGACTTCACTCCTCCTGTCATTGATTCATCATGTGATTACTTCATTGTAACATCACGATATGTTTTTAAATGGGGGGAGGGGAGAGGAGTGTCTTGAAAAAACATATTCTTCTTCCCTTATTGCATTTTTGAAAAAGTCTACCTTGCAAAACATAGACAAATTTTTATTATAACTAAAATATTAACTTTTTGATTTCTAACACATTGGATAGCTTATCACTCTCCGTAGTTGGTGATAAAAATTCAAAAGATATCAACTACTGGAATTTGGAGAAGGTAGCCAGGGACACTCTCTGTGAGGGGTATATTGGTAAAAGGAACGAATTACAATCCCTAATTTGGATATGGAATTCTGACACAGAATTGTGTAAATACATCTAGATGAGATTTTTCTAGCAAGACTCATTTTGCAGACTTTTCCATGTCTTCAAATTTTCTGCGCAAAATTGCATTGGCACTGAGTCTCAGCCATAGCCAGCAAGCATTCACCAGAGTTGATTTAGAAGGATTGTAAAGGTGACATTTAGACCCTGCATCTCTCCTGCAATCCTGGGCTGTCTGGTAGCTCTTATCCATGCTAGCTGCCAGTGACACAAATATGTTGTTAAAAATCCAGGAATCACAAGGTTGTAAGTGAGCCCATATCCTCCCCTGTTCTGGGGATTTGGACAATGCAGAAACAAGTATTTCTAATACATACTTACGGCACAGAAGTTTTTCTTAGACAGCTACTAAGGAACTTTGGGGTTTGACTTTTCTATCACCCCATACCTGCAAAGAATGTTTGCTTCCAGAGGAGGAGCTAAGCTGTATTTTAATTCTGTTTATCAGTTAATTGCACTTTATTTTCCTCCATTTCTAGAAATGTGTCAAAACTTAGCTTAGGCTTCTCTTATTCTCTACTGAGTGTTGCATCTAGATTTGGCAGCCAGTCACTGTCACAAGGCTCACTGTGGTTCCTCAAAGGTATCCACACCAGTCCAATAAAACACCACCACTAAAATGCAGCTCTCTAATAATGCTTACATAAGTATTGGTGAAGTATAGAATATCCATGATCAATTTTGTATACTTCCTTATGAAGGAAAGGGGCACTTACGCTGCTCAGTGGGGCTTGTGACGGTCTTATATATTCAATCTAGAGGCAAGCCCACCTGTGCTATCAGGTATTGTCAACTTTTCTGCATAGATTCTGCATAGTTAAATTTAGTAACAAGGTAAACTAGCAGTTTTCCCATGGATTTCTTCCCCCCCCCCACCTTGTTTTTATTTTGAAAATACAACTGGTCAGTGGACTATATATCAGTGTATGTCACTTCAGAGAGGGAAGCTGTGTAATTAAATTATTTAATTCCCTGCTACTGCTGTCAATGAGCATTGGGCCATAGAAAATGCAGGGATAAGTTTGAGGACCTTCAGTGTTTCAGAATTAGAGACATGGACACCACTTCTCATTAATTATCCTTATTTGTGTATTTTCCTTTTATTTCTTTCATCCTGTTATTTTGCTTATAGCTCTCAAAAAACCCAAAAATAAATTCTCACAAACTTAGATTTCAGATTCATGTGTATTTTGAAGAGCAATACTTCAGTCATAAGAACAACACCTCTTAGGATCAATTCAAAAAAATCATAGTGTTCTCCTCAGCTGAGAACTGTAGAGTACAATATTTGTTTCTAAGATGTTACAGTGCTATAAATTTTCTGTGTGGAGACAATTTTGGCATATTTGAAAAACAGGATGAAATAAAACACACACATATGTTAGTTGTGTATATATGTGCAGTGTAAATCTAGATGTTCATTGCAATGTTTTGTTGAGAGCTTATTTTCTCCCATATGACTGTTTTGTAAGCTTCCAGTATCTTCTTTTTTGACGATCTTTTTTGTTGTCTGTCTCTGACAAGAGTAAGTTCATTATAGACTAGGCTTTTGTTGTCCTATTATTACATGACACCTAGGAATAACAAGTGGTGAATTATCTTTTACCTAGCACCATCAGAAAGGAAATTCAATTTACCTGCATCTTCTGTCATCACAGTACAAAGGATGTTTCCTAACCTCAGTGACACTTAAATTAGCATGATGATGGAAAGCAGTATTTTCTGTCATTAGGTAGTTTAGGGGTTTTAGCATGTAAATCATGATTTTCTATTATAGTTTGAATGGGTTAGATAATATCCTTCTCATGACTCACTGAAGCAGACAATCTCTATCTTTCACAAGCTTGAAACCTATGGCTGAAATGTACACTAATTTGCCCACGACATTTCAAGATAATTTTAGGTAAACCAGTTTAATTTAAAGTATCAGAATGTAGATATTCAACATAGAATGTCTGAGGTTTCAAATCTGGAGAAAGTAATGATGTGGAGAGTCCATTAACAAAACAGATTGTGGCTTTATTTTGTGGTATTCTATTTTTTATGTTTCTTTTTAATTGTCAAAAGCACTTACACTCTGTGATCAATTCTTGGTGATATACATTCGATCTCATTCAAAATATATAAAAGAGAAAATAAACCCCATTTTGTTTTGTTGAGTTTTAGACTACCTTTATTGTTTCAGTGCAGGGTAAATAGACTCTGAGCTACTTCGCAGACAAAACACAAAAGAAGAAAGTCCAAAACAGAGACAGAACAGGTGAGAAGACCAACTCAAAAGATGAGTCAGTACGCAGCCAGTGCTGATGGAGTCAGTAGTTGTTATTTCTTATGTAGCTTCATTGCTTTCACTTGCATTAAAAACCAGTCCTTTGCTGCAACAGAATATTTAGAGCCATATATTGTTAGGAATTTAGAGATGGTTCTGATAGTCATGCTTAGAAGATCGAGAGATCATGCCAGTTTCGAACTTCAAAACCTCTTTACTGTATCAATATTCAGCAAGAATACACATTGACAGTCACTATCAATCATTATCACTACACACTCCAAACAATTAGCTCTTAACAAATCTATCCTAAATTACAAGTGAGTATACAATGTCACAAAACACACTTTTCTAGTTGGCATGGGTGTGTGTGGTCCGTGACAGTTCTTAGTCAATGAGATCAAGTTTATCAGGCTTGAGATCTCATGGAAGAGGGAAGGCAGGACCTAAGTGGGCTGTGACCTCTCTTCTCTTGCTGTCCTTACTTGTTGATGTTTTATGCTGGTTTGAACCTTCCCCAAAAGAAAAGGCAGTGGTCTAACCTGCTTGAGGCATCTTATTTCTGGTATCGGGACTTCCAGCTTCTCTCATTCTAGAGGATTATTAAGTTTTCATTAGACATTTTTCTCATTTGTTTTGCAGGATGCTTTTGGTTTTACCAGACATCTTTCCTGTCTGCTCCATCTCCTTCATTCTTATCTTTCACATTTTACTATTCGCACATGTTTTTCTGCACCCATTTTTTGCAATTATACCATGAGTCTTCATTTGCCCATTTGTGGCTAGGTCTATTAATTATATACTTAAGTTTATTCGTGTTACAAATTGCTAATGGTGGTATTTCAATGTTACAAATTGTTCATATGGTCTTGCTGATTTTAGTGGTTTAGTGTGCTTATTATACCCTGCTTCAAGGCAAACAGTATGCTAGGCTTGCTTCTAGTTTTTGGGTACGACGGACCTCTGTTTTCTCTAGAATTCTACCTTCCTTCAACAGAGAGGGAGTGCTGGTCTATTCAGTACAGACAAAATTTCACTCGCAAATGGGGTCATGGAAAAATAAATTGGAATAAAAAACAGCTACATAGTTACAAGCAAACACCATTCTATACAGTTTTTATGCAAGACTCCTATGGCTGGTGCTGTCATTTAGGGAATGACTAGATTAGATGGTATTTAATAACTACATTAGGCTCAGGCAAACATCTAACTATATTTGATTTTTTAAAAAGTCACAGCAAAACCAATGGTTAATGGAGGGACAGGCATTCTTATAATAAGTCATGTTCAACTTTTCATGAAGGACATAAATGACTAAATATCACCATTTCAAAAGGTTTCAATCTGCCAGTCTTTGCATCTCTTTCATGTCAGGTAGTGATTAGTAGTGTCTGAGACCACATGGAAGCCCTGTTTCACTGACTGCCAAAATTATATATATCTGAAAGGTGTGTTATGTGAATTTCTATTGCTGCTTTGAATTATCTGCTAGATAATTCTCCTTTCTGTCATAGATTTTTTTGTTCAAGATTCTCAGTTTTGCATATAAATGCAGCAATCATACCTGTAGACACATAAGACAGCTATAAAACTTCATGTCCACCCTCTGATGTCAGCACTAGGATTTGGCTTTGACGACACTGAAAAATCCATGTTGAAGTCAAGGATTTAAATATGATTTTTTTTTTAATAAATAGACTATTTCCAAAAATGCTTTCACTCTGATAGTTTTTCTAGGCCATCTTTTTAGACACTAGAAAAACAATGTACTGCTATGCTATCTTGTGAGAATGGAACACAGAAATGGAAGATAAAACAAGAGAAAAAACAGTAGCTGAGGTTTTGACTCTATGCATATACATAGCTAAAAAATTCTCTTGTCCTGTGTTGGTTTTTTCAGCATCATCCCAGCTGCCAGATAAACAATCAGCAATCTTGTTGAACGAGAAATTAAGCTCCATTAAGAAGAATGTATGTATTTTTCCTCTGTCTTGGTGAAAATTAATTCATAACTATGGGAGCTCTGAGAAGTTCTAAGAGCTCTAATATTCTTATTTTGCTAGTTGTTGAATTTAAATCATGACTTTATAAATAATTGTAAGAGTTATGTTTAGTAAGAATTCTAAGGATAGATCACATGACGATTTTATCTTTGAAATGGCAATTTTTATTAATCTTGTTTTTTAAAATAAATTGTTTTATATTTCACTTCAGTTCTCCTGTGAATTATGAAGTAGCCTTCGCTTAACACTTTTGATGAGAGGTAGCTTCTACCTATAATGAAAAGTTGTGATTCATTTCATCAGGCAGTTTATCACTAAAAATCAAACTGCAGCCTAATAAATAAACTGTGGAGTCTGCAGAGACCAATATTATATTTTTATGCACTATGAACACCTCAGAAAGATCTTTAAACCAAGTGTTTTCAGTAGAAAAACTCATGACATAATCCAAAGCTGACATCTCACCATCCTGAAGACAAAGAAATGAAAAAACAAAGAAAAAAAAAACAAAAAGAAAATACAAAAAACAAAGAAACCCAGGTGAAATAGGATTCATCTCACTTGGCGACTCTCTAACAACTAGGCATCCACTCCTTTCCTAGTGGATATTACAAGTGCTTCCAGAAAACATGTCAGAAAACTTGACATGAGGCACATGTCTAAAATCAAAAAGCCAAATTTCTTTCTGTAGTTTTTAGCTCTCTCTGACTAAAGAGGAGTCTTCATGACTAAGGTAAATTAATGTCTAATTTTTACATTGCTCAAGTGGAATAGGATGTGCTACATGGTTTTGTAAAGTTGTTGTGGGCTAACATGGGAAAAGTGACCAAAGGCTTTCACTTCCACAGATTAGTCAAAATGCAGCCAATGTCCTGGAGAACAGAAAACGAAAATAGGTGCTGTGTTTTATCAATGATACAAAGTTATGTTGTAAGTAGCAGAGATGAAGAAGGTGTCCGAAGAATTGCAGAAGGAGCTTATGGGACTGTCATTTTGTCAGGAAAATGGCAGATGAAACTCACGGTCAGTGAATGTCAGGAAATTAGAATAGGGAAAGAAAGTAACTTATATGTGCAGAAAATGGTGGATACTAAAGTGAAAATTTCCATTCTGGAGTGATACCTTGGTGTTACCACAGTCTGCTGCATGAAAATACTTGCTATAGTGCTTAGCAGGCACTTATCAGTGAAAAATAAGCACGCCTACTGTTAGGAAGTATTAGGAAACCAATAGAAAATAAGGCAGAGTAATTATTCTACTGAATACATCCACAGCAAACCAACAAACATACTCCTTTGATGCTCTGTGTATGTAGACCCCTGATTCAAAAGAAAGAATGTATTGGGAGTGGGAAACATTCAGAGGACAAGAAAGATGATGAAAGGTTTAGAAATGCTTTCATGTAAGAAACAATTGAATAGCAAAGGACTGTTTAACCTGGGGAAAAAAATCACATCAGTGTCCATATATGGAAGAATTTTAAGACCTTGATGGACATTAGTCAGCTGTTAAAACCAAGCAATGAAGCTGAGAATTAGTTCAAGACTGTCACTATCAGTTTATAACATTAGACTCTTATTTTCAAGCAAAATTTAAATAAAGTAAGAGCTCGCTTTCTAAAATAAGAAATAACTATTCACAGTCATATTCCATTGAGTGAAATACTGATAGGAAAGCCGAGGACATATGAACTGAAACAGTACTATTTCTTCCTTTTTCCCTTCTACAGAGTCAAAATGAACATATCGACCATATGGAAAGTCAGGCAGACACAAGATGAGTTTATGTAAGTGCTCGTAACATTACATATTTAATTGAAACAACATTGTATTATAATAGTTTAGGCTTAAAAAACTTAGAAAATGCCTTGATGCTACCCTACAGAGATCAACTGTCTTACAAAGATTTTAGCTTGAGCAAAATCTTGAAAACAGAACTTACTGGAACCTACCTAAAACTAAGAACAGCAAAATTAGCACAGGTATAAAATGGTGCCAAAACTGAGACTGGGTTGTTCAAACAACATTTTAATAGGAAATAAATAAATAAATGAGACAGTTGCTGTTTTTCTTAGTGCAGTAGTAACCATAGAAACCAAACATAGTGGTTATTTCCATTCACAAACTGGGTTTTTTTTGCAGCAAAAGAAGGAATTCTCTGAATAAATTGATGGGTTTGATCCCGCAAAGTGCAGCTGCAGATCAGTTTGTGCTTGTTGCAAATGCAGTGAACAGGGCACCTGCCAGTGCTGCATATCAAACAGCCCTTGGAGGGGAAAAGAAGGGAAGGAAAGGAGTCTCCAGGTGACCAGTGTAAGAGCAAAGCTCTGAAGAGAGCTCTCTGAGGCACGGAGGTCTGGAGTGGATGGCACCCTGGGGATGGTGGAGCTACCCAGCTTTGAGTTGAGTGCCAGGCAAGATCCTGCCCCTGCTGAGGATGGTCCCGTCTCACTTGCAGCTGGTGATGGCCACACACCAAAAACATGCCCTGCCTTCAGGGACAGCGGAGGTAAGTGGTCACGGTCACCGCTGTTAAAGGCAGAGCTCAAGTAGGGCTGTCACTTTGAGTAATGAGGTCATGCCTTCCCAAACAGGGTTTTCTAGACCACAGTCCCTCATGCAGCTGGAAACAAATGACAGTATTACTCCCCAGGGAAAAAGCTTTCTTCCCCGAAAACGAAGGTTTCCTAGATACTCAGCCTGGCAAGGAAGACAGAGTAGAGTAAGCTGCTGAGTTATGAGGCACACTGAATGTCAGCCTTCCCCACCAGAAGAAGCACTTACATCTTAAAAGAAAAGAAAAAATAAGAGAAGAGAAGCAGAGGTGCAACGTATTTCCATACTTCGAACTCTTGTTACTGAAATAGCATTATGGAGTCAAAGAAAGAAAGTCAGCCAGAAAATCACAGTCTGGCATTTAAAAGCTTAAGATCTCAGTGAGGTAAATGGAACAAAATGCCTTATCTTGATCTATGTCATCTTCCTTTGTTGGTGCACTCTTTGTGACTAAACAGGAAGGAATATGTTAGGGGTATAGAGTGTGAGAAATCATCACTTATTTACTTATTTATTTATAAAAATAGAAAGCATTTTCCTTCATCATTTCAAAAGCTATTTTCTTTCTTCCTACTGAAAAAGAACAATGAGGAAATGCAACATATTCTCACTCATTTACATTTCCTCTTCCTCTTGGCCAACTTGTCAAGATGTGAAAAACTGATAATAAGTTTGAGTTGTGTTGGTTGCACAAAAAGCAATCTCGCCCTATCTTTCAATAAAGAAAACTCAGAACTTTGTCTAGAAAGTGATAACCTGTTCTTATCTAAGGATTGCACAAAGGATGACCTGAAATGCTCTGAAATACAGAGCATATTTGTAAAAAATTGTTCAGAGTGTAGGAATAATATTATTGCAATTAAGCACTGGATTAGAAACTAAGAAATCAGAGCAAATCTTTGTGTTTGGAATTTATTTTTTCTCTTTCCTTGGGAAAAACAGTTCAAAGTTTATGATCTTCAGTTTGACATTTATAAAAGGCGATTAATGTTTCTTATTTTAACCAAATAAGTGTTATGGTTTATCATGATCATATGCAGGCTGTGTACCCTAATAGAGTTTTAGGTTCTTTTGTAATGCATATACTAAACAATTTTTTTTTTAAACAGCATGTTGAATGGCAACTTTTCTTCGCTCCATTAACTGAAATGAAATATTCATATGTCTCCATACATAGTAACGCAGTGACAAAATAAATTTCGGGAGAATAAAGCCTAAGTCGTAGTCCAGTGTACCAAAATTGGTATGATTCTTACCACTTGCTTGTTCACTTGCTGATTCCAAGAACTAGGATTGGTTGGGATATCAATAGGATAATGAGATATTACATGCTTATTCAATCGTATATTGGTAACGCTGATTATCACAAACTCCAGAATTACCAAGAAATCTAGAAATCACCAAAACCATGGGTTATTTAAAGTGATCTTCCATGTTGCATAAACATGCAATTTAATCCCTGTTGCATACTGACTGAGTTCCTTTTGCTTTTTTAATACAGTCCTGCATGTGTCAAAATACAAATTGTATAAAGAAAATAAATTCTCATTATAGATTCATGAGAATACCAAACCATTTTATGCCTATGTGTAAACTTGAAGCTTATGCAGAAAAAATATGGAAAACTGGGGGTTTGGCTGTGAACTTTGATCATGCAATTCTTTAGTTAGAACTACTTGAGTTGGCCATTAATTTAATTAGAACTATGCAATGCCAATTAATTTTAGCATTGTAGAAATTCACAATTAATTAGCTGAATATCTCCACTTATGAAACATAAATCCTCCTCCTATTCTGTTTTATATTGTGAATAAAACATTGTTCCATCCATTTCTTTTTGATATCTTGAAAAATGTAAAGCTGTACTTTAGATCATAAAATACATTGATAAGTTTTCTCCTAAAATTTACAGTCCACATGATTATTGATTGAGGCATTAAGTGATGCTTTCATTACATTCCTGTAAGATTATATTCAGAACTACAGTCCTGTATGCAATGATTTATTCCATCCTCTTTGGTTATTTGAAAAATGTTACTTTCAATAAGCCACTGAATGTCACTTCTTGTTAATTACTAGTTTCAATGACTGAATATATTCTAACATTGAGGAATTCTATGCATATAATATTAAGAGGTTTTAAAATAAATGTGGAGTTTTCATATAATTTTGTAAATTACTTAACAGACATTTAGTCTAGTTAACATAATAGAAAAAGTAAAAAGTTATAACATGCTTTGAAACCTTATAAAGTTATACTTTACTCTCAAGAATAAAGAAGACAATTTTTGTTCTGTATCTATGAAATGGTCATTCTTAGTCTATTTATTGGATCCATTTTACTTATAGTGATGCACACATACTTTATTAGGAATGATTGGCAATTAATCTATTTTTTTCCTTTGAAAACTGTTGCTAAATTGCACAAAAGTGACTTCTTTAAACCAAAAATTCCACAAACATTGAATACTTGTAATTAAATATTTAGAGGTAGTGTTTAGTGGAAAGGAATAATTTGGCAGTCACAACACTGCAGTATTAATAGATGGAAAATGGAACCAAATATATTGTTATCCCAAGGGCATCTAGAAAAACGAGATCCAAACATTTAAGGCAATCATAACCCCAAGTGGACAGCGGTCCTTGCCTATACAGATTTGATCAAAAACTACACTACTTACCCAAGACAGTCTGACTATGGCTTGACAACCTGATAAATCTGTATTTAGGGTACTTGGTAGCATCTAAAAAAAGTTCGACAGTCACATAGCACAGAAGATGGAGTCCACCCAAACTCCTTTACAGCTTCAGGTTCAGTCATATCTTTCTGGAAGGGTAACCTTGTTCCTTGTCTTCTCTACATGTCTGTCTGACTCGGTAAGTGATGAGATATTACTCAGGCAGGTAGGTAAACACATTGAACTGTACGTGTTCTGGCTAACCTAACAGAGGTGTAATGTTGACCCATATCTGATCGAGGTTTAGTGTATGCTTCAGCGGGGTCTTGTACCCTACAAATCTGATATGAACAACTGTGGTATTGGAGAGAAACAATTAGATTGTGATAACATGCTTCAGAGACGCCAGCTAAGAGTCTAGCTCCAGTGAAGACAGCTACCTCCAAGATAATATGGCAGAGACCCAGGATGATACGACAGAGTAGGTAAGCTAAAACATAGAGGCTATATAATTCAAGTGGCTTTTTTGAAGTGTAATGTTATATTATCACCCTTATCATACACTCTGATGGGAGAGTTCAAGCCTAAAATGCCACTTCAGTCAAATAGGAATTTTTTTTGCTGCACACAGCTGAACTTGAGACAAAACTTGGCTAAACTCTGAATGAAATAAAAAGTTTTACTTAAGTATATTTAAAATCTACACCTTATTTCTCATGCAGAACAGCGGGCCATTTCAGTTTATAAAATACGCAGTGCTGTCTCTCTTAAGGTCATAGGCAAAATGCCAACAGACTCCATCAGAACCAAGATTTCATCCATACTATCCCATAATTTACCCCTTAGCTTTGTGCATAGATGAAATCTTTAAGAGTAAAATCTTGGCTTAGGAAATTTAATGTCAAATCTCCCATAAACATCAATAAATCTAAGATTTAATCCTAAAAGTTCAAGCAGAAAATGCTGGATGACGCATCAGTGGTTGTCAGATCGAATATGGACTTGGGCAGATGTGTTATTATTGGAAAGTATAGGCAAGTGAAGGTGATGAGAAAAAAAACCCAAACCCAAATCCGAACTTTTAATTAACAGACATTTATATAGCAGATTAGTAGTAAAGATATTTGAATGCTCGTTTTTCCCTAGAATAGCACACAAAATTTCTATAATAGCATACTTTTACCTCTCCTGTAACCACTAGTTCTATATCTAGCTGTGGGACGAAAGGTGTACTTAGAGCAGTCTAGTCAGTACACTTTTATTTTATAAGAGCATAACATTGCAAATTAATGTCTATCTGCCTCTCATATGAGATTTCTATTTGGAAGAGAGCTGCTGAGCAAATCTGTCATCATCATATAGCTATAGTAGCTAATGCTTTCTCCTGCAGGGAGTGCCTGATGTGTTTTTCATTTAACATGTAAAAAAAATCAGCTGAGAAACAGGTGGAATAATTTAGTGCATATTGCAAAGGCAAATAGGTGGATTAAACATTGAATAAGGCCTGTGATATGGGACAGGTAGCTCTGATCAGATTGGTGTAAGTCCTGGTCCTGCAGCAGTTTTAGCAAAAAAAAAATTATATTTAAAAAGGTGAAGATTTCACATCAATCTCTATCAACAAAGCAGGTCTAGAATATATTTAAGACACAAATAGAACCTGGACCTTGCACCAGATCTGCTAAATTCACATGAACTGTGAAGGAAGGGCCAGCGTTCAGTTGATAAGCATATATTTGCTGTTAGGGAGTTGGAATATTTTTGGCTTTGAACAACCTGGTAAAAGAGTTAAGCAAATATATGTACTTTCAGAAGCTTCTTGTTTGCTTGACTTTTCATTGCATCTGCAGTTAGCTAGGGTTGTCTTGCACTGTCAGTTCAGAACATATTTCACTGTGTAATGTCTTCAGTGTTATCTTTGACATGAACTCAGTTTTTATAATGTAGTATTCTATAGGTGCTAAACTAACAGACAATTTTTTCAGGTGCTACACCCCTAGATTTGTAGTTGGCATTATTTAAGGTTATTACTTTTGGTTAATGCTGTGCATACCAGCAGATTTAGTAGGATTTTTGTGTTGTTGCTCTATTTGTCATTTCTCCAATTATTTTTGATGATTTGGACTACCAACACAGGAATAAATGACACAAATTCTGTTCCCTACATTTGTAAGAGTAAAAAAATTATTTTTCTCTTGCATTATGCTTCTTTATTTTCCACTTCACTGGGGAGCTATAGCTTGTCTTAGTTTCCAAGCAGACATTTAAGGAAATCCTGTTATTTATAAGGTTTAAATTGCAGTCAGGTGAGTAGAGCCCCATATTATTTAAGCTAACTGTTTAATTAGCACATAATGCACTGGAAAAAAAACCTAAATCTTTTTTGTTGGTTCTGAAAAACATAGATGTATCACTTGTTATCTAATATGATAAGATATCCTCTAGTGGTATTAAACTTTGTAACCTTACAACCTACATTACTTATAAAACAGATGTTTAAACTTCTTGATGCACACAAGTGTATGTAGAGTCACACCATTTTAAATCTAATTAGTATTTAATAAGCCTTTGGAAATGTTGTCATTCAGCTCTTACAAATTAATCCTGATCTCTTAACACATGCTGATATTTTGAAACAGTAATTATTCTGAAACAAAAAAGAGGTCTGAGTTAGTCTGAATTAACATAAACAGCTCCCATGATTATTTTATGTGCTTCCAGCAGAGAGGTGTTAATAGTCTCCTCATGGCTTGATAGGAAAAACTCTGTAACAGAAGGACTGAAAATTTTTCTGCATGATGGTCAGCATTTCTCAGTAAAACACAATTAATACAGATCAGAACAGAAGAAAGAACTATAGAGCTTTCAGAATGACAGTCTGAGCTAGAGTGATGTACCTTCTTTGTTAGCAAATTACATGCAAACTGAGCCTGGAATCTGCTAATAAACCTGGGTTCTTTCCAGCTCACACACTGGCAATTAAGACTCTGTGCTGGAAATAATTGACAATTCTGTCAGTGATGCATGTGTCAGAAGGGAATCCAGTCAGTTTCCCAGAGCTGGACTGGCTATATGGTACAAGAAATAGTAGTAAATACATGTGTTCACACACAGAGACATACACACATGGACACACACAGACTTACAAACATTTATACGTATATATGCATGTATATATACGTGTGTTTATATAAAAACACACATGTATTATTACACTTTCAAAAAGTTGGAATACAACTGATACGCACCTGTGAGTCTAGTTTTGGAATGGTTAGCTGCAAGCAGAACACAAAACTTGCTTTTGTACAACAGCCCTTTTCCCTCCGTAGACTTGGAAAGTGCAAAGACTTCACAGTCCTAATTCCCCAGTCCTGCTTCCCTCTCAATCAAGGAAAGGCATGGATAGGAAGGAGGACAGTAAACTTAATAAACTCAATACTTACCAGCAAACAATAAACTCCAAAATTTTCAATATGTTCTGCATTGACATCAGTAACCTGGATGGAAACTAACATTTTCTTTATGTTGTATAAAACCACATATTCTTTTGGGTATAAAAATTTTCAAGAGTGAAATTTCTAATTCACATACCACATTGAGAGATTTTGATGAGAAAGAAGTTTCAAATTTAAAATATTAAAGTAGGAACTTGCAATACAAAAAACTTTAACTTTTTTGTTTGTTTCAGATGAGGCTTCCTTACAATGGCATGTTACTGGAAAAAAAGTAAGGAATTCACAAAAATGCTATTTGATTTCTAATTTTGAAAAACGAAAGCTTCTCCAAAATCAGTGTGACAATTTTAG
>JAOXJM010000012.1:86789789-86800223 GCA_026413425.1 Tringa solitaria
AAAGCTTCTCCAAAATCATGGTGACAATTTTAGAAACAATCTGTGACCAATAAACTACCTATATTTATATTCAATCAAATTTTATTTTTTTAAATAAAAATTGATAACTGTCTAAACAATTGCATAGTAGTTTGTTCTCTTCCATTGCCTTCCCAATAAGGTGGAATGCAGGATAAAAAAGAGTAGGAGCAACAAAACCGAACCCCCATGATCATAAGAGATGGTAAGAGACTCTGGATATGCAGACTCAAAGGAGATCTGGATATAAAGAATATATGAACACTAGAAAACAAGCAGCTCATCCAAATTCCAGTGAATAGTGAGTAATGAGTGACAGACAGATTCAACCAGGGCATGACTACAGCTGCCAGTACTGCTTGATTTTCTCATCACTCTTGAATGATCTTACAAACCAATCTAGCTGATAATAAGATTTTGGAAGATAAGTAGTGCTAGAATGTACAGCTGCTGTAGTCTATGAACGAGTGTGGGGAGCCTAGAAAATGTGTCAGACCCTGTATTGTGGTTTCAATCAATATAACCTGAGTGGAATTGTATCTCCTGAGTAACTCACTTTTCAGCCAAAAATGTTCACCAGAAAAAGGAATCTCTTTGGATTTCTAAGTGATAACACAAAAAGTGCTTACAGCAGAAATAGGATTGAGGAAATACTGAAACAAGATTTGTTTAACCTTTTGGTTAACATGTCCCAGCACTGCACAGCAAAAACTAGGAGCAGATTCTGCCACGCTTACTTGGAATCAGAGTACTTCCATGGAAGCCCTGACCATGAGAGGTCAAGAGCTCTGATTTTGAATTACCAATGTATTTGCTTTACTTCATATGCAGGCTAGGGCTTGCAGAAGAGTAATGTGAAAGGGAAACAAACATGATCCTGTGGTTGACTGAGGAGCCCCTTTCTACATGTTTTTTTTACACTTTTTACACTTTTACTGAAGACATAACTACTGATTTCACCACTTCATTGGATTAAAATCTCATCTAGCTGACCACTGTGTAAACTCAAGTGGTAACAGAAACAGTAAATACAGTTTGTGAATAAACAGCATGTATCGTATAGTTCATGTCCCACTTTCTCAGAGACCCTTAGTGGCCACTTCTGAAAAGCTAAGTCACTGAAACATGAAGGCTCTCTTTCTCTCCTATTCCCTCATTTCTTGAAATAAAATGTTGTATCAGGTAAGTGTTAAAATAGGAAAAACATTTTTTAAATATTTGTCAGTAGACAAAGAAGCTTATAGTTTTTACTTCTGCTTTGAGGCACATTTAAATAGGAGCTCTAACATCTAGAAATTTGTAGAGAATCAAAGTGATACTTGAGTACACTGATCAGCTGAGAAGATAAAGAGAATGGACTTCTCTCTTTGAGGAGAATGGTTCAAACCCACCTGTATCAGTCCTGAGCAGGAGTTACTGAGGCTCTTTGAAATCTGTGAAATAAACAATGGTTTAATTTCATTTCCCAGCAGATAAGAATAATAATTTTCAGCCAAAAAAGAAAAAAAAGTAATCAGTTCAAAGAACCATTTTAAACACTACAGCAGGTTTTTGTATAGTGTTGGCATCCTATGCAAAGCCAGGTTTAAGCCACCATTGGCCTGAGCCAAATTGAAGTCAAAGAGGAAGTTGATCACTCAATCTACATTAGGGCTGCTGACAAGATTAGTTGGTGAAAGTCATGTGTCTGTTATCTAGGAGTGCACTATTCTGTAATTATCTCTAAATTAAGATTATACCCTACAATGCACCATCTTTTATGATCAATGAAATTTACTTTAAATACATGTAAATATCAGCATCTGTTTTCATTAGGATTACTACATTCACTCATTCATGACAGAACTGCTCGTAAACATAATTATTTGATAATGTTCCATTCTGTTTCAAGTGAATGCTTAGAGTAGCCCTATACCATGTAGTGCTGGAAGGAAACTGCCTTTCTGGTTATGTCTGTTGCTGAACCAAATAAGCTTCTGAGCTCTTCATTCAGTAGATACTATTTACTGGGAACTCCAGGTGAAGAAGATTGTCTCTCCCTGTGAACAGGGAGTGTAATAATAATAAACAGTGCTACCTTTATGTAGATGCTAATAGAAATCCTGCTGCATCCTGGAGTTATCTCAGCCCTGAATTCAAATTCAGAATTTGTGCAGAGGAGAACGCCTTAGTAAGAAATGTAGCTTCTGAATCAACCCTTTGCAGAAAAACAGCAGGAGATTACTCAGGCAAATGTGATTTTGCACATCTTTACAGTGAATTATGGCATCAGAGGGTGGTTTAGTCATGGCATTCCTCAAGGCTCAGTCCTGAAAATAATCTGATTTAATATTTTCATCAGAGATGTAAAAAAAGATAAGAGCATTGATGTAATTTTTTACATTAAAAGATTTTTACAGTAAAAGATAAAAAAAATTAAACATCATCCACAGAATGAAAAATCAGGACATTTATATAGATTACCTAAATGACTGGCGGTTATAATAGCATGTTATAGTTTCAGTTGGGGTAGAGTTAACTTTCTTACTAGCAGCTGGTATAGTGATATGTTTTGGATTTGCAATGAAAACAGGGTTGGTGAAACACTGGTGGTTTTGGTGGCCGCTAAACAGTCAACACCTTTTCTGCTCCTTGTGCCACCCTGCCAGCGAGCAGGCTGGGAGGGCACAAGAAGTTGGGAGGGGCTACAGCTGGGACAGCTGACCCCAACTGACCAAAGCCATATTCCATACCATATGACGTCACACTCAGTATATAAAGCTGGGGGGAAGAAGAAGGAAGGGGGGATGTTCAGAGTTATGGCATTTGTCTTCCCAAATAACCGTTATGCATGATGCAGTCCTGCTTTCCTGGAGATGAGGGAACAACTGTCTGCCAATGAGAAGCAGTGAATGACTTCTTTTTTTTTGCTTTGCTTGTGCATGAGGCTTTTTCTCTACCTATTCAACTGTCTTTATCTCAACACATAAGCTTTTTCTCTTCTGATTCTCTCCCTTATCCCAGCAGGGGAAAATGAGTGAGTGGCTGCCTGGCCCTAGCTGCTGGCTAAGGCTAAACCATGACATAGCAGTAACAGGATAAAATTTTCATATCAAAGTTCAATATCATGACGTTGAAGGCTAATAAAAATAATTTCTAGTGCAATTGAGGGACTTGCATCCAGGAGTAGCAGCAAAGAAAAATTTTTATGTATCAACTGATCAGAGGATGACCCTGATATTCACTGTAATCCACTAACAGAAAGATATAATGCTATAATACACCAATATTGACTTTTCTAATAAGAAAATAAATTAAGGAAATTATTGTGCCATTGTATGAATTACTGACATTTCTATATCTTAAATATTCTATGCAATTCTTATAATTCCTATAGAAAGAATTCAAAGTCATGACAGCTTACAGCAAAGACTGAAGAAACTTGACACTAAATTACGCCTGTACTCCACTTACTGGATCTTGCCATCCTAGTAAAACAAAACCGATATTTTCTTAGTTAACAATATATCAGAATCAAAATGGAAAAATCTGTTTCATCTGGAAAAAAAGATAATGGAAAAACAAATGGAAATGATTTTACATAAACACATATAGACCCCCCAAAAAATGGAGGTGGAAAACATTACAGCAGTCCTAAATTTTCAGCAGAATGTTCCTAACTGTTGGAAGAATGACATCTAGTATACCTTTACAACAGAAGTAGTGGCAAAACCCCTTAACAACTTGTAAGATAGAAGCTGATCCATTTATGAAAAGGAGGATTAAATGGCAGGGCTCCATGTGAAAGCAAGGACTTCGATTCACTGACCCTGGAGGTCTCTTTCAGTCCCACATTCCTATAAATCATAAGCCTTCTAATCCTATAAAATTTGTGCGCACAGTGGGAAGTGTCTGTGGAAGCATACAAATCTGCTTATGTGATAGAGGATGCCACAGTCAGGAAATGAAGCCCTAAGTTAGGATTTTGTTGAAAAACTGTTAACAATATCGAGCATTAACCTCTTAACAATCTTCTTTTATGAGGTGCATCCCCTATCTGAAGGATATATATATACCTTCATCTATTACATTCACCTGCTCACTTTTCTTCCTGCAGATAAGCAGAATTGGGACTGAGTTTATAGAACATTTTAAGCTTCTTGAACTGGTAATTGTCTGCATCCCTTCGGGGATCTTGTCTAAAGCTCTGGCCTTGACAGTTTGAAAGGTGCACAGTGTATTGAGATTTGATAAGCATTTTAAAAGTGAGCATTGATCCAATATTTTAAGCAGTTGTCCCATTTATCTAGAATGACCTACATATACGTCTGGATGGATGGGTGGCATGTCATGACTGTTAATTGATTTAGCAAAAAAAATTCCTCCTTAAAAGAAACTAAAAAGAATTAATAAAAATAATGATTATGTGTTGCATGGGCTCCCAGTCTATTGCTAACTATAGAAGAAATTAATCTTATGGAAGGAACTTTTCCTCAGCATTTTGTTGGTTTTGAACTCTTAAATGAACAATACATAGAATGATTAACCGCATGCCTCAGTTGGCAAGAGAAAGAGAAGACACTTCTTCAGTTCAGTCCCAGGACGCTTAATTCATCAGTGGGATTCCCTAGCTGTCCCCTCACACGCAATTCTATTCTCTAATTAACCAACTGCTTAATTAACAGAGCTTAGCAAATAGTTCTCAATGAATAATTTATTTGATGAATTTAACTTTTTTTTTTTTTTCCCTTTTCACAAATTGTATCAGAAGAGACTGGGAAGTTTTCCAAAACATATTTTTTTAGTTAATGTTTACAGACATCTTTAGTAAATAATTCTTGGTTTGTGGTTGATATTATTTAAGTTCATGTTATTAGTTCTTAAAACTTAAGTTTTAACCAACCTATTCACTGTTAGTACATAAGACACCATATTGTACATAGCTGCCCTGGTTTGAGGTGAAACAGAACCAATTTTCTTTTCAATAGTTTTACTTTTCAGCTGAGCCTCTTCTAACTAACTGAATTCTTTGAAATTAGTGGCTTATTTTTCAGACAGTATCCACTTCTAGCAGAGATAAGGCCTGATGTCTATAGCTAAAACCAACAGACTGATAATTTGGGGGATTTTTTTACCTAGCTGTACTATTCATAGTTAATAATAGGAATTGTCCTGAATAGATGACCAATTAAATGAACAGAAGCAAAATGTTAAATAGCAATCACAGAAACTACACAACAATTCTGAGTACTTAACAGCCAACTAATTTGAAATTTAGGCTGAAAAAAAGTTTTGTGACTCATTGGAATAGTAACATACACTAGCTATACATGCACTTGCTTATTCTTAGAAAACAGATGTGGGATCATCAACATGACAGAAATGAAACTTGTTTTTCTCCTTTAATTGGCCAAGAATCTGAAGATCCTTTTTTTTACCCTTCAGTTCAATAATGCATATTATTGCTGCATCCAAAGCCTACTGAAGTGTTTGGAGAAACTTCACTGACTTCAGTGTTGTTTGGATGACACTATTAAGTATTAGAAAGTGCCATCTTCCTGATCAAGAAGCAGTATAATGACATATTCTTACAATACCGACCTTAATAATGGTAAATAGAGTACATGTGCAGTCCAACAGGACCACATTTGATCCTGTATTTATGAGTAAATCTTCGTACTTCCTGTCTAAATTGTGGCTGAAAGGTCACCCTCTTTCAAAGTGGTGAGTCAATTCTCCAGTGTTCAGGACTACATGGGAGCCTGTTTTATGGCTGAAGATGCCATTGAGGTGTGTCCATACACACACCTGCAGACAGTTCTTGTCTCTTGCTTAGAGTTCATGGTGTGAACCCAGACTAAAACCAGAAGTGGTCAGTCCTGGTGCCCACCCTGTTATGCAGCAGCCCAGCCAACCTCGGCTGCAGCACTTTGTTACTTGCAGGAAGTGTGACTGTTTCTGCAGTGGGCACCTATCTACTCACACAGTTACAGTGAGGAAACCATTCCCTCTGTTCTTTTGAGGTCCAGCTACTATGAATTAAGAGTGGAAGAGCCCTACAACCAGAAAGAGCAGGGAAAATTAATCTGATTGAAGTCTAGCAGGGAAGACATTGAAGTCGAAAAGAGTGATGAAGCCTTATGTTCCTTGCTTTGGTTCTGGAAGAGTTTATGTTTTTCTTAAATGGTTTTCCAATATACTTACACACCCAAGGGAGATATCTGGAAACTCCATGCCCCTTGATTCCCAAATAAATGCACTTAGCCCAAAGCTGCACCACATGTTTTGCAGGAGAGATGAAGATTATCTGGCCTCTGAACTATTACGAGAAAAATCACAAATTTGTCCTACAATGAGATGGGTGAGAAACCAAAAAGTGGAGATGTCTGACATTTCTCCCTTATTCACAATATTCTTAGGGAAAGAGATTGGCAATAAATTACCTTCTGAAGACATCCACATCATACAGTTAATGAAAAAAAGGGAATGTGGTCTTTATATCAGCCTGTGAGGATGTTTAGTACTTTCACTTGGTTGTGAAGGGAACCTTTAATTTAAAGTGAATTATTCCCTTTTGGAATATACAGGGCAATTGTTTTAGAAACCATGTGGGATAAAGGGCATGCAACATAAGTGCCGTTAATAGTGAAATTTCTTAAATTAATGTTCTGTTGATGAAGGAAGACAAGATAAACTCTCCTGTTTTAGTTGTTTTGGATTCTCATACCTAGTAAGGATGAGAAAAAATTCAAACTTTACGGTAATCTAAAAGTCATCAGATAAGTATTTCAGTAGCCATAAGGAGCAAATATTCTAAGTTAGAAACATGTGTGTGGTCTGATTTTTTATTTTTTTTTGAAGAACAATCATGCTGTAATCTGAGTTTTCAGAATCATAATTATTTTTCACTTAGTCGTCTTATGACTCACCCTGTTTGATTGGAGGTGGAAATAATTATATGAAGTATGACTCACAGAATTTTCTGTCCTATAGTATTTGTCAGATCTTTCAGCTGCAATGGGCTTGCCCCAGAAAAAAATTCAATCTTTCAAATTTATAACTGCTGTGATTGCTAATTATACGGCTCCTGTGATAGAACTACATATGTTTGGGTTTGTCTGTCAAAAGTTTTTTCCTTGCAGGAGAGATGCTTATTATTTTGGCTGCTCCAGATAGCTCCCAAATAAATGTCCAGTGTTCTGGGAGAAGGACCACCATGTACATGCAGAACAACTTAAAAGCCTGTGTTGCGTGAGTCTGATTTTTCCATATACTTTACTCACCATGTTGCACTGTAAGTCAAATATATCAGAATGCATGATCAACCACACAGTATCCATTTCCTCATCGCTACCGCTCCAGCTCCAGCAGTGTTCTGTCTACAAGGACTATTTGTCAATTGTTTATCCATTGACATATCTGAAATCTAGAGGCACCAGAGCTTTTGCTGATAGTTTTTCCTGTGCCTCCTGTCATGCATTGGTCATGCACTGATAGGAGCGTTCCTCTTTCCATTTGTATCTGCTCTAGGTGTTACAAACCAAGCCAGAGTTTATGCTCCAAGTAGCTTCTAGTAAAGGAGTTGGGATACCTAAAAGTTCATTATGCAATCCCTTGAACATAGCTTCATCTCCTACATTTCCCTGCTAGTCTCACAGGCAGCTTATTATTGTGGTGCATTAATCCCCTATTCCTCTGTGCAGAAAAGCATTCTCCTGCTTTAAGTAAAAGGCTGTCAGTCTTTTTCACTTATCTAAAGGTATTTTTCTCCTCATGCCTAGAAGCAGTGTTGTTAGCAGCTAAATGATTAATTCTCCCTCAAGCATGACTGAGATTCACACAGTAAGGTTACCCGCAGGGTCCACACTAGTATGCCTTCTTACAGCTTGGACGCTCTTGAGCTTGGCTTCCCCTGTGATAAAGCATACTGCTGTGTTATTGACCAGCTCTGTGATGTAAGAACTCACTAACACAAGGAACCTAATTCACTTCTTTCTACTCTAGCTGTTTTTCCCCTTCCTGAGGAAAAAGCTCCCTGCCAGTCTATAAGGAAGCCTAGGGAGTCCTCTTAGTCCTGTCCCATGTTCATGGATTGAATCGTTATCATTAAAATGATTTAAACTTATTATTAAAATGTAATAGGGTCAAATTTCTTTAAGAAAAGACAGACTTGATCTCGCATCTGTTACTGCCAGGTGGCAGTATTAACTATTAACTTAGGAAATGGTCTATTTCCCCTGCTGTATCTAGGGAGGATGAAGAGGGGCAAGCATTGAGATTGAAGAGTGCAGAATCATGAAGCCTCATCTGAGGTAAGTGCTTTTTTGCAAGCTAGAGTAGAGCTCCTGTGCTCTTAAACATATTTTGCATATCCCTTGATCCAGCTTTCCCTGTAGTCATTTACCTGCCACCCTCTTCCATTCACTGAAACCATTTTCCACCTGCAAATCTTCCCCTTTGTTATGCAGAGAACCACAATGTAGACCCAAAGGCTGGGGTCCAGCTTGATTTTTAAAGGTGCAGTGTTCTGTCTTGAATTCCTTGGCTTTTGGCAGAACCAGCCCAGTGGCTTTGCTTTGTGTCTGTCTAATTAGTCCACAACAGTTGTTCAGCACAATACTTTCTCAGTGCTGGGATTTCACACTGCATTTGAAGTGCACTTTGCAATAGGTGGCAAGCATCAGGAAATCTTAAATGCATCCCCTGTGAAAATTCACTTCCTAGATCATTGAAAGGCTCTCCCATGACACTTAGATGCCACCACAGGGACACTGCACTCTCTTCCTCGTCTCAGAACCCTGATGTGTGATATTCTGCATATTGCCATGTCTGGTGCTCACAGTAATTTCCTACACCTGAAATGTAGCCACAAGCCACAGGACCAAAAAGAAAAAAAAACTGACTAAGAGTGAGAAACGTGAGAAAAGGGGACAGAAGGGGAAAGAATTTGAAAACTAAATGAAAGAAATTAGATTAATTTAAGGATTTTTGCTAAGAAAGAGTCCTGTAAATTTAATAAGAACATCTTACTAGGCTTCCGAGTTGTTGAGATCCTATGGAAGTTACATGTAAAGCTGAAATTACTGAAATTAATTTAAAATGTGGATGCAAATGTAGAAGAGACTAATGAGGTGTTAATTAATATTTATTACATTAATGTGTTTGTAGGTATCTCTTTTTGAAAGAGAAATAAATATATAGAGACAAGTAACTTCCTTTCAATAAAATTTAAAAAACCTCCTCAGTTAAAGAATATAAAAGTGATGGAACATTACTGGTAGGGGTTTTATATTTAAAAGCATTTCAAATGTAAATCCTTTACAGTAGTCAGTAGCCCTGAGACACTTAGAGCTCCATTGGATAGTCAGAGGACAAGCATGAAGCAGAGTTCTCTTTCCTGATTCCAGTTAAAGAATAGACTCTTCTGTAAGCTTTCTATGAAATCTATGAAAGAAGAAAATAGGGACAATTTTCTGGTGAGTATTTTTTTTTAAATCCATATTTGTGTATTTGGGACTGTAAATCAATGTACTCTTGCTTTTCCTTGAAGAGACATTACTAATCAGAAAGAGCATGGGTAACCAATGTTACTGTTCTGTGTACCATTTGCACAATTAAAAATGGAGCTGTGCACAGCAGCACATTTTATAACAATCTTAAAATTAATATTTTTTAACTAGATCTCATTACAGAATACTTATACAAATTGCAAATTCTTTTATATTCTGAACATTTTTGTTGTCCTCCAGATCTCTATGTGTTTTGAAACAGTCATGGAGTCCTATCCAAGACATGTGCTGTATTTTATTTTCAGTCCACTTCTAGTTAAAGATGTACATATACTCTCAGAAATTCTTACTGTTGGAAGGAAACATAAAGAGAATGGGTGATGCTGAAATTATCCTTGCAGTACTTGGAAGTCCCAGGATTTCAGCCATTGTCTCCTGTATATGCTACACTCTGCTATTCTGTCCCACAGAACTGTCATCCAGTGATGGTGACACAGACTGGGGAAAGCTGGGGTAGCAGATAAATATCAGTGTAATCAAGGATGTAGCAGAGGATACTGGAAGTTAGGTATCTCACTGGTGTTTTTAGCTAGGTCAGTGCTTTCTCACCTGCTTGCATACTGGACTAGTGCAGCTCCTGAAAACCAGAGACCTTGACCCAGACAATCTCCTAGATAGAGCTCTTGGTTTGGTGTGTTAGTAAAGAAAATGAATTTTCATATACGTTCCCACTGATGTCCTTAATAACTGGTGTATTTCCCTTGGCGAGTGTCGTGGTTTTGACCAAATTGACCAACCAGAACGACAGATGGCACCTTCCTCCCCCCTCCCCCCTAAGGAACCGAGAGGAGAGGAAAGGGGGGGGGAAAAAAAGAATTAAAAAAAAAGAAGTTTAGAAAAACTAAACTACTTTAATAAAAATATAAAT
>JAOXJM010000012.1:86800374-86811190 GCA_026413425.1 Tringa solitaria
TGTAACTTGGGAGAAGAGACCGACCCCTGCCTCTCTACAGCCTCCTTTCAGGTAGAGCGACGACTAGTCATTTTAACGCACTATATATATACTATATTGAATCTGCTATAAAGTTCAAGGTTGACTCTTTCATGTGGAATCAGCTAGATGATAGGTCATGTCTTACTGATGGTAACATTATTTCTTTCTTTAGTACATCTGTTCTGAGATATTATCTTGCAGGTGTGACAAGGTCTCTAAAACACAACAATCCCATAATCTGGCTAAAAAAAAAAAAGAAAAAAAAAAGGTGATGCACGTTTTAACCTAAATATTGATATTAGAATCATTTGCATCTCAGTTTACATTCTTCAGGAAAAGTCACTAAAATATATGAGGCTTCAGAATATATTGACTATCTCCCTATTAACAGCAGAAACACACTACACAATTTTATGACTACCTCCAACTACCACATCTGACAGAATGAAAAGAAGTTTGAAAATTTGGAATTTATACCTCTCATAGAGTATACTCCAACCTGCAAAGTGCAGTAGCTACTGTCTGGAGGATTTGTTGCCTTTTGATTTAAAGCAGTGGTTTCTTAGAGACTTATTGACAGCTTATGAAAATGTTGAAAATTCAGCTTGGAGAGGTTCACTGGGATCATGCATAAAGTAGTTAATGACTTTTTCCTTCAACAAGTTCATCCATAAACTCTACCCACTGTTCAGTTATGTGGCCACTGGGGGGTCTTGAAAGGCTGTATATATATAAAAATTGGTGGGAGAATTGGCCAGATACCTTAAATATAAGTTCTTGTTTTGAAAATGGGTAAAAGTTTAAGCAACATTTTATATGAACCCCAGTGAGAAACTGATGATGAAAAGGAATAGTTCCCTTGCTGTTCTTTTAAAAGAAAAAAAAAAGTCCTCTTGAGTATCAGGGATAGGACCTAAGGAACTGGAAAGGACTTGGTAGAAACCTTCTATTCATAAGGAAGGGAATTTCATGTAGTATTACTTGGATTATGTCCATTTTAAGAGACAGAAGCTGTGTTAAAAAGGTCCCAAAACACAAAAAAGCCTTTTAGATATTTTCATTCCGGTAAGATTTAATGTTGAAAATCTGATAACATTTCTTAGTTATTTATGCAACACAAACCCATATAAATGATTCCTATTCTATTTGCCAAACTTCTCAAAATACATTACAATTCTACTTGAGTAAACCATATGATATTTCAGAAAACAAAGTTTTGCAATATAGATTTTATTTAGCTTGCAGAATGAGATTTTTACTGGCAAAAGCTATAACGACATTGTACTTTGATTATAAGTAACGAATCACAGAATCATCATAGTTGCAAAGGACCTCTGAGATCACTGAGTCCATCCATAAACACACAAAAAAACCCCTTACAATCTCAGCCACTAGAGCATGCCCTGAAGTGGACATCTACATGTTTCTTAAATACCTCCAAGAACAGTGACACAAGCACCTCCCTGGGCAGGCTGTTCCAGTGCCTGGCCACTTTTTCAGTAAAGTAGTTCTTCCTAATATCCAATCTAAACCTCCCCTGCTGCCAACTTCAGACCATTTCCTATAGTCCTGTCATTATTCCCTTGGGAGAAGAGGCCAACCACCACCTCTCTACAACTTCCTTTCAGGGACTTGTAGAGGGCAATGACGTCTCCCCTCAGCCTCCTCTTCTCCAAAATAAACATGCCCAGTTCCCTCAGCCTCTCCTCATAGGACTTGTTCTCTAGACCCCTCACCAGCTTGGTAGCTCTCCTCTGGACACACTTCAGCAGTTCAATGTCCTTCCTGTAGTGAGGAGCCCAGAACTGAACACAGTACTTGAGGTGAGGCCTCACCAGTGCTGAGCACAGAGGCACGATGACTTCCCTAGTCCTGCCGGCCACACTATTCCTGATACAGGCCAGGATGCTGTTGGCCTTCTTGGCCACCGGGGTACACTGCCAGCTCATGTAAAGCCATCTGTCCACCAACACCCCGAGGTCTTTTTCTGCTGGGCAGCTTCACAGCCATTCTTCCCCAAGTGAAGATGGGGCAAGGGGTAAAGAAGGTTTTTACTGTAGCTTCTGCTGGCAACAGTAAATTTTCTTGTTTTAAAATAGGTTGCCAAACCTCATTTGTTGAGTCTTAATACAACTAATCAAATAGGCACGTTAAAAAGGAAATCAAAGCCTTTCAAAGCCCTAGGTCCAAATAAAGTGCTCGGGATATGATGAATATAAATGGTTTTGTTTGCTTGCAGAATTGATTATAAGATAGTGCCCCCACAATCCTTCCAAGCTGCGTATTTGTATTGTGCTGTGTGATACACATTGAGCTACAGTACATTTACTGGACCCAGGTTCTTACTGTCCCTATGATGTCACACCATTTTCATTTCACCAGCCTCTGATACTTATCTGTGATCAACTCATTCCCTGTGCTGAGAAAGCTCCATGAGTTTCATCCTCAGTGCTCTGCTCTCTCCTCCACAGGCTGCCTCCTGGACTGGATGGCCTGAGACACTGATGGTGTTGAGCCCCCTAAGTTGTTGATATAAGGTTATTCAAAGAGACCAAAGCTGTGCCTCTGACCTGTTTTCTGGCCACTGCTGTTCTTCAGTCTGTGTATTTTAAAAGTGCAGGAAGACAAATAAGAGGGTGCAGGCCTCTCTAGCTGTGTACAATAGCCAGGATGAGACCACAGCCACAGCATTCCTGCTCACAGAAAACAATAAAATTTCCATCCTTTCATGCAAGTACTGAGAAAGGCTTTCTTTCAGGTGCCCATGTCAGTCTTAAGAATTCCTGCCACAAAAGTAGATCAGGAGCGATTCTACTCCCATGATTCTGTCCAAATGATGCCCTCAATTTGCTGTGACTTTTAGTGCTGCTACTCTCAATGTACCCTGAAAGTGGGTAGAATACAATACTCCCTTTTCTGTTCATGGTAACTCACTGTAGCACTGATTTCTAGGCTGGGGTGCTGGTCATCCAATTTACAGTTTGTTTCTCAGCATATTTGTAACAGCTATTTTTGGGTCTCAAAAAGAGTATGTGTTTTTCTAAGAAACTACAATGAGACCAGCAATGTGAATGTCAAACAGATGCAATAGATCTTTGTTTAAAACTCCCACCAGAAATCTTAGGAATGTTAAATTATTTGGGTTATTAATTTACTTAATGGGTTTGTTGTTCTAATCTTGGGTCAACAAATATTTCTGTCTTGCAGAAAATACTCACAGCACGATAATTGTTTTCAACCCCTGAATTTTAATTAATCTTAACTTGTATGCAAAATATATCACTATTCCATTGCATAAAAACGTGTATTTTGAAAATATTGTTGTTCCAATTCAAGCTATTGATGATGGGAAAAGAGTGTTCTTAAAGGATATATTTGCCATTGGTGCATTCAGGGGAAATTTTTCTCTCTTTCACAGATACACCAATGATTATTTATGTGCTGTGTTTTAGAACATTTATAACTAATGACATGAGATGGAAATGACTTGAAAGGAGCAGGTGGATCTCACTTGTAAAAAAGGATTTTGGGAGTTATAAAACCAGAGCTGTGTAAGTTTGGGACTACCTGCTCTTGTATCAGGTTCAGCAAACCGACAAGGAACCTGCCAAACTTGTCAGATGCACTGTGCCTCAAAGGCTGTTAGAAATAATTTTTTTTAATTGCCTGCAAGAGTATGTAGGGGTTTGAATACATTAGGAAAGCAAGTATTCTTACTATACCATAAAATGACACCCAAAATGCATGCTGTCTCCTTATCCCACTCTTTCTTACTTGCTCACTCCCTCTCCTCCACACACACGCCCCCAGAAGAACATAAATATCATATTCAAACCATAGAAAAGGTGTTACAGATGGGAACATACCTTAAAATGATAAAAGCACATTGGAGCCATCTTAGAAAATTGCAAAATATTATTTTTTTGTACAAATTATTGTGTGCTGGAAATTCACATTCATTTTAATGTTTGAGTCAAAGATTCAGATGGTTGCCATTCCTTGGCATGCATGGAAAGAGATGGGGCTGCCAAGTATGCTCTAGAACCCACCACCCTGGTGGAAGAGCCTCAGGGCACCACCTACACACATGACACTACAGTGACAAACCCTTGTATTCTTATACATGAGAGAAATAGATGGCTGGCAATGAGTAGTATGGGTACCCAATGCTCCACTGTGGAAATTTCACTTACTGGGAGGCGATCAATATTTTCTGTCTTTAGTCACAGACATTGTGAACCCAATGCTAGGTGGGTTTGAATATTTATAATAGCTAGGAATGAATGCATATACCTTTTGCTTTGGTATTTATTTTTTTTTAATAGAGATAAGGAAGCTGAATTTAGTCATTTAAATGAGTAAGTGAACTTGTTTGATCATAACACCAGCACAGACAAACAAATTATTTGCTAAAACTTCCCATATTCAACAGTCGTATACAAAAGTTAGCTACCTTGGACGTGGGTTTCTCAGCACTTCCATGAAAATTTGAACATGAGAATCTAAATTAATCCCTCAAGAAATGAATCCATTTAGAATTAAAGTTCAAGTGGCCATTTTGTTATTCTTATTTTGCTCAAAAATTACATCAGAGTAAAAAAAAATATGAAAATATTAACCCATTTTAGACAAATCCAGCAAGAGCTTTAAAATACTTCAGGAGAAACACTTAAAGTGAGGTGGTAGAATATTACCATTTCTAGAGGGATTACTAAAAATGTTTCTCAAAGAATAATTGAATCCACACTGGAAGAACCCTTTCAGAATTTGCAAGAGGTTATTGAGAATTGTTTCAAAAAAAAAAAAAAGCTGCATGAATTCATAAGCCCTTTATGTTTTAAGCCTGTTGGGACCTGGAGTTATCATATAGACAAATAATGTACATTTCAGGAAGTTCAGCAACAAAAAGAAGTGAATTGGAAAGAAACAAAGAGCTTAAGGACTCTGAAGAGCAATTGTTATTTGTGCCTGGATGCATTGTATTGTTAAAACTTATTTATTCAGCATTTGGAATACTTTTTCTCTGCTTTGAACCCAGAAAAAAACCCTTATCTTGACCAAAATATGAAAATTCCCTGCCGAAAAAAAACAGGGTTCTCCATGAAAATCAATGACAATTACCTCTAGCTTCATTTGTACCATCTTTCACCACAGATAATTTTGTTAGGTATAGGAAGAAAAATCAGCAGATGTTACAGATTTTTGTTGTTCAGCTATAGGCCCTATAATGAAACACGGAAGTTGCCTACTGCAGATGCATATTCTTGATGTAATATTCCACCTGAAAAGCCAGCTCTTGACAGATGTACCTTGAACAACACTTTTTCCAGGTGCCATGCCAATGATTTCTCTGATAATAATTCACTGTATAATATAAATAGAAATATTGATTAGAATAGTGGCATACAGAAATAACATATAAATAACTGTAAATTTGCCCTTTCCCTTACTTCCCTTCCTCATTAGTGCAGAAATATTTTTCATGTTGTTGTCATTGCTAGAAGCTATTTCTTATAATACATCAGCTCTCACCAGAAATTAGAGCTGCAGAAACTTTGCATGTTGCTCAGTTGCTTGGAAATTTGTATGTTTTTCTCTACAGAAAATGACTTTGTGAGGTTGTTAGAAAACAACCAGTGCTTGAAGAATATAATTGGAGTATCACATGAATGTTCCATGGAAATCAAACCCTCTCATTTTATTGGGTATGGTTAGAGAAGGATCAAAACTTGAGTTTTATGTAACAAAATACTGTGATAAAACTGGAAAAGGCCATTGGAAATGTGAAAGCAGTAATGATTTACTTATGGCAAATATTACACTTGAAGAACTTGTCTGTTTCTATCTGCATGTAAAAATATGCATTTGTAGATGCAGTTGTAAGAAATTTTACTGAAACTTTTCCTAAAAAAGCTTCATTTATTTATGTATATGTGATATGTTGTACTTTTGCAGAATTTTATATGGGTGTGCCTTATGTATGATTTTGTTATGCATTATTCCGTAATATATGAAAGTGGAAAAACACTTTTCTAAGGCTAGAATTACAGCAATTATCAAACCCCAGCTTTAATTCAATGTTAAAGTTTCAAATAAGCCACTGAAAAGTCAAAATTGGAGTACAGGTTGAGCTGCAAGATAAGGGTATGATCAAATTTACTTCAGTAAAATTAAATGGTGTATTCCTTGATATACTTCTCAAAAAAAAAAATACTTGAAAAGAAAGCAAAACAAATCCTTTCTGGTTAAAACATGTTATGGAAACATCGAAAGCCCTCTTTCCCCACCAAAGCAAATTATCTTTGAGACATCTGAGTTCTTGAATTCCTCGTACATCTGCGAAGTCAGTAACCTACAGCTCATTCTTGGCCTTAGTGAAAGTAACGAGAGTTTGTTATCCTGGCTGGTGTGATCCTGGAAGTAAGGCCAGGAATTCTTTATCTTCATATGCATTATTTTTTGAAGCAGCTGAATATATATCCTTTGAGCTTTTACTCTTATGCAGAAAGAGAATGTGTTAGTGACACTAAAAGCAAAATAGCAATGAAGCAGATTAAAAAGCTATCAAGTAAGTCATTTAACTGGGATACGTTTTGCAAAAATTAACAGTAAAATTAATCAGCGCTGTTTTCTGTAAACTCCTTTAGTTATAGTTTCACTGTTCTGATTTTCATTGTACAACATATTAGACTGTTTAAATAAGGATAATATATGTTCTTTTATTAATATGGAAGAATATAAAAACACAAGTTGCATTGTCAATAACTGTTTTGAAACACACACACTGGAAATAATTTTGTAATTCTGTAGCTCAGAGAGACATTTCTTAAGGATTTTTTCTCTTCTTTGAACCTACTAAATCTTTGATCCAGTTAGCATTTGCACCCTATATGGGGGTGATTTTCTAGTAATTGAAGTACAGAATGCCTGAAATATCTGTGCTCCATAGCTAAAGCAAAACTTTGCTCATCCTGTATCATTTTTCCAAAGCAAATTGTTTGCCTGTCAAAGCATGGGCCAGATGATGCAAGAAGTAAGGGCACAAAAGCAGCATAAAGCAGGGGAAATTAAATTTAAAGTGCTAAGAAGATACTAGAGAGAAGTGCGTTCTGTAGAAAATGTTTCTTTTACACCGTGGGCTATTCTGTCTTCCTTGGTCCTAACCAAAGAATGGTTAATATTTGTTTAACTACTTTCATACCAACTGTTGACACTTTCTGTGTATTGTCATGGAACTACTGCTGCATGCATATTGGTTTGTCTGCAGGTTCATATGCCCATTTTGCTTTTGCAGCCAGTATTTTTAATCTCCCAAAACTATGCATCTCTTGCATCTTCAGTTGAACAGTGTTACATTTCAAGTGACCTGATTGATAGTATGTTTGCACTTTTCAGGTACCAGTCTATTCTCACAAGAACAACCGGTACCTAGGCCTTAGGCGTTTTGAAAATATGGTCCCTGAAACCTACAGTCGGGATTTCAAGAAAAAATAAATGTGTTAAGATGTGTCTCTTAAAAGCACATGCTCTACTTCCATTCTGTAAGCCTAAATTCCCAGTTGCTTATGCTTTTTCAAAAATCTGCAGGTGAAATTTTTAGCATTAGATACCACAGCTATGTGACAGGTTAAAAAAAAAAAAAAAGAAAAAAGTAAATATAATAAAAAGAACTACAAAACTTGGGAGGTGGGGAGTGTGAATAAACAATGTATTTTCTTGAACGAACCCTGTTTATATTTTATCATGTTTGAAATACACCTACTTATCTGTGTTTCTAACACATCTCATCAGAACATTTAGTATAATGTAATTAAAAAAGAAAGTACTAGTCAGAATAAAGTGTAGTCATTAATATCACATTTCAAATTTCTTGTCAAAAATGAAGTCCAGATATATATAAAGCACTTTTCATCAACATTTGAGTTTTCTATGAATCCTATTCTTTTTACACATTAACTCCAGGACCAGATGACACAGTTTTATACATCGGAGAAGAAAGATCATGTTCTTGCCCCAAATTTGCTTTGCTATAGCAACAAATTTTTCCAGACTTTTTTTTTCTGAAATTTAAAGCAGCATTTTACATGAATGATGTACTTAGAAAGTTCTGAAATCAGTAAACCTTGTGTGAATTTATCCTCTGCTAAATTACTGTCTCTAAAGAAATTGCTTCTGAAATATAATGACATATAAGAATTTCAATATTATAAATAACTGATTTTGACCAGTAAGAGTGATGAAAAAAAGGGAAGAGTAAAAATCTAACAGTTTAAAAGGAAAGTACTTGTGTCATCTGAAGAAAGGTGTCTTGTTCCCTGTTGTGATGGCAGGTTTAAGTGATAATTATTGCATATGTGGAAGCTAACTTTTTAATGTTGGAAGAAATTAATAATTTTTAATAAAGTTTTGTTGGTGCTAATATAAAATATTTTTTTTCCATTTTCTCCTCTCAACCATAACACCTTCTTATTTTTCTTGTGTATTGAGGTTGCCTCAACTCCAAGTAACTTTTTTTTTTTGTCAGTATAAACATCTTGTTCTTTTTTAAAGCAAAAAAACAAAGCTTTGCTTTGAGATAATAATGTCTTGCAAGTGAGAGTAAACATTGATAGGGGTAGGCCTGCTGCACAGGAAAAAGTCAAGACCTCATATGTCATTGAGAGAGATGAACAAAAAGCTGGTTTGGTGAAAATCTGAATTTCATTGATTAAGGGTGAGGAAATGTTAGCCATACTAATTCTAAATCTGCCATGGGATCAGTATGTTGACAAAGGGACTGAGTATGTTGAAGGAATTGAGAGTAAAGTTGACACTAAACATAGTTTATTAAAAGGATGGAAGGGGGAAAACATATTTTCTAAAGTTTCAGAGTAGTTATGTAAGGATCATAGACATTCCTCCATTTGGTATAGCACTTTCGAAGCAACGGGGGGAAAAACCCATAAATTGCTAACTCTTAGAGACATGGTAACCTACAGTATATGTTTAATGATCTATTGTGTGAAAGGTTTCACCCCTTTATGTCATCGAATCAAATGAGCAAGAGTAACCCTTTGCAAAAAATGTCCACTCTGTCTTTTGGAATGTTACCAGTTCTAATAGTTTTCCTTATTTTAAGTAAGGGAATAAACAAAATAAATAGGTTCCCTAGGAAAAGGATCATTTCTACAAGCACACAACTTTAACATGATTATTTTGATGTAAAAAATATGCCCAAAGTGCCTTTTTGTATCCATTATTTGAAAGGTTAAATTCAAATTAAACAAAAGGCATTTCAGTCATAGGCCTGTTTTTCCTTAAAATAATCCCATTCAGATTAAAATAAGAGCCCATTCAAACAACAACAAAAAAGCTAAGCATGTGGTCATGTTTGTGATACTGAAATGGAGCCCCTTCTTTCACCCTGAAAATCTTTAATCTTATTTTATATTCTACAAGAATATTTAATCTGCTTCATGTGTCCTGCTTAGTTTATAACAAGGTTGGCAGGGTTTCATGAAACCAGCCCTACTTTGCTTTGTTGTCTGTTCAACACTATTTTGGCTAGAACCATTACCTCATACTATTAGTTGAGAGTTTGCCTTTCATGATTTAAGTGCATGATTTAGTATGTGACAAAGTACTTTTTGGGAACCTTGTGGGTTCTGAAGCTTGTTCAATTTCTGTGGGCTAGCACAGCTTTAAAAACGGTTTAGATGCATATGCCTTAGTGTGGGTGTGTAAGGAATCTTACTGAAGGTCTCATATGTCATTCAATAAGTATTTAAGCTTTGTCTTCAGGAACCAGTAACAGGGCTCTTACCTCTGTCTTAGTTATAAAAACTCAAGTTCTGCGAAACTTCTGAATTTTAAATTTCTGGCATATGGGTGAGATTCAACCACTCAAGTCTTTTGACAGAGCTCAGATACATTTGTCTTCTTTTTATTTCAAAGCAATAGTGAACAATCAAATCTGATCTCTTCTATTATCTTGCATATGATTTGAAACAATCTGATAAGTTTTAAACATCCCAAGTGATACACCTTTCTTGTTTCTGGATGTTCACTTCCTCAGCCCTGTGAACATCTTAATTTGTAATTCCTGGGTGCATAATTTCATAAGGTTTGAGGAACAAACGGCTTTTTGGGTTTCCATTTTGGCCCTGACATTACTCTAATTTGCTTCCATTTCTGAAGTGCCTCTGGCTGAAACCTCTTTCTCTTCCATCTCATCCCATCGTTTCTGCATGCCAGTAATTAAAACCTCTTCAGGTAATGTGCTTTTAAATCTTGGGGCTTATCCATACCAATAAATACTTTACTACAGTAAGGGGACTCTATGTACTTGTCAAATTGGTGCCAAAGGCCCATTAGCCCAGAACTTTTCTCCTGAATTTTTGGGGACGACAAGAGGGTAATTTTTAATACTGATGTCTGTCTTTTCATTGTCCAGTGTCTATAGAATTATAGAATACAGTTGAAGTGCTCTAAAATTTTTCCTTTGAAATCTCTGGTAGGAATGCAATAAACTATATGTTCCTATTCAGGAACCAGATTTTCCTCATTTGTAATACTGCACAAAGCTGATTTTGCAGATTCCCCGATTTTCCACTGCATACCTCCTGGGTTTCCCAGCCTCTTCAGTTTTATATACTGCATCATTAACCCTCAAGAACCCTCAGGCAATAAGTTGACAAAGATATAACAAAGGGTAAGTGGGGAAAGAAAAGTTCCATATTTCAGAGTTTTATTCAAATATATTAGAAACATCTTTCTTCATACTGTAGGAAAGGCCTGATTGAGTATAAATTAAAAC
>JAOXJM010000012.1:86819641-86830982 GCA_026413425.1 Tringa solitaria
AGGGTAGATTTAGATTAGATATTAGGAAGAAATTCTTTAGTGTGAGGGTGGTGAAGTACTGTAACAGGTTGCCCAGGGAAGCTGTGGATGCCCCATCCCTGGAAGCGTTTAAGGCCAGGCTGGATGGGGTTTTGAGCAACCTGGTCTAGTGGGAAGTGTCCCTGTCCATGGCAGGGGTTTGGAACTTGATGATCTTTAAGGTCACTTCCAACTCTAACCTTTCTGTGATTCTGTGTAATAGAGCACAAATGCTGGCCAAAACACAAATGCTTCAATGTATTTGAGCTTATTTGCTCCGCTAAAATCCTGTTGACTTTATTCAGTCAGAATGAGAATGATTAAAAAGTTTTAATTAACTTACATTACTAAACTTACATACCTGACAAAAAATATTTCTAGCATACCAGAAGCATTTGTGAAGGTTTTATGGCAGTTATAAATTATGCAGGTTTTATGACAGAAGAAAGCTGTATAGATATGTGACTTTGCGCTTTCCTATCTAGTCTTTTTCTTCTCCTCAAACACGGTACTGCTCCCATTGTCCCTGAACACATAATGACAAAGTGTAGGCAAGGGCAGGCATGAACATCAATGACTCAATGCCTGGTTTACACAGTCTGACAAGTGGCAACTACACCTGGCAGTAGCAAACAGATATACTGCCTGGTTTATTTCCATGTTCTAGGCTGCTTTATTTCTCTGTTTTAGACAAGTCAAGCATTGATTAGGATCTCTTAGCTCTCTTTTCTCCCTGTTCCCTCCCCTTATTCCCCATTCTCTGCTCAACTCTTCACTCCCTGTACAGCAGGATCAACCCTTTCATTTCCCAAGAGGATGTTCCAAGTACTGTGTCCAAATAGGCTAAAAGGATGTAGTTCTTCGTTCTGACTGCCTACCCATTGTCATTTGCTTCTCTAAAACATTTGCTTCTCGGTTGCCAAGGGGAGCTGCCTGACCTGCAATGCAGGGCAGATCTTAGTGTACAGTGGGTTTTCCTGAGGCAAGGAGACACCAGGTCAGTGTAGAGACCTGCCAGGAGCCAGCAGCTCTCACAGGAGATACTGATGAGATCTCAGCCTTGCCAGAGCAACCACGAGCCCCCCACTGCCTATAAAAAATAGCCTGGGGAGTGTGAGTGACCAGCAGCACTCCCATCAGAGTAGGCAAACAGTGCATGGGGCATCAGCCAGGGCCTGGCATGGCAGTTTGCATGGAAGGGCACACAGGAAGGATGTAGTAACCCTACAAGCTCAAGGGGTTAGTTAATTGGTGGTCACCACCCTCTCGGAAGGAGCTTAATTATGGTATCCAATTAGTAGAAAACCATGTTGTCTGCACTCAGCAAAATGGATGTGGCAACCCAGACAGAGCTCTCACAAAAACATGGAGCCATCCAGGTCTTGGGCTGCAGGGAGTGCCAGAGCCTTTTGCTGGTACCAGATGGCAGTAGTGACAACAGCTGTGTGAGATGGGACCAGGTGGATGATCTGCTCAGCCTGGTGGTAGAGCTATGAGAGAAAGCAGAAAAGTTAAGGAGCATCAGGGAATCTGAGAAAGAGATAGATTTGTAGAACCACACTCTGCTCTCCCTGACACAGAAACGGGAACAGCCACCAGGAAAAGCCCAAGAACAAGGGGATCCTGTATCTTCTCACCATCAGCCTGAAGGCACTAGCTTAAAGGAAAGGAGTGAATGGAGGCTAGGAGTGGCAGGTGAGCCGCCTCTGTGCTTGCCTCACCTCCCCAGGTGCCCCTGTACAAGTATGAGGCTCTGGATGAGGAAGGCCAGTCCATGGATGATGTGGATAATGAGCCATCTACACCAAAGGTGTTGCCAAGGTCAGAAAGGCCTACTCCCTGTATCACAACCACCTCCATGAGGAAGAAAAGATGGGTTATAGTTGTAGGCAACACCCTTCTGAGGGGAACAGAGGGTCCAATATGCTGAACAGATCCTCCTCTTAGAGAAGTCTGCTGCCCTCCTTGAGCATGGGGTAGGGACATCACTAGGGAACTTTCTAGCCCAGTACAGCCTTCCGACTATTACCCATTACTCCTCCTCCATGTGGGTGGCAATGAAGCTGCAACGTCTAGTCCAAGGGTGATCAAAAGAGACTTCAGGGCCTTGGGACAATGGATAAGGGAATCTGGAGCACAGGTTACTTTTTCCTCTCTCCTTCCAGTTGCAGGCACTGGAAGAAATAGACAGGACCTGTCTGTTAATAGATGGTTCTGTGGCTGGTGTCACCAACACAATTTTGGGTTTTTTTGATAATGGGATGGCCTAAATGATATCAGACTTGCTGGCATCAAATGGGATTCACCTTTCTGAAAGGGGGAAGAGAGTCTTCACCCACAAGTTAGGGGGGCTCATTGACAGATCTTTAAATTAGTCTTGAAGGGGGAGGGGCTTGCCCGTCACAAGCTGCTGGATGACACACCAAGGTTAGAGGGACAAAGTGCTAGTGAGGGCTTGTTGTACTTGTTGCACTGAGACATGCTGGCTATACTGCAGCACACTTGAAGTTGTATGGAGATTTGCCAGGGGCTGCTGAGCTGATAGGAGCCAACAGGGAAAAAACAGTGGAATCAAGGGGTGTTCCTCTAAGAAGGTGGCATGGCTGACAGCCCAGCTGAAATACCTCTACAACAGTGCACATCGCATAGGCAACAAACAGGAGGAGCTGGAAACCACTGTGCTGATGGAAAGCTACAACCTATTTGCCATTACTCAAACTTGGTGGAATGAGCCCTATGACTGCAGTGCAGTAACTCCTCGCTTCTGCACTTTCAGCACACAAGACACTATTTCAGCCATCCCACCTCCAGCCCTTTCTTCTTTGCTTCTCATGTGCCTCAAATGCACACATGTCATCTTCTGGCAGGCAGACCAGGCTGGGAATGGTGGTTGGGGTGGGAAGGAAAATGTCAGAATAAAGCATTTACATTGCAAAGCAAAGAACTCTTGAATCCAGTGAATATCAGCCCAATTATATATTTTGCAGATTTATAATATGCTATAAAATTATGTCCAAGTTTTTACGTTCACAAATCTCACCTCTCTATGGCAAGTGATATGATAAAGTCCTCATAAAGCACATGAGAAATTGGTTAAGGTTTGAACAGGAAAATTTCTAACTAAAGCTAATTGGCCTAATTTTCTGGCTGTGCCCTGCCCATTACTACTACTAATAACACCTCTTGCCAAAAGAGTGAAAAACGTTTGGTCTTTGTATGTTTCTTTTCCCTGGGTTCCAGAGCTCACTCCATACTAGGAAATTTAGATCTTTCTTTTCAAAGCTTGGGTTTTGCTGCAGATCTTCCCTAAGTTTTACAGTTTACCCTTATTTCTAAAGCAGCTGGGAGTTGGTATGGTACATTCCGATTTAGCTCCTTAAATAAAAATTAAATTTTAGACTAACCCAGTTGCCTGAGGCTACTGTGCACAACAGCTAATTTGGAGACTGAAGCAGACTCATGGGCTTTGGATGATTTTGCCATAAAAAGCTTCTGGTTATTAAAGTAACAAAGGTTTAGAAAAAAAATGGAAGAAGATTATTATTGTACCTCTTCTGTGTGTTTCCCTGTTTCATTTCCATAACACTCAAAAGAAACGCATCCTGAGAGCCGTATTACGTAGTAGGGAAATTTCATTTCTCCTGTGTTTCATGGAAAAACTAAATTCCCTTTCAAGGTTTAATTTCATACATTTGGTTTATATGCAGTACTTTTCATCAGCAGAATAGCTATGGGCCTGAAGCTGCAAGGGTCTTTTAAAAACTTTTATTTTGGCAACCGCCTCTTGGCAAACACCACTTAGGTTTCAGGAAACCAAGCTTCAGATCCCACTTCTCTTCCTGGTTTTTGGACAAACTTGGTCAACTTACTTCACCTCTTTCCATGCCCTAATTCCACAGTTGTGAAATAAAGATGGTCACTCTGAACCTCAGTTGTAGAAGAGGCTGAGACAACAGAAGGTAAGTATGTTTTGTAAGATTAGTATTTCTTAATATTTGGATAGATATAGCTTTAGCATGGATAAAAGACTACTTCAAACATAAGGTATTGGCTCACCTCCTTAGGGGGGGAATGCATGTTTTTCTTTTGTTTTGTGATTCAAAGGTCCAACTGGGCACAAAGAGTGGCTAGGTGTGTACTGACCAAATTAAACCAAACAAAAAACTATTTGGCCTCTCAGCTAATATATATTTTGTTAATTTCTCCTTTTTCAGTTTTGTAAAAGTTTTGTAAAATCTGATTCCTAGTAGTGTGCCATGGCAGATCGTCTGGAAGATTAAAAAAGAAATGAGAGATATGCTAAGTATTAGAATGCTAAAATTAGTAATTACGGAGCAATAAGAAGTTTATGACATTGTTCAAAGTTTCCTGTTCCAGGTGTGCAGTGGTGTCAGTGATTAGGTAGCATTGTTAATAAATGTACTACTCTGAAGTTGAGAACTTAAATAATGTTCACTCTTTTAGATTGTATAGTATACATTTTCAGAAATCTGTTCATAGAAACAAGTGTGCTTCTCCCCTTGTTCCCCAGTTGAGTCACCTGAGAAAAGTAAAAGAAAAAAATAATTCATAGAGTCATAGAATGGTTTGAGTTGGAAGAGGCCTTTAAAGGTCATCTAGTCCAACACCCCTGCCATGGGCAAGCATATCTTTTACTAGATCAGATTGCTCAAAGCCCCAGCCAACCTGACTTTGAATGCTTCCAATGATGAGGCGTCCACAACTGATGAGACAACGTGTTCCGATGTCATCACTCTTATCATAAAAAATGTCTTCCTTATATGCAATCTAAATCTAGCCCTTTTATGTTAAAGCCGTTGTCCTTTCACTACAGACCCTGGTAAAAAGCCTTTGTCCATCTTCTTTCTTATAAGCCTCCTTTGAAAGGCCACAGTAAGGTCTCCCTGGAGCCTTCTATTCTCCAGGCTGAACAAGCCCAAGTCTTTCAACCTTTCCTCTTAGGATAAGGGTTCCAGCCCTCTGATTAACTTTCACAGCCCTCCCCTTGATCTGCTCTAGGTCCATATCTTTCTTGTACTGGGTAACTGAGAAGTGGATGCAGTACTCCAGGTGGGGTCTAACAAGAGCTGAGTAGGGAGGGAAGTAACTTTTCCCTCAACGTGCTGGCCATGCTTCTTTTTATGCAGACCAGGATGCAGTTGGTTTTCTGGGCTGTAAGCATACATTGTCAGCTCATATCTATTTTTTTCATCCACTGTTATCCCCAATTCCTTCTCTGCTGGGCTCCTCTCAATCAACTTAATTCCCCAGTCTGTGCTGATATTGAGGATTGCCCTGACCCAGGTGCAGGAGGTCATTGTGGTGTCATTCACAAACTTTCTGAGGGGGCACTCTATGTTACTAACTATGCCATTGATGAATATTTTAAATAGCATTCATTCCAGTAAGGACCCTTAAGGGACATCACTTGTTACAGGCTTCCATTTGAACATTAAGCCATTGACTGTAACTCTTTGGATGTGCCCACCCATCCAATTCTTTATCCATGTCATGGTCCATCCATCAAATCCATGTCCCTCCTATTTAGAGGTAAGAAAGCTGTGGGGGACTGGATCAAAGACCTTACAGAAGTCCAGGTAGATGACATCCATTGCTGTTCCCTTGTGCACCGGTGCAGTCACTCTATCATAGAAGGCCACTATTAGATTAGTCAGTCATGATTTTCCCTTGGTGAAGCCGTATTGGCTCTCTCTAATCACCTGCCCCTGTGTTCTGTATGCTTCACCAAAACTTCCATGATCTTACCAGGCACAAAGGTGACGCTGACGCGTTGGTAGTTCCCAGGGTCCTCCTTATTACTCTTTTAAAAATGGGTGTAATATTCTCTTTTCTTCAGTCACTATTCTCCTACGATGGGAGAGACTTAATTGCTTCAGTCCCTGCCTTGAAGTTTAGGGACTTGAGAGATTTGGGAAGAGTTATAGCTGGTAAAAAATGAGGTAAAAAAAAATGGTTGAGTACCTACTCATGTTGCTGTATAACAGATAGAGCAGGTTACACTGAGTCATATGTCACATTAACATAAATCAGTGTAAGTCTCTGAAATTAAAAGCAACTTCAACCTCTCAGTGCATGGACTAAACAACAATAGTGGAAGGAGAGAACTTAGACTAGAGTGTGGGCTGAGAATCATATTTCAGAATTTACACTAGCCAAGTCGTTTAGTATTTCTGAAAGTGAATAAAAAGAATCTCTTCATCCCCTGAACCAACAGAAATCCACTTACATTTAAAATATTTCAGAAATTATTTTTTTCAAAATAATCATCTTTATTTCCACACTATGAGAATAACACTGAAATGATGATTATGATACATTTATAAAAATCTTAGTTGAAAGCCAGCTTTTTCCAGTTTCCATATAGAAGACATGCAATCACCTCATGATAAAGGCTCTGGGTTCTCACATAGAGACACTCATCTTTCTGAGAAATAATGGTTTTATCTTGTGTCATGGTTTAATGCTAACCAGAAACTAAGCACCACACAGACACTCACTCACATCCCTCACACCCCAAGTGGGATGAGGGAGAGAGTCATAAGGATTAAAGTGAGAAAACTCATGGGTTGAGATAAAGACAATTTAATAAGTAAAGCAAAAGCTGTGCATGCAAGCAAAGCAAAATAAGGAATTAATCTATTACGCCACATCAGCAGGAACGCGTTCAGCCATCCTGCTGGACTCCATCACACATAAAGGTTACTTGGGAAGACAAACACCATAACTCTGAATGTTCCCCCCTTCCTTTTTCTTTCACAGCTTTTATTTGTTCAGCACAATGTCACACGGTATAGAATGTCCTGTTGGGCAGTTGGGGTCACTGTCCTGGCTGTGTCCACTCCCAACTTCTTGTGCCCTCCCAGCCTGCTCACTGGTGGGGTGATGTGAGCAGCAGAAAAACGCTTGACTCCATGTAAGCACTGCTCAGCAATAACAAAAACATCCCTGTATTATCAGTGCAGTTTTCAGCACAAATCCAAACCATAGCCCCACACCAGCTACTATGAAGTTAATTAACTCTATCCCAGACAAAACCAACACATCTTGAAAACTTATGTTTCCTGCCTAAATAAGACCCTGAAAATAAGAATCAACTTCAACTAAAGTGATACTCTGCAATCCACAAAAAAGCAATAGCTTTGAGACCCCTAAGCTTCCTCGCTCCCCTCGGCAGAAGGCTAATTTGGGAAAATATGTATGTTAATTCAAGTTTGTCACTGATAGCCATGGTTTTGCTTCTCATCACCAGAGACTGCATATATCCTTACCTATTTATCATTCCTCTCTAGGCACCCAAAAAGAGCACAAATGGTCCTTACCTAAAATAAATAAATAAGGCTTTCATCTTTGCCCTGGCATATTCAGCAGTGCAATTACATAGCACTTCAGCCAAATACAGGAAATGTGATCAGCCTGTGTCCTTGGTACTATGTAAGTCGTAAGAAAAATATATTAATAATAGTAAGCTTCCTCCTTTTGGATAGAAAAGACTAAAAAGGAGATAATAAGCTGTCTAAGAGAGAGGCTTGGATTGCTTTTTATGTTGAAGTAATGATTGCCCTGCAACCACAGATGTAGCCTGGAACAAAACAGTTGAGTGTCTATTTTCTGTTTTTTGCAAATTCCTTATCTATTTCAGGTAAGCAGACTTTTACTCAAGATCCAAAACTCTGTTCTTGACAAGATCTTAAAAGTGCTTTCACAGTGGGATTTTCTCTCATCGGCTTTGTCTGTGTTCCCTGGCAGCTTTAGGTAAGAGAATTCTGGACCTGGATAAGTTACATCAGGAATATTTGGTATAGTGTTAGTTTCCTATCCTCAACATGAACAAGACCTTATGACCAGTTACAGAGGGCAGTCATCAGTTCTACTGGTACAAACTCTGCTAATGGGTGTCTGAGTAAGAATCTGCTAGAACCAATGTAGCATGGTTACACTCACAGTGTATTTTAACCTTAAGTTTTCAGACTCAAGCTTTCAACTTTGTTAGATCCTACATTAAATGAGTTCTGCTGCTAAAAATCAATGAGACTAGAAAAAATCATCAAGGAAACCGTGGAATTAAATATCATACTGTACTGTGAAAAAATTGGTTGATTGGAATTCTCATTATTACATGAGAAAGGACAGATAACATCAAGTACCAATTACTTACATTCTCTTGATAAGGACCTGTTTGCCCTGATGTAACTTGGTCCTGTCAAGTTACAACCAAGTTTTCACTAGGCCAAAGAGTTTCTTTGAAAAAGAAATCTCATTACAACTGTACCTTTGGATACCTAGATGGTGGTTTTTTTACGACTGGTTTAATAATGCAAATGCATATAGGATGCTAATGATAAAAGAAATGGAATTAAAAGAAAGAAAGAATGATTGCTTGCAACTACGAGCTCTGCATGACCTTGAAAATGGAAGATCACAAAGGATTTGAATATATGGTGCAACATAGAAATGATTTAAAATACTCTTAAAAGAAACAGCTGTAGCAAGATGAGAAGAAAACAGATAATTGACACCAGATGTCCCTCTCAGACAGTGATGAAAGAGTAATTACAGAGGGAGAGATAGCATCCTGCAGAGAGCAGATGAGCTTTACCAGCAGCTCTACAAGAATGCATAGAGACAAACATGACAAGTTTCACCACCTCCTATAACATAAAATGAAACGTGAAGAAAGAATCTTTCCTTATGCACTCAAAAAGAAGAAAGAGAAAGTTATGAAGCCTTTAAGAGGAAAAATACCTGGGACAGATGGCATCACCAGTGATATCATAAAAATTGGAGGGAACCCAGTAATCCAGCCAGACGAGCTAATCAACTTGAACTACAGAGAACGAAGTGTCAAAGGACTGGAATTATACTATAATCACTCTTCTGCATTGTAGAAATGTCAAAGGTGCTAAGACACATACAGCCACCTTATAGACTTCCAGCCATTTCTGACGTTGAGGACGTTAGCTGAGCAATTGACTTTTGTAACAGCTACAGTTCAACTACCCCAAAATAGATAAGAATACTTTATGTCATGTTGATGTAGTAAACTCCAAAATGCACATCATTTCATGAGATAGGTAATGACTCTCTGACAGACTCTCTATCTACATGCCTAAGTAATGATATAGCAATATGTGAAAAATAAATTCCCCCAAATCAAACTGTAACAAAATGACACACAGCTCTACATACACTCCCTAGGGAGAGGATGAGAGGGATCATGAACTACATGTGACAGATGTTAGTCAGAGTGCTTAAAGCTCTACTGGGAAGCAATTACATTACAGTGATGAGGGTGGCTTGAGAATCTACAGAGAGGGGAGAGTATTGGTAGGAATCTTTTCAATCTATAATTGACAAATATTTTCCCAAATTTACATCTAATATTTTTTTCAGAATTTTTAAAGTTACTTTAGACAAAGTTTTCAGAACCTCTCTGATTAGATTTGTTCGGTACCTGATCTTAAATTAAGAACCTTAATCGCTAGTTACTTAACAATATACATCTTTAATTAACTGATCTCATTTCAGAGCTGCTGAACAATACTGCTCCCCTCGATTATATGTCTATATCTTGTATTATTTTGGGGTACTGAAGAAACCAGCTTTTAAATTACCTTTTATTTTATGACGTTTTGGGGGGAGGAGGGTGTGTTTGTTTTTTTGGTTTGGTTTTGGGGTGGTTTTTTTGGTTGGTTGGTTTTGTTTTGGTTTCGGTTTGGGTTTTTTTTGTTTTGTTTTTTTTTTGTTTTGTTTTGGGGTTTTGGCTTTTTTTTTCTAATTTGATTCTAGTTTGCTAATGATGTATTAGTCCAACAAACCAAAAAACAGAATTAGTTTTGAATTGAAGTGAAATGAAAACATGAATTAGTTTTCATGACAAAGATGCACTTCTATTTTCTGGGGAACATTTAAACTAATTTTTTCTAATCAGCTAATCTAGGTTGGAACATAGAAAGGTGAAAGCATACCAGAGTTTTCTTGTTATGTTGACAAAATGCTTCCTGAGGAGCTCTAATTAGATAGCTCTTTATTAACACTATATTTCTAAGGTACTCTAATTATTTGTAAGAATATTCATTGATAGGACAGTGAGCAAAGAATTTAAATGAAACTTCTGGTTAACTTCCTAGCAGGTCAGAAATATGGGAACCTTCCGCTCATGAGACAGTGGAAACGCTATTAAATGACTTGAAGGAATGATTCAGTCATTACTAAGATTACACTTATGATTTAGTAAAAAAATAGAAAAATCTCTTCATCAGCTAAAGAGAGCCTCATCAGTACATACAGTATCGTTGTTGATAGATCAAGGCAGAAGTATATCTATTCAATGAGCTTTGGATCAGAGCCATGGTGAATTATGCTGGTTCTTACTATCTCTTCTTTTAAAAAACACTGGTAAAATATTTTGGGTGTCAGTCTAATGATTATGCTTTCTTGAACACTTGTACTGATATGTGCAAAAGGGCATTTGTGCACTCAAGAAAAGCTCCATAGTATTGGTGTATTTATGGTTTCCAGCAGAGGAATTGTCAGAGGGAAAACTAAGAACCTACAAAAAATATTTGCAATGAGGGCATGAATGTTTCACATAGGGAGCTCATGCTCTTCAAATTGCTCTAAGCATGGATTTTAAATAAGCAGGTTTCCACTCTTGAATAGCACCATTGAGTGTACTCCATCAAGACAACTGGCAGTCCAAACAAAGAACATTATCAAACACGTGTGAAATGGTAATTATGCAACTGTCATTAGTCAAATCAGCAGATGTTAGAAGAAAACTCTAAGTGACAGATGGAAACATTCTTTTTCTTTTCCTTCCTCTGTTTCCATTTCCCTCCCTCTCTCAGCCTAGATGAGACCTTTTTTAAACTGGAACTGCCAGAGAAAGTGGGGCACTAAAAATAAAGATGAATCACTTTCTTTTAACTTGGGTTCAGCAATGCTTTGTGACTTTGTCCAAAATAGGTAAATAATGAACAACATTACCGTCTGATGGACTCTGTTTTTCTGTGTAAAGAGTAAATAAGCATAAAAACATTCCATTTTTGGTTTTGTGGAGAGAAAGACAAAAATTTAAGAAGTAGAGCCACGCTGTGTATTTTTGGAACAATTTTATCTGTTTTTGTGAAAGGGACTACCGTCTTCCTGAAGTAAAAATTTCTTCTTAGGTGACTGCCTAGCTAAGTTATAATGCATATTTCTTTTTAATCATGTAATTTATTCCTTTGTAAAATAATAATTATTTCAATCGAACCAGTTACATTTAAACACAAATTTAATTGTTTTACCAGATCACGGCCTC
>JAOXJM010000012.1:86845715-86858365 GCA_026413425.1 Tringa solitaria
AGGGGGGTTGGAACTTGATGATCTTTAATGTCCCTTCCAACCCAAACCATTCTATAAGTCTATGATTTACAAATAAAAGATTGTTTTCTTAGATGAGAATACCCAGAAAAATTGTGAAGAACCTGGAAAAAGAAAACATAAACCTAACAAAAACACTAGACATCCAATCAAGCAGAGACAGAGAGAAATGAGATTTGACTCTAAGCTTCCAGTGTATCAGTGAGTTTATTGAAATCAATTTATCTCAGATCTTACGCAATGACAAAAATCTTTAACATGAAAACTAACACTGCATTTAAAATCTTTCTGAACCCTCCTCAGCTGACAAGTGGCTGAGACTATTTTGTGCTCCAGTGGCAGTAGACATTGTTCTAACAATGAGTACCTGCCTTCCTAGGATGTGTAGTTCTCTACAGTGCCACTTGGTAGGAGAATCTAATGGAAATACTTCCTTAATATTAAAACCAAGCAAGTGGTCAATGAAGGCAAATATGACAGAAAGGTTAAATAAAATGTCAGGCTAACCATTGCATAGAGAACAATCCTTGCAGAGAAACAAATAAACTTTCTAGAGATTGCAGCATGGTAGTGGAGTTATACACCAGTGTTCATTATGTTCAGGTTATAGTGTCCAGTTAATGCATCTTTGTTGATAAAGTGTCATGTAACATTGTAAGTTCTAGATCACATTAACAAAACTATGCTTTTGCTGATATAGAAATAGAGAAAAATTATTACAGGAAAAGCATCAAGGATTATGTGCTATATGTGTATATTCTGTGGGTTTTTCTTAACTTGCAGTGTTGGCAAATTTCATCATTAAAACCCCAACTCAGATATTTTTAGCCTTGTGGAGGATTTCAGTTAATGGGGCTGAAATTTCCTACATTTTTTTCCCTGGGAATTTTGACACATATGATTTGTAATAAAAAAAGGATAAATAAAAGAAATAACTCAATATTTAAAGCTATGCACTACTTCCTGGAACTGCCATGGTCTGGCAGCTGAAATTTGTCACTGGCATAAACCTCCAAAGTCTTGTTTTAGGAAGAAAATGCTTTTGTCAAGTTCTGGGGATCTGAGAACTGTGGTCTGTGCGTATATATGATAATAGCTTTTGACCGTGCTTTAAATGAAAATGACTGGCTCAGAAGCAACGTTACCCTAGAAGTACAATTGAAAGGACAGCTAGTGAGAAATTTTCACGTCACTGAACCTGAGAACTTCTTTTTAGATGTTAGATGTGTATTTGGAACAAGTGTGGGTGTCCTTTTTACAGAACTACATAGCAAAGTTTACTTGCAGACTGGTTTTATCAAGTTGCATATAAAAGTGCCGATGTGGCCACGTAATGGTTTCACTCACAAGAAGAAATTATTTACTTTATTTACTAATAAATTTCAAGTTTTTATTACTTAAATGTTTGTTGACTCTTGTTGAAAAGCAAACTTTATAAAATAAATAAATTTAGACACAGAAATTCATTATTAATTGCACACTGACAATTATGAATGGCGGATTATGATACTAAATCTGTTTTCCATCATAATTATTTGAAATATGGTCAATAAACTCTGTATTTAAAGGGTCAAAAAAGTGTTCAAGTTTTTATCTGTGGATTCAGATTTTCAATATGAAAAAAATGAGATAAAAGGGTCTGTCTGGATTATTTTCCGATTCTACTGTAAATTTGTTTTATAAAAACTGCAATATAATCTTGTTTGAGTCATGTAGCTCACTTTTATATAAGTAAACAGAATTATGTCAGTTTCTATATTTCATCTCAGATAACTTTTCTTCCATTGAACAAATTCCATTGGATTTTTTGTTTTCTCAAGGGACCAAAGACTGTTTAAACAGAATTTCCTGGTTTTTACCCTTTGCTTTTAGTTCTCTTGCCTTAAATCTACACAAAAAAATGCATCTTATTCATTGGTATCGTTTTAGTTTTTGGTCCTTCATCAATTATTCAGATAATTGTTTTATTCTGTTTGTATATGTCATCAATTCTTTGCATTTTTTCTTCTACATGTAGCAAGTATACTTATGATTTCACAATCCATATCCAGGCCATTGTAGACACACAATAATGTCTCACAATTATTTAGATATATTCACACATAGATCTCAAAGTTTTTTGTATTCATTCTAAGATCTTCTGGGGAGCCCTCTTTGACACCTGCCTCCTTCTGTCTAACACTGTGGAATTGCACACAAAATAATTAAGCCAGTTCCATAATTCTTTGAATGAGTATATATTCCCATATATACACTTACCTGGATTTTTGAGTTTTACATACTGTGCAGCTGAGGTTAAAAAATAGCTGTGATATTGAAGATGTGTTTTCAGATGGGGAAGAAACAGGTAGACACTTGTTTTACTGTAGTGAGTACAAGGAGACTTGTATTTGGCCAGTCTTGAGATGAATCTGCCCCACCTTTTGTCCATGAAACAAGCAAACATTAAGACCCTCAAAAGGCTTCCATTTTTAAAGGTTTGTTTGATTAGATGACAAACTGATAGGAGAACAAACCATATTTTGACTAGAGAAAACTTTCTTCTAGCAAAGCAAAGCAAAGACCTAAAAATCATGCTCCTTGTTTACTTACACATGCAAGATATGTCTTTTCTTTTGCCTTGCTCTTTAGAACTTTCTCAATTCTCAATCTCTTCCTGCCTTAAATGGTGCCTTCTGGGTGCCAGCGTAGTTTAGATCCCTAAGGCCTGTTTGCAGATCTCTTTCTTAAAGTAGGAAAGCCTGCTGTTCTGTCCAGAAGTTTTCTAGCAGTTGAATGATGCTGGCTTTGTGCCAGCCCAAAGTTCCTTGGATGGTACATGCTTAGTACAAGTTCCTAAGGAAGGGCATTTCCTCCCCTCCAGCTTCTGCTCAATCCAAAGCATGCTGGCTGTGACAACTGCAGGTTAGATGAAGCTGAACTAGAAAAGGTTGTCTTGGAGTGCCCTTATTGTCTACAGACACTCCTCAGCACTGGTCCTGTGGGACCATCAGAAGGAACCCTGCAGCTGCGTGTGGTATGGGGCCTTTCATGCTGACTGCTTTGCTCTACATATTTTCACTGCTTTCTAATGTAGACAGGGAAATAGCAACATATAATATTACTTAATAAACGGTAAAGAAGCAAGTTAAAACAGTGATGCCATCATAATACTGAACAGAAGAGGGAAAACCATTTTCTCCTAATGCTACTGTACTTTTACCCACAGTCTTTCTCTAGTTTGTATGTTACTTTTCCCTTCTAGTTTGTTTTCTTTTGGCTTCAAGAAAACCTTGCACTTCTTTTGTCTTTTGTATGTATTAACAATAATAAATTACATTTTAAATATATATGGTAAGCTAAAATATGTCTCTGAATTTAGCACTGTTAGATGTGTATTTTTTCCTCTGGCTTTGAAACGGAGTGTAGTCCTGGAGACGAAGTTGAATTACTAGATTCTTGAGCTGTGGATGTGATTTGTAGAGGACCTTTCTCCAGAGGCTTGTTCTTTCTCTCAGACTATGGCATCTTTTAAAATGGCATTATGGTAAATCAGCTGTGTCAATCAAAGTCCACCCTTCACTGCAAGGATAGTGCGTGTTTCCTATAAACTGTTTATAAATATCTTTATGAGTTCAGAGTACCAAGATGCTTCTATATCATTACAATTTGCAGAATATACTTTCTAATCCGATATTAGGAAAGAAATACAGTGTTAGACATGTCTTAGTCACACGTTCCTTGAAAGGGTAATTTAAAATGAAGCCATAAATTTAGCAGTTGTCTACTCACCTATGTATCCAATTGTTGCTAGGCAAGGTTTAGTCTAGAGACTGACAGAGAGGTTGTCACTCAACAGACATGATTTGGGATTATTGTCTCTTAAAAATTCACTTATCCATTTGTATTTCTTTCTTTGCACTCTTATTTACAGTGTGGATTGCAAGAAACGTAATTGAAACCCTTCCATCCCCTGTAAAATTAAGGATGGAAAACTATTGAAAAAAGACATTTTTTTTGCAAAATATCAGGATCTCAATCTTTATATAGCCTGAAAATAAGCTGAAGAAATAATTTCTAAGAAATAATTGACTTGCTGAATTTTTTACAGTTCTGGAGAGGAACACAAAACTCCAGAATATGATCAATAACATACATTATTCACTGAGTACTTCACAAAACATTTTTTTACTGCAGTGAGCATTCAAATCAAATTCCAGTCATTACTACTGTGTGTGAATTAAGACTGCTTAAATTTATATTACATATGTTACAAAAAATATGTATGGCATTTTATTATATAATTATTATTATTATTATTGTAATACTCCCAGTTCACAATCTTCATTGGCTAAAGTAAGAGAAATATAATCCAGAAAGAGATGTAAAGCCATCTAATCTTTGGGATTGGTCAAATTGTAAATTTTACAATTCAATGAAAAAGGTGAAATTATCATAGAAATAACATTTGTACGTGCTGGTTGTTACTCTTAAGACAATCAACAGCAATTGAAAGTTCATGGAAAGAAAAAGAGAATACTGAAAATTCAAAATACTTTTTCAAGTTGAAAATGAAAATAAAATATTTTTTTTTCCAATTCCGTTCTCCTGAATTGCCTGAATGTAATATTTATTACATGTTCTACACAATGTCACACAGAAATCCTTAGCAGTACTAGGAAAAGAAATCCTGGATTTCACTTGTTTCTGACAAGAAGTAATGAAGTGCCAAGTGAAAATGCACATGTCTATTTTAGAATAAGTATTTGATTATCAAAACTACTAAGGAGGTCATGGGTAAATCAACAAAGCACATAGGTATAAGAAAATTTAGAAGCAGAGCTTGACTGCGAGGTCCCACAAAGACTACATTTTTTCTGTAGACATGCAAAGCTGTGACCTCTTGCACGTCATGTCATTAGAAGAATTAACACAGTTAATCCACAATCAAGCTGATGTTCACGTGGGTAATGAAGGTCTAACAGTGTTTCAGGATTCTTATAAATTTTTTTTGATGGAATACTGCATAACTAACTGTCAACTGAAAAGTTAAATAAAAACATAAAATTTGAAAAATTCATCTTTCACTGAGCTGACTCACCATCCTAAACAAGCTGTTACCCATGAATTGCATGCAAATATAGCATAACTGTGGGATGACACACCAAGGTTAGAGGGACCAGGTGATAGTGAAGGCCCTCAGCCTGTTACTCTGAGACATTCTGGCTAAAATGCAGCACACTTGAAGTCTTAAAGAGATGAACCAGGAGCTTCTGAGGTACTAGAAGTCAAGAGGAAAGCATCAGTGAAATACCTCAAGAGGATTAAGAGGTGTTCCTCAAAAAAGTGACACAGCTGACAGCTCAACTGAAGTGCTGAAGTACGCAAACAGGAAAAGTATGCTCATAAAATACTGCTAGTACTAACCTACCAGAAGTTGTACAGGCTATTCTTGTGATGAAACGAATGAGTAAAAAGAAAATCAGTTACCTGTTATAGAATAGCAAGGGATCCTTAGGAATACTGAAGGATTTAAGAGCAAAAATTATTTTATAAACTTCATTCTTGAAAATCATTTGGAATAATCAGCATATTAATGCATGACAAGCAGAGTATACAAAATTAGGCCAACACACAGCTGCAACTGTAATAGTAGCATGCCTGGACAACACTGTTGTGATTCAGGTAGCCATACCCTGCTCTACAGTGCTCAGCCATCCCAGTCTTCTAGACAAGGCAGTGCAGGATATGATAAGGAAAAGCTAAAAAAAAACCCCACTCAGAGGCAGAAGCAACTAAAACAGGAATGCTTTACCTTGGGCTGGCTTCTGTTCTCTCAAGACCTCTCCTGTTTCTCCTCTGCTCCCTTCATACTCTACATACCCTACATACCCTTACCATTATACTTATCTCTCTCCCGTCCTCTTCATCTCCTTCCCTACAATATCTGTCTCTCTACTGCTCCCACTCCTTTCTGTCCTTCTCAGTGATGCTAATTAAACTCTTCTCCCCAAAAGAGAAGTTTGGAAAGAGCTCCCCAAAAGGTAGCATCTCTTCCCTAATATTGTCCTCCTCCTGTCTACTTTGATAGCAAACTGTGTGAGACACCGATTGTCCATTATGCTAGCATATCCACTGACCAAGGCAGGGGAGGTGCTGTCATAATAAACCTGATTAACACCTCTGCAGCAGCAATAAATTGAGTCTCTGCTACTAAGATACATATGAGGGACAGAAAGACTAAACAGGTGACTAAGGACAGATAATGAAAAATGTAATGAGGAGAGGCTATCTTGGAGGAAAAAATCCCACCCCCCAAAAGAATCCAGAATCCAAGCAAAACTCCAAAAGCATTACAGAACTGATATTGTTATAATATCCTTTTGTTATATTATATTAGATGAACTTTTTATTTTGTTTGGGACTGATTACAGAAGAGGATTCAGAAATATAAATCAAACCAAAGAGAAAAATGTACTTGGCCTCAAATTATTTTTGAATTAAAACATTAAACCGGCTGTGTTTACATGGACCTTCATGAGATCACTCCATTATTTTCATTTCTTGGGCAAAGCAAATAATTTTTTGTGTATGTTAAGAGTATTTATATAAACCATGAATTATTTTTTTTTGCAGGATATATTTTTTTATTACTGATTCAAATTTATTAAAAAGACTCACATGCAATCAGGGCATTAATTTTTACTAATCTGGTTTTAAAATCTGTGTAGAAGAAAACTTTATAAGACTATAAGGCTTGGTTTTAATTATAGTGCTTGGTCTAGAATGGTAAAAAATAACATTTTTTTACTTCAATAGATTCATTTTTAAAAAACAGAAATATATAAGTGTATTTTAATATTTTGCAAACAACATCACAGAAACGGAATAGTCACAGTATTTATAATGGAAGCATTATAGATACTGTGATCTCAAAGGAGTTTGTAACTACAGAGGGGCTTGCATCCAGAAAACATCAGGTTAATTCAGGTTACATCAAGGTTTTATTAATAGGAATCTGGAAAATGGAAACATGTAAGTTGCTAGATGTTCATGAAATTTTCTGCATTGTATTTTGGCTTTTATTTGCAGCATAAGGAACAATTCTCCCTTTCTCTCCCTCGCTCCTTCCCCAATTCCTTCGTTCCTTCTGAATTTTATCAGTGAAATGTCTATTGTTACACTCTGTATTGCACAGGCTGGGTCACAACAGGGGTGACAAAAACAACTATCAAGTGGTTACAGGGAGTGAGGCAACAAGTAGCTACCAGTATCCTAGGCTTCAGTGACTTTAACTGTTGATTAGCAGTGTTTGGACAAATCCTATTAAAAAGTAGTAATTTCTCTTTTCCCATTTTACCCTTTCTCTGAGATTTTTATCGTCTCATTGATGTCTGTCTTTAATGCTAAAGCTACTGGACTAGATAACATTGCTACATTATAGAGCCAGATTCTAGAGGGTGAACACTTTGTGTGGTCAAGAACCTATTCTCAGTGCAAAATTGGAAGAATAAGGCTTATATTTGAAGTTGTCATTTTTTCCAAACTCCAGTAAGTTATCTTAGAAAAATAATCCTTATGGTATCAAGAAAAAGCTTATTTCATGTTTCCTTACTGAGCAATGTGAATGGAACAGTCAGTTTTATTCTTACTTCTGAGACCCCACTGGTTACAGAGCTATTATGCAGAGCTATCTAGAAGTCATTTACAGTCCTCACAGGGAGTCTATCTGCAGCTTTAATTTTAGATCTGAGGCTTGCTGTATCAGTTTACTGCCTTTTAAATGGTCTTCTGATAAACTCAAACCAAAGAAACTTTTGCGCAAAGAATAAGTTGTAATATACTTTCGGGAATGATTGGTCTTGTTAGGGTTTGTGTTCTAGGGACCTTAAGGGAAAATTACAGTTATTACATTACAGTTAGTTACAGACTGTGCGGGTAAAATTTGACTGAAAAATTAACTAGTATTTGGATGTGTTTTAACATCGTTGTAGGTGTTTTTCCCACATAATCTGTCTGAGAACAGATCTTTAACAACAGAAACAAATATATTCACACAAAAAACCCCAGTACAGCTGAAAATCCCACTTTGTGAGATCTGTTTTCCCCCAAAATATTCCTTCCCCATTTTAAACTTACTTTGCTATGAGAAAAAACATTACACATTATTTTGTTTGGTCCTCTCTTAACAGTACTGATGTGATACATATTTTGGTGATGTTGTATTTTTATCATGTTGGTACTTAATTGCCTATTCAAACAGGTTTATTTCAATTCAGAATAGCTCATCGGTCTTCTTTGAAGAGTTTACAAAGTAAAAAAAGCTGAAATAAAAAGGGACAAAAGATTATAGCCAGCCAGGAATTTTCTGTTTGCAGGTTTGTGATGATTTTAATGGTACAGAATGCATCCATCAAAGTATTTAACAAATACAAGAGAACATAAAACCAGAAAAAAGCAGCTCAGACATACACATGATTGTAGTGAAAGAAATAATGGAAAAGAATAAATCAATTAGTCTTGGTTTCTTTTGTAACAGAACATTAAAAATAATTTTATCCTGACCCAGTTCTTTGAGACAAGTGATTTATACATCGACACATCAAAAAACACTTTTCTAGTATGTTTACACCAACACCTGGGTTTTCTTTCCTTTTCTCTTTCCCTTTATTTTTCACCATCTCTTAAATCTCTGTGGATCCCTAGGTGAATACACTTAAGAGGATTCTAGACTTTCTGTTTTTAGATAGTAGAGATAAATTAATGTTCATGTCTGAATCTATGCATACATATGTTTTATATATATATAAATTACTTTTCCCCTTCAAAATGCTAATTGAATCTGAATAAAGAACTAAGCAAGACCTACTTTCTGTGTCTCCAGATGGAGTCACATCTATGGCTGAATACTTAAGGGAGCCACTATAACTTTGCTAAAGATGACACTTGTTAGTTGGGATACAGTAACAACATTATGTAATTTAGTGCTCTAGTAAAGCGTTTGGCTCTGGCTGCAGATGGAGGATTTCATGGCAGTACTGGGGCAGAAGTCCTTCTGGTCTGGTTTGCCACAGGGATATATGTATATATAGGGATATGCCTGTGCCTCCTTGTCTTGCCCATATACCTTAGGTCACTCATGCCTGGCTCTCCTCAGACATACAACGGTCCTGGTTGTTGTCCATCCAATACAGAGGTCATATTCAGGCCACCCAAGTCCAAGCTTCAAATTTTGGAGTTATTTTTACTAGCGTACCCAATTTTCTCCACTGACTACAACATGCACCTATACAACTTTTAGGAGCTGAAATGTGGATATTTCCCTTACTTGACTCTCTGTCTTTTAAACAAGGCTACTTTCCTCAGGATTTCTAGGAACATGGATCTTAAGCCCAACAAAGAGCATTTGGTTTCTTCCTCTTGCTCACCTCTTCAGTGGTAGAAGATCTTTCTTCTAATTTTTTGAGCAAAACCTAGAATTTCTAATAACAGAGCAAGGGGAAGCTAGACCCAGAAGGTGACAAATTAACAAAATTATTTGACTTCTATAAAATACAGTTTATTTGATACTTAGAGACCTCCTTCTAATTTTTCTGCCATTGTTACAATGGTAATCTTAAAACTCCAGACAGACATCATCAGATAGTGGAAAACATAAATAAACAAATAGAATTATTTACTAGAAGAAAGATAAAATTTATATTCTAAGTCCTTTTTTTCTCCAAAAAAAAAGGAAATTAAAAAATGCTGTTAAATTTTCTTTTTAATTATGTGTGCTAGTTCTTTGTAAAAATGCATTTTTACCCAACAAGTGTAGTACCATGCTACAAAGTATAATAAGCAGTGTACAGGAGTATTTTTTTTTAATTATTTTGTTCTTTTTAAGGGATTGATTCCTTGGGGTTTTTTTATCCTTTTGTAATATGTAATGAAGAAATTAATTTTAGTTCAAATATCTCATGTATGCTTTTCTCTCTCGAGTTCAGATATTAAAAAGATATAGAATAAGTGTGTTTTACGCATAGTGACAGTGCAAGAACTGATATACTGTCTAGTCTATGGAAACATTAATTTTATTTTTCTAATTTTATGTCAATACAATTAATGCAAGACTTAAATTGCCATGATAAACCAGAAGATGACACAGAACTAAAACATATTCTCTTCACCAGTGGTACTTCAGAAAAACTTTCCCTAAAGCACCCTTAATGTTAAAAATGACCAATTCTCAATTAAGCTGACAGCAGATTATAAAGATTATGTATGCATAGCAGGCATTTTTTTTAAACACTGCATAAGTGGAAAAGAAACCTTTGAAGAATAATTTACACATTAAAACAAATGACTTAAGGAGCTTGCCTGGCATTAATTAGAAAAAAGAACAGTCAATTATAAGACCAAAAATAGTTTTAGAAGAGGGAGCTACAAATCATGTTTTTTCAGTGGAGTTGGAATAGTAAAGAGCACCCAACTTCATGTACTCTTTGTTTTGATTCTTACCAACCAGTGGACTCAAAGCTGACGTAAAAATTATTTGTTTCATTACAGATATTATATTAATTTATAAAATAAACAGTAAGTTCAGCAAATAGTTATAGAGAACTGTTAGGAGAAAAACTCTAAACATTATATATTGTATAAAACTCCATGTTTCTCTCCATATTTCTTGTATGTACTGTTATAATTTTTAGTCACCATCATAAGTCATGATTAACAAGTTTACACTGGAAAGATTAAAACCCCCTCACTTTGTTTACTTGCTAGTTTTAATGAAAATATAAGAATTTTTGCTAATTAAAAACATTTCCAATTATCATACAAGATTTTTGGAATAATAACTCCTCACTCAAGATACCCAAGACTTTTGTTTTATTATATATAAACAGGTAAACCTACCAGTGTGACATATAGGCTGTCCAGAGTTTTCCCAACTTTTTGTTCCTTTTTCATGTGCTTCTGAGCAATACCTATGGCAGCAGCATTGTCTTGCCTCCTGTGGTTGTTGATGTTGAGTGTTTATCTCTTGTAATGTCCTGAAGGGTTTTTGGGCAAGGGGAAAGATTTATTTGGTTTTGCTTTTGTACTCCAGTCTTTAACATTACAGCAATGTTTGTAATACTACAAAACACGAACCTTTCGCACTGCCATGATACCTCCCATGTGCTCAGCATGCTTTCTGTAAGGGGAAACATTGACTGATAGATTGATCCATTACGAAAACCGCTGCTCTTAAACTGTATGTGTTTTCAGTTAGTTCATGCATTTTCTATTTGTCCCATGCCAATATGGAGTTGTAAAAAAACCAGGCTTTTCAATTTATAATTTAGATTTTTACACCTGGGAAAGTTGTTGAGTTTCCATTTTTCTTCCTTTCCCCATCCCAGGACTATAATTTGATAAGTCTATATTTCCCAGTGGATAGATAAATAGATAGTTACCGTCCATCATTGTTAGAGTGCAGTACCACTGTCAGCCAGAAGTGTTATGAAGTGGCAAATATTTATCTAAACTACACGGAAAGTATCAGTCTTAGCCTAGTATTTGCCAGAATTCAGATGATTACATTCCCAGGTATTTTTTAAAATAAATTTTCAGACACAGATGTTTTTAAAAATAAATTTACTTCTTTATTAACTTGCTTCTATGAACTATAGATTGGACAGCCATCAACAAAGAGTGCTTGGTTAGTCACTATTATTTTACTGAGAAGGATTAAATTATATATGTTATTTCCTAAAACTAATAAAGTTAAATTTAATCAGATTAGCCTAATGCTTCTCACCAAACACTATTATCTTGCTACTAGTGGCATGTATTTTTTTCAGAATCGTGGGCTACTGCAATACAACCTTTCATTTAGCTTTTAAAATGAAACTCATATCTGTGATTACATAATTCCATTTTGGTGTTATGCCATAAAATATTCTTTGAAGTGATGTGAAATCTGAAATATAAGCCTATATTTGAGGTCTTTTGGAGAGATACAGAAATAACTTAATACTCATATATATTTTATCTGATACCTGGCAGGGAGGAGGTTGCTACCTGAATGGATTGTTATTTAGAGATGTTTAAGCATGTTACCTATACAAATTTGGTTTCTCCAGAATGCATATGGGTGAGAAGTACAGTTATGATGCAAGAATGCGTCATATAAGAGTATGCCCCTCACTGGCATAACTGTTGAGTCTGTCTTTGCCCACAGAAACTTTATGACCCAGGGGAAATGGTTCAGTGCCAAAATCTACTTAAAAAACCTCACAGTTTAAGAGCATACAGAGACACAGCAAGCAGTTTCAGAGCCCAGTGTGACTTCTTAGCCTTCCCTTTCTTTGCAGCTGCCTTTGAAGCTTCAGAGAGTGGGTCCAGTGAGTGAGGGCTAGCATGGAAGCCCCCAGCTGTGCAGTCATGGATTTACTCATCCTGGGACCATATGTGATGCCTTGGACAGGGAAAGGAAAACCTGGGAGGAGGCAGAGGTTATTTCTACTGAACACTTAACTTTTCCTATGTTGATAGCAGGAGACACCAGACAGCTGCTTCTCAGGGCTGCTCTCAATCCATTTTCCGCCCAGCCTGCATTCATGATTGGGATTGTCCTGACCCAGGTGCAGGACCTTGTACTTGGCCTGGTTGAACTTCATGAGGTTTGC
>JAOXJM010000012.1:86867815-86881544 GCA_026413425.1 Tringa solitaria
CACTAACATTTCTAAGTGTAACTGAAAAATAGAAGTTTCTTTCAGGAGCCTGCACCAGCTATGGTTCAGGTTACCCACAATTTCCACTCTTTACCAATTTACAGAACTATGGCATTTCTTACTTTGTAAGAGATACGGGTCTAGTGTTTCCCTATCACATAGATAAATACAACTATCTTACCTGTTCTTAAGAAGCAGTCTTCTTGAGGATGTTTTGTATTGTTTCTTATAATCCTAATTCACAACTGAAGCAGTAAATCTACCATTATGATTAACCTTTCCTGCTAAAAATGTTTTTCTGACCTACAGCATTCACAGCATAATAGGGAGACCCATAGACCGAGTCATCATTTTTAGGATTGTTTAGGATAATACACCTTATTGCATATAATATGGGTGTGAAACACACGATACATGAGAATACAGTAAGTTGCACATACACACTTTCAAAATTCACAGCATTCACCTGATCAAAATGCATTAAAGCTCCCATGTTACATGAACATGTTGTTTGCTTTGTTTATTATAATGAGTTATAACCTAATTATCTTGCTTTTCTTGCTTAAGAAATTACAGACATATGCAAAGCCAATGTTAAAATAATTATAAATTAAATTACAGAAAATATGTCTATAAAAATTGAATGGAATTAGTACAATGTAGAAATCAAATGAGATCTAAGTTAAAAGAATGTTGCATATTTTTGGTATAGCACATTAATTTAATTCTAACCCAAAGAAATCTAATCAACAGAGTACTTCTATGAACATAAACTCATTATTTCATGCTAAAGTCTTTTCTACACAACTTGTATATAGGACATGCAACACCTTATCAAGATAAATGTTAAAGTCTAGTGAAAGACTTTTGCACAATCATATGAAAACAACAAGATACTCAGAGCAGTGTAAATGTTTATGACCACTGAGGCAGAACACTTTCTGAGCCCAGTGGTCACAGATGGATACACGCACGTCTCTCCATTCTCTATTCCCAGGTCATGGGATGGGAGTGAAGCCAGGGTGGACATAAAGGAGCTTGCTGCATCCAGTGCTAATAAAATGTTTTGCTAGTGTCCTCAGCCCAGGATGTGCATCAGGCACATACAACTGATGGATGACTGTGGCATCCAGCCTGTCTGTCAAATCCAGCACTGCAGTGAGCCATCCAAATATAGATTTGATTAAGAAACTCCTGGCCTTGGGGGTGCTGATTAAGCAGAGTGCATAGCCCATAGTTTTCCCAGAGAAGGCTGTGTGGCATAGGATCCTTGTGGGTAAGCACTACTTACTGCACCTGGTACCACAGATCTTCAGAGGATGCCTCGCTGGACTTACTCCTGGGGAACAGAGAAACTCAGATGATGTAACCACTACAGGGAACTATCATGTCATTTAAGAGCTTGCAAAAGAAGAGTAAAGAGTATAGGTGGTGGCTTACAGAAGCCTGGGGAAGAACATCAAATGTGCATGTGGATCTCATCACATGAAGCTAGAAAGACTGCCTTGAGCAGAATCTCCCATTATGTAGTAAGAGTTGGTGATGTGGGTGAGACACGGATAAGCAAATTAGCAGGCAGCCTTACTAACCTCCAACATGATCCTATCAGCTGTAATCTTACTGACCCAAATTGGTTGCCCATGGACTAGCATGAGTGAAAAACAGATAGTAAGGTGCCAAAGGGTAAAAACAACCCACCAGGATCAGCTTGCAGCAAGTGTGGGTAGTTTTGTGCTAGCTCCTCTTAGGCAGCTGCAAAGGTGGCTTTTGAATGCTGAAGCACCATCTGCTTATCATCACCTTTATGTGACACACTGTGGTATTAGCAGTGCCTTCACATCTCTTAAATCTCAAATCTTTTTTCTTTGATAAGGAGTGACTTCACTGAACAGACTGAGGGTCTCTGTCTCATCCACCACTGTTGGTCTAGACTATACATGAGAGTTTGGATCCCCACTGTATTTTACTACATTTTCTGATTTAATGTACATTTCTGATTTAATGAGCATCTCTCATAAAAGGATGTGCTAAGAGAGTTGGGACTGTTTAGCCTAGTGTTAGAGTCTAATACTCTCTTACCAATATCTTTTAGATATTCCACGTGTAGAAGGTGTAATGTTTAATATCAAATTTACTTATCTGAAGGAAGTTGACCTTACATAGGGTTTCTGATTTAACAGAGGGAGAGAGGGAAAAAAGAATGCAAGTAACTTTCACTTACCAAAATATGGCAATTGCAATACACAGTTCAACCACAATACCAATGTGATTCTTATTACCCGCCTCTATAATATGCTCACTGTTATGATGCTGGGTCACCCCAGTTACCAGGAAGAAATATGTGGGCTGGAAGGTTGCCCAGAGAGGTTGTAGAATCACCATCCTTGAAGATATTCAAAAGTTGTCTGGAAATGGTCCTGGGTAACCTGCTCTTGGTGACTCTGCTTGAACAGGGGGTTTGGACCAGATGACCTCCAGAGGTTCCTTCCAACCTCAACCATTCTGTGATCATAATTCCTCTGCAACACTATGTGATAGAAACAGGTACTTGACTGTGCTAGACTGAACTTCTGCTGAATGATTGCATTATTTGCCCTGGCCTGAAGGAACACAGATCTCCATCTTCATGACTCTTAAGGCATTAAAGGCTTTCTGTCAGCAGAATAAAGAGCAGAACTGTGAGTACAAGTTCTGTATCACACCTAAAGAAGTCACAGGCAGCATGATGTAGCACAGAGTCGTCATCAGAGATTAACCATGTCTGTGTTGAGTACTAGTAGTGTTGCAATGTGATGATGTTTCATGGGTGGAGCAGTCGAGTGGGTTATATGAGAAGTCAGAGAAGTATGTGGGATGCTGGAGTTTCGAAAATTAACGTTAATTCTGGAATTAGGCCCCTATGTTCTGGTGGTTAGAAAATTTGCTAACCTACTGTATCATAAACAATGATGTTGAATCCTGCTGTATCGGAAAACCTCAGGCACAGACGTCACTTCCTGACACATTTAGCTTTCTCATATGGATGTTGCCACTCAGTCTACTCCCTTGCAATCACAACTAGCTATTCAGAGATCTTCAGAGTAAGACTTTCTTAATTTTACTACAGATTCATAATGTCATAACTTCAAACAACGGAGAGATAAGTGTCTAAGGTGTCATCTAGTCACAATTCTCTTTAGTCAATGGGCAAGAAAGCCCTCCAGAAAGTAAGTTACCTCCCTAGTTTCAGAACCCTGTGTAAAATCAGGTAAATCTCTCACCACTGATGATAAAAGGAACACAAATGTCTGACTTAGATTAGACATTAAGCTTCAGAGGCTTTTAGGCAATTTAAGCAAGATAAGTCTCAGTCTTAGGATCAGAAAACCCTCCCTCCACCCACTACAGAAAAATCAGTCACAGAAAAATCCCCTTTTCCCCAACAAACTTAAAGACCTTTAGAACAAAACACCAAACACATAAAAACTTCATAAATAAATATGCCACCAAAAGAGAGCAGAAGAGATCAGACACAGACAATCTTATAAGTTTTAGAAAAGCACAGAATGCATCCTGTGAACATGTCCACAGGATCCTAGGAAGTAATAGAACTTGTACTGAAAAACCCATCTGATACTAATATCAATACTCTGATACTAATACAATCTGATACTAATAACCCAACCAAAACCACCAACCCCAGAACAAGACTAATCTTAGATGTAGCTGTATAAGGATGACAGTAACAGAAATAAATCTGGAAAGTTTATTTTAGTTTTGGATACTATCTATATAAAAAATTGAAGACATAGCTAGAATCTCTGATCTCTGACAGAGGCAAAATGTTACCAACACAAACAAACATGGAAAGCGTACGTCTCAGGATGACCAAGGTTTTCTACCAGCAAACAGTAAATGTTACGTAACCAATAATTAAGGCAATAGCTTTAATACTATGATAGTATAGGGAAGCTTCTGTGACATGACATGTTATATGACGGATGCAAGCATCATTGTATTGTTTTTGACCATGTAACTTTGTCAAAGACAGATAGTTTATAAATTTGTAATCCTTTGCAGCATTAATGCTACTGTCAGGATGTAGGTTTCAAAACTTTTATATAGAAATCAATCACAAACTTTAGACACAGGTTAAACCATCCTTTCATGCCAAGACTGTATCTTTGGATTGGTCCTATCATATCAGTACAATAAGGTATGATATTTTTCCTAAGAGGGACTTTAACAGCTGAAGACGCCACACTATCAAGCTCACAAAAGATATCACTTCTTCATCTAAGTTTTTGACATTTACTCCAAAGTATTTTATATTCCTCTCTAAGTCAGTAAAAACTGTTTTAAAAGGCTAATTTCCTATTATTTTAAAATATTTTTTCTTCATCCAAATTTATTTCTTATTTTCAAATGTCACTTGCCTATCTCAGCTTCCAGATGTCTTTCCTGTGTTGTCTTATAGAGATATAAATTGCACTTCTGAAAATCATGAAGTAAAAAAAGTGCTTCTCAATATGTGTTGTAAAGTACTGTCTGTTGAAATTTAAGCTCATTACTACTAACCTTTTAGAAGCACTCAGTGAAATAACATTGTTCTAGTCAAAGTCTCCTTTAAATCGCAGTTTCCAAAAAATATTTTGAGGGATTATTCCTTGATCTAAAATAACTGTAAAGATTTTTTGATGGGTGGGAATAGTTGAATTAACTATTGAATAGTTGTATTAACACCACAGCAGAAACTTATTTTGTCATTTCCTCTCCTAGCAGTAATTCTCACTTGTGGAATGATCTGGGAGACAATAAGACAAGTGGCTTGCAAAAATTGTCATGATCAAAGCAACATCTTAAATGGAGAAACGAGGAAAGCTATTCCCTAGTTGCTCTCATGTTGCACAGAAAAATCACAAAAAAACCCAACAACCCAAAAACATTTGTCACTAAATCATAGAATCATAGATAAGTTTGGGTTGGAAGGGACCTTTAAAGGCCATCTAGTCTGACCTTCCCTGCTATGAGCAGGAACATCTTTAACTAGATCAGGTTGCTCAGAGTCCTGTCCAAACTGACCTTGGATGTTTTCAGGGATGGGGCATCTACCGCTTCCCTGGGGAACTTGTTCCAGTGTTTCACTACTCTCATTGTAAAAAATGTCTTTCTTATATCTAGTCAAAATCTATACTAGTTTAAAGCCATTATGCTTTGTCCTATCAATGACAGGCCTTGCTAAAAGGTTTGTCCCCACTTTTCCTGTAGGGTCCCTTGAAATATGGAAAGGCTGCAATAAGGTCTCCTGGGAGTCTTCTCTTCTCCAGGCAGAACAACCCCAACTCTCTCAGCCTGTCCTTATAGCAGATGTGCCATCCCTCTGATAATATTTGTGACTTTCTTCTGGACTCACTCCAACAGTCTAATGTCTTTGCTTTGCTGAGGGCTCCAGGTGGGGTCTCATGAGAGTGGAGTAGAGGGGTAGAATCACCTTCCTCGACCTGATGGTCATGCTTCTTTTGATGCAGCCCAGGATGCGGTTGGCTTTCTGAGCTGCAAGCACATAGTGCTGGCTCACGTCCTCCTTTTCATCCACCAGTATCCCTAAGTCTTTCTCCACAGGGCTGCTCTCAAGCCCTTCATCCCTAGCCTATATTGATATCAAGGGGTGAGAGGGAAGTATCAAAAATTATTCTTCAGAAAGGTTTCTTGGAGGACTAGCAAAACATTTTGAGGATCTGACAGGAACAACATTGCCCTCCTGCAAGGACATCTATACTTTAACTATCAAACTAGTTTAAAACCTCAATCCTCTTATCTGACCATGGTGTATTGCAGACATCTGAATAGTAATATTAACCAAAAATCACCTTTCCATTTTCATTGACCATGGCATATATCCACCATACCCTCCTCTTGCCTACCTGTCTTGATCTTAGTTATTTACAGCTTTTAAGATGTATTGCTGCAATACACCTAGGAACAGCAAAGACTCTGAAAAAAAAAAAAAGCTAAGAAAAGCTCCAGCATCAGAATTAAGAGTTCAATGACAGTATGTCAGTCTCCTTTTTCAAGTTTTATGCAGGCTCCACAGGTAATTGCAAAAAGCCTTTTTCCTCTGCAAAGAAAGCCTTTGTACAGACCAGGAAGTGTTAAACCCTTCAAAATCATGAGGGCATTATCATACCATTAGTGTTGAAATATAACTAATTTAAATTTAGAAATTTTGTTTACAGGAAAAAACGTAATCACAGAAAGCTTTCTCAGTGCTGAAAGGAAGGATTTAATAATAACCCTACATCATTCCCAAGGCTGAACCAGGCTTGAGGCTGAGCATGTAGATAATATATTGCAAGCCTCTATCCCATTTAAGAAGATTCAGTGTTTTCAGACAGCAATGAGCATGTGAACCTAGAGAAAAGAATCAAAAAGCTCAAAAGAACAGGTTTAGTTACTTTCCTCTGTCCATCTCCCTCTTGCCCCCTAAATCGATGTGTGAATATGCATGTGTGAACACATACACACACACAAGATCACTTCAATTTATATCATACCACTACACAATACAGTACAGCTGATGATATATATTAGCTGAAAGACCTCTTAAATCTCTACTTTAACTTGGAAGTTATTAATATGATCCATTACTTTGCACATAAAAATACTTAGCAAAGCACCTACCTCTCTTTTACAGATGTGGCAAACCATTTACCATTCCCATCTCCCCAGCTGCAATAGCATCTGTAAAAAGCAATACATCTTCTAGATCATGGGATATAAATCTTTTTGTGATAAGAAATTCTACAGCTTATGGGACACTGCAAGTGTAGTACATCTTCTGTGCCTTAAAACAACTTTTTTCTTTTTTAAAATAAAAAATAAGTTTTCACGCTGAAAAAAAATTCAGAATGAGAATATAAGAAAACTCTTAATTATTAAAAATTCTTTTCTTTACCTGCATCAGAGAGATGGTGCAAGCAATGTAGTTTAATCTTCCTTAAATTGATCCACCAAGGTTGCTTGATGATCTTCAGTGGATCAATGTAGGGAAGTTTATAGTGCTCATCTGAAGAGATTACTTGTAAAAAGAACAGAAAATTCAGCTTGCGGCCTATTAGCCTACTGTAGGAGTCATAGAATCATGGAATCCTCTAGGTTGGAAGAGATCTTTAAGTTCATCTAGTCCAACCACCAACCCAACTTTGATAAAAAAGAAAAACAACCAAAAGAAAACCATAAACAAATAAACACCCCACATTATTAAACTATGTCTCTAAGCACTATGCCAACCCATCTTTTGAAAACCTCCAGGGATGGTGCCTCAACCACTTCCCTGGGCAGCCCATTTCAGTGCTTACTAAACCTTTCAGTGCAAAAAATTTTCCTATTACCCAATCTGAACCTCCCCTGGTGCAACTTAATGCCATTTCCCTTGTCCTATCGCCTGTGACTTGGGAGAAAAGACCAAAGTTGTCATATGTTCTACCTGGGTTTATTTTGCATAAACAATGACTACTAGAACAAACAAAAACTCAGATGAGACTTTGTAGTGTAGCATTTATGATACTCAAATATTTTCTGTTCTGAACATATAGAAACCTTTTCTCTGTTTCAAGTACCAACACATTTTTTTTGTAGGTGGCGATCTATTAAGGCTTAAGGAGAAGACCTTGATTTCATCATTTGCAGGATGCTTAAATGAGAAACTCATGGGCAAAGGCAAGGCTTTAAGCAGTATGCTACAGCATTGTAGACAAAGGATGGGTGCTAGCTGGAAGTCTACTAGTCATTTAACAGGATCTGTTAAAGAAATGTGTCTGCTACTGTCTGCCTAAAGCTTAGAGGCATGCCCTTTAGGACTGAGTTGATTCTTTCTGTAATGGAAGCTGCAAGTATTTCAGCAGGCCTTGATTTACAAAGAACTTATGAGCCTTTCCTTTATAAGCAGAGTATAGCTAACAAAATTTCTACCCTGTGTTAGAGCTGAGAGCTGTCTTTCAGTTTCTGTCTGGCCTTTATGACAGAAAGCAGCTGAGTTGTAACCCACAATCGTCTGCAGTGTCATGTTCCTCATGTTGACAATATTTGCTGACTATGTTAAATTTTGTAACACTGTTGACTATGGAAAGTATGAAAACAGAAGTCAGACAGGATGTTGTTAGGTTTCATAACTTGTTGACTACCTGGACCTTCTCTTAATAACAAAACAAAATCTTGTATAATTTAATTTTAATTAATTAATCTAATAGATTTAATAGTCTAATAGACTTAATGGATTAATGGAATTAATCTTTTATTGCATTCATGTGTTCATTTTAATTCTTCTAAAACTACACAGTAAGGCTGTTTTAACAACATTATCACCTTATGCCTTGTAAAGTCACCAGTGAAGTCAAGCTAGGTTCTACCAACGTACTTAGACATGTAAAACATACTGACAAGATTTACCCAACTATAAGGTGATCTCTGTATGATGTTACCCTGTAGAACACTCTTGTAACCAATCGACACAATTGTCAAATGTGAATCAAGTTAGATAGTTTGAGGTGGGGGAACAAAATGTTTGAAGGTTTTGATTCGATGAAGAAGTCATTAACAAAAAGTAGAAAAATAATTAATAAAAGAAGTATTTAATAAAAAAGCTATCCCTGACATTTCTTGTTGCTCTTCCTTCTGTTGAACTTCGAGGATTATGAACACTTCAATTGTTAGAACCTTACAGGACTCTAGCAGTAAATAGGAATAAAGTTTTATCTTGTTGCTTTTACTGTACAAACAGAAGATAATTCATAGAATCATAGATCTTTTAGATTGGAAAAAATATTTAAGGTCTTCAAGTCTAAGAGTTAACCTAGCACTGCCAAATCCACCACTAAAATATGTCCCTAAGCAGCATGTCCACATGTTTTTTAAATACTTCCAGGATGATATCTTAACTACTTCCCTGGGCAGCCTGTTCCAAAGTTTGATAATTCTTTAGAGAAAGAAATTTTTTCTAATATCCAATCTAAACCTCCTTGGCTCAATTTGAGGCCTTTCCTCTTGTCTTATTGCTCGTTACTTTCCTAGAATAACTCCATTATTTGTCATATGACTTTTGGAAATTATCAACTTCAATAAAAACATATATTTAATGGGTATACCTGTTAACGTTTGGCATCCAAAGCTCCCAATCTGGCTACATAATAAGGAATGGTTAGATGCTGCTCATTTAGGCAATGAAAGGGAGGTGAGTGGTTTGTAGTAAATACCCCCCAACCCTTCTTTACTTTTAAGGCAGATACTCTTTACAACCAAACTCAGTCATTGCTGACTCTGGTGCCTCCTTAAGGACTTGAATCATGGAATCATAGACTTTTCTAGGTTTGAAGAGACCTGTCAGTTCATTGAGTCCCACCATCAACCTAGTACTGACAAAACCATCATTAAACCATGTTGTTAAGTGCCATGTCTACCTGTCTTTGAAGTACTTCCAGGGATAATGATTTCACCACTTCCCTGGACAGCCTGTTCCAGCTTTTGACAACCCTTTTGGTGTAGAAATAAGCCACAGATTTGTTCATCTGCCTTTTTTTTCCTGATATCTCTTGTTAGTCAAAAACACCCTGTTTTACCCATGTATCCTTTTTGCCCCTCCAATCAAATGGCCAGTATAGGCAGCACAAACCCTGCAGCTCTTTAGCTTCCAGAAACATTTAACCTGGATCTCTTGGGTCTCAAAAAACTTCCAACGATATTTACCTCACTGGATAGGATAATAATTCAAAAATCTTTGTCCCATTCTGCTGGATTATCCACTCTGATCTCTTTTATTAACATAGAAAAAGGTATCTAATCAAGTAAGGACCATCAAAAAGATGTAAGCAGAACGGTCTGGTGTTATAAGAAGACAACATCTTTTTTGGGGACTTTTTATTGTACTCCTTATGGCAAATCAAACACATATTTCTGCCTAATTATATATATCTATAAATTAAGGAACAATGTGTTGGACAGAGTCTACAAGGAGTCTGCAAAGATGCATCAAAAACCATTTCCTTATATACACTTGCAGCAGCATCAGTCATGTCAGCATTGGCTGGAGCACTGTGATGGCATTGGTACACGTTTTGGCATGGAGTGCTGTGACTGTTTGAGACCAATTGTGTCTGATTGTGGCACGTAATTATTTTTTAATAACTGCAAACTTCACTACCCAAAACTTACTTCCAAACAAAACTGTCTCTTGAGATTCAATGTATTGCATATAAATATAATCAATCCTATATTATACTTTCACAAAATCCAATAGTAATCAACGAAACCCAATGCCTTTGCTCTCAGTAATTTGTATAAGTGTAGGTGTGTTCCAGAAAGTTTAGTATACTGGTTGGAGCTATAGCATTATCAAAATCAGAATGCCAAAATATGACCCCTTTTGACAGTTTAATGTACTGTAAAATTCCTTGGTAAAAATATGAAAGAAATTCTGCAGTTTTAGAGATTTAGATACTAAAATGTCTTCCCTGTTAATCTTCCCTGAGTGTCAGTTTTTATGGCTTCATAATCTTTTCCCATGAGACACTGACGATATGTGATAAGCCAGTGGTAAAAACTGGCATACTGTTTTTGGGGAGACAAAAGTTGATTTAAACAGGGTCAGTTTGCACATATTTTTAATATGAGGGTGGCATGAAATCTCTTTTCATCCCTGCATCCTTGCTTAATTTTCTCAGGACACAAGATTAACAGTCCTTTCATTGAAGAATAAATGGAGGCAGATGTTTTATTAAAATGTAATGTACTGTAAATAACATTACAACTGCCAATAGTTGGGTTCCTATAGCACTAATTGTTTCTGCTGGCTATTACCAACAGTTCTGTATTGACAATTGCAATATTTAACAGGTAAGTCCACGCTGTCTTGGAATGAAGATGTAGGGAAACAAATGCAAAGAAGTGTCAGGATCTTGTCACTGTCAGAGCAACATATGGAGGCAGATTTTTCTGCACTCCTTGGCTCCCTTCCTGCCTATCAGAGAGATGTGTACCTATATTTTTTTTTTAATGCGTTCTTTGTCCTACTAGTATTTTAAAGGTGCAGAAAGTCACTTTTCATATAGACAAAGAGAACAAATAGACACATCAAAAATTGTACTTTATACTAATATTTTAAATAATCACATAAGCTTGATTACAGACCTGTCTAAATGAAAGTAGGAAATTGTTCTGTATTTCATCCTTTGAGAAAGTCTCTTTCACAGCATTCTTAAGGAATAGTCTTCAAGTTGCCATCAATTTAGACATCATCCTCCACCTTCACTCTTTATTGATGGCATGAGGAACATTAAAGGCAAAGGTTAGGAAAAGACAAGAAAAGCAAATGGAAGCCTGGAGAGCATGCATAGGGAAAAGAATAGTTAAGAAGTTTGAATAATGCTTTTTGGAGGCACAATATAAACTGTGTTTGGAAAAATAAACAGGGTTGTCAGCAAAATACAATTTCAGGGAGCACCCCTCAGAATAAGATTCTTTGGGTAATTGGCTTAAGCAGTTAAAAACTTCAAGAGAGTCTGTGACATCTGAATTTGCCACAGAGCCCTTTTCAAAGACAGAGAAGAGAAAATTATATTGTTCTCTTTCATAAGGCAATTTTTTTTTTTTTTCTCTTTTTTGGTTGGTTTGTTTTCAATTTAGTTTAAAATTCAGTTTAAAAGACTACTCTGGCCACTTGCCTCTTTGAATTTCCTTACTGCTCCTAACAGAAATTTTGATCTTTAGAGAGTAAACTGAGATATGTACAATAAATGAAGAAAAATGTGCTGCATTGCAACTGCAGTTCAGCTACTGTGAGAGAAAATGGAATTAAACAGTATGTTCCCTTCTTGGATTAATGTTATCTTTCATATTGTTTGTTCTGAATACAGTACAAATTTACACTTGGTTCACTAATGTCAGCTAGTGAGTTGTATTCATACACATTCCTGAAATGACAGTACCCATACTGTAACATGAAGAAAATAGGTTTTGTCAAGCATACAGTCAACTAAACAAAAAACTGAAAAATAGAAATAAAGGATTGTATTTTGGAGGCAACTTGTAGGGAGAAAAGAACATACCTTCTTTGAACAAGCAGGACTAAAAGATCTTCTGCTTGAAGTAATATTGTATTATATCAGATAAACCACACTAAAAATGGCTACTACAGTTTTACATATTTATAACTGAATTCAATTGATTTAGCAGATAGATTTTATGAAGTCTGTGTCTTTACTAGTGTCTTTATTGCCTTGCTTTCTATGAGGATAAACGTTACCCACCAATAGTGTTTGTCAGAAATGTTGCCTGAGAAATAATTTATTATAACTGCTCCTGTGACACTGCTAGGCATCAAATGCATATCATGACAGTTCATATCATGAACAGGCATTTTGACTTCAGCTGCTATCACTTTTTAAATCATTTGATTAATTCAACATCTGCTGTCAAGGACCTGAACAGAAGAGTTAATTAAAGACCACCGTTCAACCTCAAGGTACTGCAGTTAAAGCTCGTAGGAGTTTAGTTCCTGTCTAATGCTGTTATCTTTTAGGCATTTCGGTTTATGAATCCATTCTTCAACTGTGTGTTATAGGTATGCTATATGAAGAAATTATTGCTGTGTAATACTTACAATGAAGAAAAAAAATGAAAATAGCATAACTTTGATCAAAGACATCATGTCTTTATATTTATTATTGTCGTGTGTTCTATGAGATTTTTTTAATGTGATGTTTTGCTTTAAAATAAGTACATATAGCATAGCTTCCCTGAACTATGAGGAATAAACCACCTTTGCTTAAAGTTGCTTTCAGCCACCACTTTACCTTAAAAGCTCCTGTTTTCCTAATGAGGTCATAATAGAACATGCTTCTCTGATTGGTGCTGGTGCTGCCTTCGCTGTTGTGTCTGGGATGGGTCTGTTCTCTTTGGCACGTACAACTGCCTTGGAGACAATCAAACCCTTTGTATCTGCATCCATCCTCTAAGGAAAGTCCTGCAGAACACAGGGCTCACACTTCTAGTCCTGTCTTCTCCAGGGCTTGGTTTTGGCCAAGGTTTTCTTCTGTTTTACGTATCTGTATTTCATAAGGAAGTTTAACTCCTTTTCACAAGTGACCTTGTAACTCCCTTGTAACTCCCACCATTTCCAGCCAGGTTTCACTTCACTCTTGACAATGCATTAAGGAGTAAGCCAACTCTGCACAGCAGATCTTCCTTTCAAGAAATTGGCAGGCAATACTGATTGTGAAAGAAACCCTAAGTTTCTCCTAATAATCAGGAATAAATCTGTAAAGAAGGTTAAGGATCCAGCACAGAGGTTTTTTTGCTTCCCTCTGGACTGTTTTTTTATTCCTACCACCAGCAATCGACATAGTTTGCTGTGAAAAGAATTTGGGTCTTCTGTAAAAAGTTATCAGTAATTACTTATGGAAAAATTTATAAAGCTGTTTAATCAAGTTTGCTGTGCACAATTGGCCTATGTGGTTGATATTGATATATTTTGATTATATTCTATACTTCAGCACAAATATTCAGCTCTTTCAAGTTTACTTGAGTCAAGCTATGAGAGTTTCTACCATGTGAAGATATGTTCCTGAATGACCCTAGAGAGCTGGTATCTAATGATTTGAAAGTTTAAGAAATGCTTTACTCAAATATGAAAGAATGAAAAGCACTGACTTTTTTTTTAATATCCTCATGTGATTTTTTTCTACTTCCTCTAAGTCAA
>JAOXJM010000012.1:86918570-86929160 GCA_026413425.1 Tringa solitaria
ATACTACCACTAAATAATTTTGAGAAGTAAGTCTGCTCTAAGTCATACCTAATTGGTTATTTGAGTTGAAACATTTACTGATTTATGGTACAGGCCATTCAACTTTCCCTGTACATTTATGTAAATTCCTTTGTAGATGTAAAATTTGGCATGGCAGTAAAAGATGCTCTTAAAAATACCTTCAAAACATAAACACTATCTTTATGTCCGAGTTTATGAACAAAGCTGAGTATATCTAAGCCTGAGAAATCAATGGAACAGTATGAAGTGTCAACTGCCTTAAGCATAAAAAGCTCTGGCTCGGTATTTAGCAATGAGTTGAATTGTAAAGGATGATGGATTTGTGTGCAGCTGGGTTGGATAACCACCATTTGCCATCTTCTTTCTCGAGTCTTAGTGGAGCTGCATTTGTTAGTAGTAATCCATGAACAATTAGATAGCAGCACAGAGATACAACAGCAACCATCCAAAGGAAAGTACCACAGAGATGTAATTACAGGACTTGCAAAAAATGGACCTGTTTATGAGACAATGTGTATCAAGGTTCGTCGAAGATTGAAGGAGGGATAGCCACATAAGCTAAAGGAAGAAGAGATGTCATAGCTAATGAGAACCACCTTGACTGCCATGCTGCTGGGAAAAAGAAAAGAGCAATACTATAAGATTTTCAATTCAGGAATCTTTTCTTTTTCTGATTGTACAATATCTATTGGCAACTACCAAAATACGAATGAGAAAAATCTCCTGCCTGGCTTAAGAAGCTGGATTCACATTGAAAACAGCAATTGCTTCCCAGGTCAGATAAGATAGCAGATCATGTAGTTGAACAGACAGTATCCTTAAGAACCATTTCATATCTAAGAATCTTGGTTCATTTACAAGAAAACAAATACTCTCAAATACCCCTCTAAGCCTCATTTTAGAGAAATTTTTGAAAGTATGAATCAATTTAACTAAAGATTGAAAAGTAAGAATGCAAATATCTATTTTTTACAGGCAAGCTGTAAAAAAAAAGTACTCTAGTTAATTCACTCCTCTGTTGTTTAGGGGATCTAGCTCACAAACACAGAATACTTGACAGTACAATATATTGTATGTCAACCAAACTTTTTCATATAGGTATTGAAAAATATATTTCCTGACCTATGAAAGAATATCAATCATTTCCACACCAAGACAGGATCAGTTCTCTCAAGAGGAAAAACCTCAAGTACCTTTCTATAAAATAGACTAGAATGATATTAAGAATAATAACAATAAGTAAATAAATGAGTTTAATTAATAACATTTACTTATATTTACTTAAACATCAGGTTTTGGTGCAGGTCCTGTAACATGTTAGGATGTTACAGCTATTAATTAGTCTCCATACGTTGTCTAACCAGTAAAAAGGAGCTTGTATCAGGGAATGATCTGCTTCAGTTTTTCTGCACACCCATCTAAACACCCTTTTACTCTGCCAAAATTGAGCCTTTGCCATTAAGCACTATGGTCTTGCCACATCCCAAAGAGCAATGAGCTCTCCAGCAACCACTTGTTTGTTCCATCATCCAGAAGCCATGGATGTCCCTTGCAGAGCAGCTGCAGAAGGGCTTTCTGTCTCTGTGGCAACATGGGGCCACTGGAACACCCAAGGCTCCACTGTGACTTATGGCCTACAGCTGCCATGCTCCTCTGCCAAGTCATCATCATCATCATACAAATATGATCAAGGGAGTGGAGCATCTCTCTTATGGGCTAAGAGGGGATCTCATCAATGCTTATAAATATCTAAAGGGTGGGTGTCAAGAGGATGGGGCCAGAGTTTTTTCAGTGCCCAGCTATAGAACAAGGGGCACTGGGCACAAATTGGACAAAGGAAATTCTGTCCAAATGTAAGGAAAATCTTTCTACTTTGAGGGTGATAGAGCACTGGAACAGGTTGTCCAGGGGGGTTCTCTGGAGATATTCAAAACCCACCTGGGTTCATTCCTGTGCAAACTGCTCTAGATAAACTTGCTTTGGCAGCAGGGTTGGACTAGATGATCTCCAAAGGTCCCTTCCAGCCCCTACCATTTGTGATTCTGTGATTTCTGGCTAAGGGCTGATGAACTTCCATGCCTGAAGAGATGCAGTGGTCTCCCCTCTGACTTCCTTGCTAACATGAGCTGAGAGTTCCCAGGGAACTTCAATGACCCTCACAACCCTGCCCTGCCTGGCAATGGGCCTCTTAAGCCAGGACCATCCACAGGCCCATGTCTGACAAGGGATGGTTCAGATGGCCTGTCCAAGCTCTTACAGTTAATTTTGGATTGGGATTAGAGAAGCATCAGAAAGTGACAACTGAAGATTTCAGGGTTATAGTCTCATCATTGCCATCGCTTATTCCTAAAAGGAGCTAATTCTTTTGGCATTTTTTTTTCCGCTTTAGCCACATGGCTTTAGGAAGATATTATAACAGAATACTTTAAATCACTCAACCAGATTTTTTGTTATCTTTTTATCAAAAATATGAAACCTTTAAGTGACAGGGAAAGAAGAAAGAGAGATAAAGAAAGAACAAGAAAGGGGAAGGGGAAGGGAAAGGGAAAGGGAGGAAGGAAGACAAAAATGTATCCATTCCAGCAAAAGTTAAATGCATGGAGACTTGGTAGTCAAATATAATGTAATACACTTACTTGTTTTGGCACATAATATTTGGTTTGCTTTAAAATTGTTTTCTGTTATCCTACCTTGTTGAGACTGAAAGCAGGAACAGTTGTTTGCATCTGCAGAGTACAGAGTACAGCTCAACCTGAATTCCAAGTGCTTCCGTAAAACAACGCGGTTATAGAAAGAATGGCTGAGGTACAGAGGTGAACTTTGTAAAATCCGTATTAAATTTACTGTAATATAAGCTATGTAGAAAATGTCATTAATGCACCTATCAAGAGGGAGAGGAAAGACAATTAGAACTTATTTAGTGTCTTTTTAATGGTGCTCTTGACTAGAGTCATATAAACCTGCAAAGAGTTGAAACACTGATCAAAATTACCACAACATAATTGTAGAATGAAGTGGTATTTTTCAGAAGAAACTGTTAATTTAAGAACTGAAAAAGAAAAAAATTAAATCCATTTCTCACAAACAACAGTAATCAGAGGAAAATAGAGCAAAGGATCAAAAGATCTGAACACAGTTAATATCCGTACAGTGTATATCTTACAATGCCCATTAAATATAAAATATTCTATGACAGGAACATTCTGTAGGAATTCCCATATATGATTAAAACATGTTATATTATGTATAGCTTATTTGTAAACCAGAGCCAAGAAAATATTTTAAAAAGTAAAATAAGTCTTTGACAATGACTTATAATTCAAATCAAGTTATTAATATTTGTTGTAATATAATTTTATATATATATTAGATATAATAATACGTGTTATTAATAATTGTTTTACTTGTAAAAGTATAAGAAATCATTTTATCATGTAAAACTTAAATGAAGGAATACAGAGTTGTTATGAATAAACACAGAAACCCCTATCATCATACAGGTAAGTTTTCTGCAGCAGTGCATTATTGCCCATTCCAGCAGTGAGCTACACTTTTTGAATGCTATACAGGCAATTGAGCGGCCTTTGGGCCTCGGTTTTATTGAATAAATACCCTTAAAGGTTAATCCCTAATATATGCATAATTTTAGAACCAGCAGGTTAAACACCAATCTGTTGCTGTGTTTTGTAAGCTGTGCTCCTGGACCATAGGTCTGAGGCATTAACACAGCTGAATGAAACAAATAACCTGTAGAACTCGACTGTGAGTCAATTTGTAATTTACAGAAGCTCCCTGGGGGCAGAACAGGTGGATAAGCATCCTAAATGCCCTGTGCTCTTTTTCAGGCCACAGTTCTAACTGGGAGACTCACTACCCCTCTGTCGGTAACACCCTGAATGGATCATGTAGCCAAATTGCTCATTATTTTTTGATGTGCTTTTTCTTCCAGGCTTGATACTTCTTTTTCTTTCTGCACAGGAAGCTGAAGTTTTTAATGCTCTTTGAGTAAACTGAGGATGTGTTAAAAAAACTTACTGATAAAGTGGAAGTTCCACTCAAATATGAGGAAGAACTTCTTTACAGTGAGGGTGACAGAGCACTGGAACAGGTTGCCGAGAGAGGTTGTGGAGTCCCCTTCTCTGGAGATTTTCAAGACCCACCTTGATACAGTCCTGAGTGATGTGCTCTAGGCAATCCTGCTTAGCAGCGCAGTTGGACTAGATGATCTCTAGAGGTCCCTTCCAACTCTGTCAAATCTGTGTCCTCTGGAAGAGTTTTTTCTGATTCCCAAGGTCAAACTGGCTAGGGAAGTGGCTATATCTTAGCAGACATCTGTCTTGAGGGTGGTAATTTTCCCCTGCCCTCTTCATCATGAATGGTTCTGCTTGCCCTTTATTCCCACCACCATTTGAGGATAAATGTGCATTCCTCTGCACCTGGTATAGCAGTAGATAAATGTATAGAGGGTTCTGAAGACACAATCTTCTATGAAAAATGTAATTTATATAGATATTATATATATATCATATGGTTATAGATATATGAAGGGCATGAGTCTTTTAACAGGCTGTTATTTTGTGAACAGTTCCTGATCTTTACTGCAGTTTTTAGTCCATGCTTATAATTGTGTAACACTAGTCCTTAGCACCAGCCATTCCTTATCCAAATCTTTTATTTTCTTTCTGCTAGTCTTATTCCTGAAAAACATATTTTAGTCCTGTTCTGAACATATATTTCAAAATCACTCGTTTTACTGTCACTACTGTGTGAAAGCTGAAAGCAGTCAGCAAATTGTGGAGGGAACCAGCCTGCTACGTGACCTCAATTCAGTAACAATTTCTCCTTAACAGCAACTGCACAGGACTTTTTCTCCCCCAGCAGTGAAAGCATTTCTATATTGTCCCTGCTCCAAATCCTGTCTTTACAGGACTTGGTTACCTGGTGACACTGAAGCTAGGATCTGCCTTCATTAATACCTCCCAGGCTGTGCATCTTCAGGAAACGGGAGTGAGGAAGAAGCCCATGTCTGACAGCACACAATATCTGTGAGCCACAAACTGCTCATCCATCTCCATGTCTCCATTAAATAGCTATTGCTTCCACAACATCATGTGCTGTGAGTCTCCAGCTTCTTCTTAACCCCTATCTGTGATCCCACAGGTATAACTGCCACCGTCCAACTCCAAGGGAGAAAGAAAAATCTTTCTTTCAAGGAAAAATGGCAAATACAATCAGGTTGGCCCAGATGCTTTAAACCAGAAACTCTGAGCCTTATTTGCAGTCAGTGCTAAGAGTCCACAGCTGCATTTTTGCAATGACCTTAATTGTAGACAAAGACTTCTATATTTTTGAAATAAAACAGTTAAATAAAAATAGTTAAATAAAATAGTTTATACTGCTTTTAGTTGTTACTTTCTTTTCCTCACCTTCTACCACATCTCTGTGGTTTAATGGCAGCTGCGTATAACCATCTTGACAAACTGTCCTCTCACTTTAATGCATAAAATCTCCAATGACTTCCAGTTACTGCCTGCCAGAGAAGAAATGAGAGTAAGAGTACAATATGAGCAAATGGGGGAAGGAAAAAAAAAAGCCAAAACATTAGAAGTGAAAAGATCTAGAAAATCTAACATAAGTGGCAAAGATTGCTTGCACAAGAAATTCAGGCAATTTTGTTAGAGTCTATTTTAAAACCTCCAAAAACTAATTAATTAAAATTTTCAGTCTCATGTCTTTAAATTGACAGGTTTATGGACATATAATTATATATTCTGTCTTTGAGTCCCACAATTTCTTGCAAAAGTTGATTTTTATTTTCTTAGATTTTGACACTTTCCCTCCATAAGGCAGAGCCAATACACTTCTTGCTTAATGAAGCTCTTGGTCCCCAAACAGTCCCAAATTGTACAGCATACCTCAAATGAGCCTTCATTTTCCAGCAAGAAGTTTTTAATCAATGCATCAATTAGTACAATGAATTCAAAATTTCTCAGCAGGCTCAGAAAGGATTTTCATATTAAATTAATAGAGCAAACAAAAAAAACCTAAGCACATTTAAACGTAATAAGTTGTGACAACAGAAGGAAAAAGTTATGAAAAGCCACCCTTAAATATTACTATCAAACTCAAGCTATTTATTTTAAATGATTTCTTTTTTTTAACAAAAACAAAAGGAAAAAATAAAACATGTCTTTCTCTTTTTGAAAGCAGTACTGAATTGCTAGTTTTATTTCTGAGTAACTTGATATAGAAAACCAAAGCCCATTGCTTTTCTTTGCTCAAACCTGGCCAAATGCCTATTAATGCAATACACCTTCATTTTAAAAGGTTAACATGCTTAAATGCAAAAAGTAAAATAATGAAGGTGGATATCAAAGTAACAAGTGACATCTTGCTTGTTGCATATACTATTGTACTTATTGTCATTGAGAAAGGACTTGTAGAGAGAGAAAAAAACACCATACATTTCCCTTTCTATCTTTTTTTTTGGTTTTATTTCTTGAAATAATATTCAAAATAAACAATCATTAAACAAAGAGGGGCTATTTTTCCTTTCAGTTATCACTATCTTCTCACAGTGAAGTGTTTAATTTCAGCTCTCCAGGTATCATGCAAATGCAAAAATCCACAGTATATACTTAAAAAAAATAAAGTCCCAAAGACAAAATGTAAAAAATTTTAACCTTCTTAAATACTCTTAGCTGAAAACCGAATAAAGGGAGAGACTGTCGAAACCTGTGGAAATGGCATGGGAGAAGAGTTTTAAATGCTATTTTGTTCCATGTAGTGAAGCTACCAAGTTGTTTTCTGCACCTCCTGTTAAACTTCTGTGAGTATTGCAAGAAACATTGTAATTGAAGGAAAATAAAACTTACAGCTTTTGATGTATCCTCCCATATCAAAAGAAATTGCTATAACTGGTAGGACAAACTGGGCTGTATTAAACAAATTTTAAATGGTTTGCATTTGCTTTCTCCTTATATTTTAACATCCCCTCTACTGAATTTCAAAAGGAGTAATTCTGAGAACTAGTTAATTGCAATGCTTTGGTTACAGAATAATCCCCCTTTTAAAATGGCTTTTTTGTTGCAAATAAAAATACTGTTAAAATCCCTTTCTCCCCAAAGAGGTGCATCATCCTAAACTTCTTGAGTGATTATTTATTTATGTATTATTTTCAGAGGGAGTGAGTGATTGTTGTATGAATAACCTCTGAGACCCCAAAATATCATGTGACAATAATAGCATATTTCATGAACAACTAATGGCAACTGCAGGACCATAAACCAGGCAGGCTAGTGAGTCTCAAATAAAGCAGAGCCTTCATCACATATTTAACAGTAGTGTACCTAAATGGGATCTGAAAAAGGGATGGTCAGAATCCACCTGCAAATTAGTATGATTACTGTGTGATTAAATATGAGAAATCTGATTGTTCGTTCACATTAAATATGTTATTTAATTTTTCAAATTGCCTGTGCAGAAGGGTTCAATGAGCACTACATAATGCACAGACATTTGAAAATGGAAAAATAAAAGTTTAAGCGTACACAAAAGTTGCTCAGGAAATCCCATGTAAAAAAAAAAAGCACAAAACAGCCAACTCCCCAATGCCACACACAAAAGTTAATACATAGAATTGATGCTCTAGCAAGAAGCATTTCCAGTTATGACATACTGTTTTGATATCTACAGCAACCCCCAAAATAACCTTTCCACATTTCTCAAGAGGCTCGAAACACAATATATCTGAAGATGGTTTGACAGATCGTGATGACAGTGTCTACGCACTCCCAGGGTAAGAACTACCACAGCATTTCATGGTAAAAGTGGTTTTGAAACCACACACAAATATTCATGGCATCAGAAGCTGCTGAGAGTTCTTCAGCTTTGGTGATGATCATGAAGAACAGAGACAAAGGAATGACAGCTTCTCACAGAGATCTGTAGCTTAGATCTGCCATTCAGGGCTGTCCCTCACCACAAGTTGCAGATTTATCTTTTCCTCATTTGCAGAGCTATTGTACTACTTGAACATGAAGAAAATAAGAAGATACCAGTGAGAAATGATGCGAGATTTTGTGAAGGATTTTAGCTCACAGTGATTGTCCACCCTTTCCACAGTACATAACAATTAATATAGCCAGATGAGACATGTTAACAAAGATACTTTAATAAGGTTCCCCGTATCAGCACAGCTCTGGGGATACATTAGTCATAAAAATAGAATGACCTATCTATCTTACAGCTGCTCCAATTCAAGGCTACTACTGACTCAGCTGAGAATGGTTTATCTCTTAAAAGTTATTTTCTCATGCAGTGGTTGGCCCATGAAACCTAGTGTCATTGTTAACCCAGAGACACTTACTTGTTTTGTAGTGTGTCAGTAACTAGTGAGAAAACTTTCTGCAGTATGTATAACTGCCAGTGTTTAAGAGGCCACCCTTTGTTCTCAAATTATTTCTTCCTATCAGTGTTCATTTTTCTTGAACTTGTAGCATTTTGAGCTTAGTTATTAATTCAGTAAAATCAAGTAAATTACTTTGCTGCAGTTGAGTTCATAATAGTTGCAATTACTTTTTTATATAGTGGTTATCTAAAGGTATTTCTTTCATAAAAAAAGAAAATTGTGATATTCATCATTAGAAGGAGAACACTTTCAACTCCAGTCTATACTGCACCATGCACAACTAGATAAGAATTGCTTATTTCTTTCATAAGAACTACTCTGTAGGAGCCAGATTTCAGGTCTATTAGGACTGTAAAGATATACATACCACCTTCAGGACTGAGAACCCCATGGACAAAAATTAACACCTCTTTGAGAAAAAGTAAAAATTTTGAGAAATATGGATGACAGAATTTGTCTTTTACTTTGTCATGTCTGGACAGAGTTTACTAGTTGCCAGTATTTGTGCTGGTGAGCAATATGATCCAGGGTTCCAAAGAGGTAAGGTTCAAGTCTGCAAGATTTAAGTCTGACTCAAGGTCTCACAACTTACTTGAATGCAATTCACCTGCTAAATGACAAGACAGAAAGGCAATCAAAATTATCACTTATGGGCAATACCTTTGGTCCACCTAAGTCCTAATCTGCCCTGTGCCTAACACTGTTGTACAATGGGCCTGCTGCATGAGAAAGGGGTGCAGCTGTAACATCCCACTTGCGCAAGGGAGGTGTAATCATGGAGTAGGAAAGCTCCATGGGGGGAGGCAGGACAGCACTAAGCACTGGAACACAGTGGAGAGAAGATATTAATGGTCACTAAAGCTTACTGGTCCCCGTCAGGAGGGTCCTCTGAAAAAAGCATCTCCACAGAAGTTCTGATGTGTGTCCCAGACCTGTCCGGGACATGTGTCACTGGATTTTAGCACTTTCAGTCACTTGAGATTGATGATGCAATAAACTTGCTTGAAAATCAAGCATTGTCTATTTAGATGAATGCTTTATGCATTTTACCTATATCTAATATCTGTTATAATTCTTGGCATTATAAATAAAGAAGGAAAGAGGAAAATCTTGCAGAGGCTCCTGACTTCCACTTGCTGATTCTTCCTATACAAAATGTCATTTAATCTTTTTTATGGATATCTGGAACTCAAAAGAACTTCACCCATCATACAATATTACATATATCATATTGCATTGCAAAATTCAGTTAAGCATTTCTAGCAGCCAGAAAATTACTTGTATTTGTCTTTTGGTACAAATAAATAAAAATGCAGTAAATCAAATTCCAGTGGAAGGTGTACTGGGGAAAAATACCAATGGCTGCAGTTTCCCAGTTCTGTGCTTTTGGAATTCAACATGCCACAATAGCTGGAGTTTAGCTGAAACTTATGAACTTCAGGGGTACCAAGTTTTCCCAAAGATTGACAGCAGTAATTGTCGTTACCTGATTGAATTACAGACATTGTTTTAAACTCTGCAAAACAATAATGCCAAAAAGAAAGCAAGTTTGAATCCCAATTTTTGTGCCAGCAGCGTTACATAATGAGATAAACATTGGTAATTGTGTTTAGTTCAATAACACTTTTAATTATAGTTGAGATCTCCTTTAGAGTGTATGGATTTTACTGACGCAAAGTAAACAGCTGAAAGCCAAATCAAGGCAGTCTCATAGATTTCTATTGTCTAATTAAAGTACAGAAAGATTGCTTAACCAATTCAGGCATTTGGAGGGAAAGAAAAAAAAAAGAGCTGTTTGCACGTCTGATACACATTTTAATTATTGCAAGATCTCAGGTAATAACATTTGGTTTACAACAAAACAAAATATCTGTAGTCTGCGAATTTAACCTCTCTTTCTTGTTAAGCAGGGCAAACACATCATGAAGAGTCTACTGTATTTATATAAAGACAGATAAGCAAGGAAGTCCCATTGCATCCCCTGTGGCCCTGGTTCAAAAGTATACTAATGCACATTCTTAAACTTTAATCATATGAACAATCACACTAAACTGTAAAAAAACTAACTACACACATTTTTCGTTGAATTAAGGTTTTATTTCTGACAACAAGACTGCTGAAGGAAGGCAGAATTCTCACCTTCTAATTCTGTGTGTGAC
>JAOXJM010000012.1:86936491-86946505 GCA_026413425.1 Tringa solitaria
ATCTCTGAGGTCCCTTCCAACCACCACAATTCTGTGTGTGATTCTGTGTGTGATCTAGATTATCTTATTTCCATAACTCTATCCCTTTTCTTGAGAAAATGGGCTTAGTGATATTAGCTCTATCAGTTACTAAAGTACAATACACAGTAGAGTACATGATGAGTATGTGTGAAACTTACCCACAATCACTTTGTCTAAGGCTTTAATGAGCCTTTAAAATAGGATTGCCAAGGAGTTGCCTGATAGAGCTCATTGGTTTAATATGTGCTTTAGAACCACCTCAGACTGGGGACATGGGTGTGTCCTGTAATTCTGATGTCAGACTGCCTAATTACAATCATTCTGGCTAATTTTAGGATCCATTTACCTTACATTAAATAGTCTATTGCTTCTTAAGTTTTAAGATAAGCACTGCTCAAACACTTTGCTTAAACATTGAGCAAACTAGAAAATTGGTAAATTCAAAGACAAGCTCCTCTTAAGTGCTAATTGCACCTTTTTTTACCCTGTTGTTAATTAGAACTTTGCTCCAAAACTCGCCAACATTGCAGATTTAGAAACTTGTCTTTTCTCATTACAGAGCTGAAGTTAGTCATGAGTAATTTGTACCCACATTTGCTAGTAGACAAAATCCTTTATTCACCTATTTGTATTCCATAGCAAAACTGTCCCTTCAGCATTTTCTAATTTGTGGTTATACAGATAAATTCTATTAATTCCTCAGCATAGGTTAAAAGCTGCACTTCTCTACTCATACCAGCTGTTCTTGAGTAGATCTGTTTCAGATTGATTTACTCACTCTTTAAGTTGGGGTGAACATATCAGTACAACATCATGAGTGTTTCCTACAAGTGCATGAAGTACATTTCTTTTCTGGAAACTCTGCATTTGCCTTTTTTCACATCTCAAAGACACCTTATAGTCATTGCTTAAACAGATAACATATAGACATTTTTCCAAGTCTCTCTGAAATGAGAATTTTGTAATTTACAGCCCCTGCCTCTACTTTTTCCTGTTTACTTAGATGGGAGTGACAAACACAGACATGGGACTGAAGTACAGTATCCGTGAAGGACAGATTGTTTATGTTGTTACATATCCAGCTCCTCTCTTTATTTATAATGTCTCAAAACTTTGTATTTCTGTCTATTAAAGTAGTTACTGGTTTTGCGAAGGCTTTTAACAATAACAGTTAGGGAAGTAGACAGAAAACAATTAAAGTCTTGTGGGACCTTGTTAATGGTTTTGGTTTTTTTAATAATAAACAAGAGTATAACAGTATATATACAGTATGTTTATACAGTATAACAGAAAAAGCATTTGACAGTTTGCTTTAAACACAAGAGAGCTGGTTTATGCTAATGAAGTAACAAAAGCTGTTATTTTTTTTAAGGTATTAATTTATTAGTCTGAAATGAGTGCATAAAGGTATTTTCAGCACATATTATGACAAAAGGACAGTGACATCACACTGTGCCAACATGGAGCATTTAAAAACACATGAAAGTATAAGTTCTCTAACGATAATGCATTATGATGCCCTACTAACCCTAAAGTGATACATGTGCAATGTTAGCCAACACATTCAAGCATCTCCATTACATATTATGGGAAAAGTGAGTATCACATTTTTCAGGTTACTCTGGAGGTAAAAAGGTTTTGCCTTTGCATATATTCGGCTCTGAATAGAACATCTCCACAAGCAAAAGGAATCCATGAAGTGGAGTGTGACTTTCAGGAGGCAGGAGGCAAACTTCTGAGGGCATGGATGCAGCCAAACTCCACCCTCCGTGCTGCATCTTGTTCAGCAAGCTGAGGAAAGAGCAGCTCTGGAAACAAAAGCCCAAGCACCGTCAGGAACCTGGGAGAAGAAGAAAGGCTTTATGGGGCCAGGGGCAAAACACTGCAAGAGGAAGTGAAGAAAACCTTCCCCTAAATTCTGTCTGTTCTGTCTAAAAGATAGCCACGTATTTGTGGTGTGGTGTAATGAGTCTGGGGAGTAAGAGCAGGAGGTCTGGTAAGTAATTCCTGATTACTACCCCCCACCCCCACCCCCGTAGGCATGGGGACAACCCCAGCAGATTGGACAGCTGGGGTGTGTCACCTACTGAATATCAGTGTTGGCCCATCCATTTTAAGGGCATAGTATGGAGTGGCTGCGATTTTTAATTTCCTTGTTTATAAGTGCTGTTCCAAACTTTATAACACAGTCACAGTGACTGTTTAAGGGGTGTTAATCTATCGCTTACAAAGTTAGCAAAAATTTCAAAGGTTGTTTGTGTTGGAACAAAGATATGTTTATTTTTCAGGTTTAGTGATAGCAAAGTTATTTGTCTGTTTAATAATCCTCTGTCCTTCCACATTTCTGAAATGATACGATGTTGTGCTTAGCAGTTGAATAATGAAATAATAAAACTGTTTTCTACTAGACTGTACTGTGAAGAGTTTTGGAAGTGAGGTAAGGAGGGAATAGAAAAAGCTTGTTTTGATGAGACATTTCTGTTATTTGTTTTAAATTACACCCTTGATAGCTTTAGTTAAGCCTTGAGAACCTTATCTTTATGACAGCAGTAATGTGTGTTCAGTCAATCCCTCATGATACCATCAACGGAGTGCACACCCTTAGATTTTTCAGGTTGTATTGAAAGGAAGTATTCAGGGAATTCTCCTCAACTTATAGTCACTGGTAGGCTGCTTGTATATATTTCATTAAATATTTATAAGTTCAGATACCAATGTGCATTAAATTTTTGAGGTAAACATGTAGCTCTGCAGAAAGAATAGGAAAGGACCTGGTAGAGATAATTTCAATTGCCTTTTGTTTGCAACTATGCGCTATAAAGAAAGCTGAGAGTTTTTACATGGTTTAATGTTACAGACCTTCCTGAAGTTGTGAAAATTTGGTCCTTCTATCATTTATTGCTCATTCCCAGATCTCTCTGCTTTTATAGCTCCTACTGGCAATAGCAAAACTGATAGTCTTCTTAAGGCGCTGATGAAAACATAATGGTAAAAGGAAGTAACAAAGACAAACTGTTCTTTGAGTGATTCTAGGATATCATCCCTTCCTCCATTACATTTCTTAAGGCATGGCACTAAGAAAGAGAAACTACCCACCTCCACCTCTACCTTCTTCTTCAGTTTTCAATGGTTGGGAAGAGGGGAATAGAACTGGAGACCATTCAAAGGAAAATAGCTTTGCCTTCTTAGTCTGCTCACTCTCAGACTTTATATGCCTCTGTTGATCCCCGGAATTTGTGACACCTAGTCACAATATATAATATTGTATAATATATATAATATATAATAAATACGTATGTTACATATTTAACTGTCTACTGCATAGTTTTCGAAGAATTGCATTCTCCTCTGTCGCAGTTGTCCTGGCATTAACAGTTTTGATAACCAATCAGGGTATGCCTTCATCAATATGCAAATGGAACCGCATCTGATGTGATGTGCAACTCAAGAAGCCAGTGTTTTCTCTTTTGAAACTTTCTCAGAATTGCTCTGTGCAGAGTTCCTTTTGCTCTGCATAAATCTTGTTTGATTTCCTTGATGATTTTCTACCACCTGAATAAACACACTAGACACTCAGTTACCAGCGGTCTTCGCTGAATTAGCAAAGGTTTGGTTCTCAGTGGTTTGATATACCTTCATTACCCTAGTAAGTGGTTGAGTGATTACCTCTGCTGAAAATAACATAACAGCACCCACACAACAGTTGTCTTGAGATAAGCGTGTGCTAGTCAGCAACAACCAGCAGATCCCAAATGTCCTGGAAAGACTAATTACACATATCCCTCCCTGCTACCCGATGAGAAACACAGCAGGCTGGCATGTGTGAAGAGCAGATAACATCAGGCACCCTCACTGTAAGCCTGGGCACAGTGCAGTTCATCTCACAGTTCTGCAAGCCCACTGACAAAGATCCTCAGCAGCACAGCACAGCCCCAGTCTGAAGGGCTGTGTTCAGTTGTCAGTACTTTACAGCACTGTTATAACAAGAAGCGTTGTTCTACGTGATCAAGATGACAGTGAAAGACAGAGACAAGAGCAGTAGAAACTGTTGCTAATGATCACCTTGTATATACAGGTATAGAAAGATATAATAATCTGAAAGTATTTTTGTATTTTACATTGGTGATAAATATGCCTGCTAACTGATTTGCAAAAAAATAAAATCCATTGAACAATCCCTCAAATAGGTGCTCTTCACTTTTGTTGGGGAGGCAGGAGCTTGGCAGATATTTCTTCTCTCTCTCTGCTCTTGAGGGGGCTCTTGTCGTTTATAGTGTTGATGCTCTGCTGTTGACCTGGTAATTCACTTTAGCACACGGCTAACACATGACAAGCCTTATCAAGGTAAGTGTATTTATTTGGCAAGACAACTAACCCATCTTACCTTCAGGTCACTTTCCTAGCTTCATATCAAAATTTCATAGCAACAGAATTTTAATTTCAACAGGCTAATGAGATACATATAACTCCTATAAATCAGCGAAAGATACTTTACATTCAGCAAAATGAAAGTTTAAAAATTTACGCTGCAAATGAAAGAGGGGTTTATGTATTATCCTGTGCAGAGGTGTAAACATGTTTTAGGTTTCTATAGGTTTGTATATCATTTTGGCAATGTCACATCTATTTAGTGAACTGTGTTATGCAGATCCTGTGCAGAAGCAGTAAGAGTTTTCTTCTGCATTGTTCTTTGTGCAGAATTCAAGGAGTTTGTATTTGTGAGACCAACCTGCATAATGGACTCATATAAGTTTTATGGAGCCTCTGTGCTCCCCAAGAGAAGATAAATGGTTGATTACTGCTTACTTACTTAAGTGTAGTATTCTCATGCGTAGCAGCAGCCACGACCCTCAGAAGGGTAGAGTGTTAAGCCATGGCAACAAGTAGGAAAACTTAATTTATAGGAAGGGAAGAATCTGTCCTTATCAGCCTGATGCCATCACTGTTGTCATGGGTCTCTGTACCTCTACTGGAAGAGAGTCTATAGCATAGCAGATTAAGACCTGAGTCTGGATGGGGATGTAAGCATAATTCTACATCAAGTTCTCCTGGCTTCTGGTTAACAAAGAGAAGAGCCCAGAGCATTCTCGAAGTGGTAAAGGGATCCTAAGCCCAAGTAAGTCTTCAGTTGTGAATGAGGACCTGGACATCACATAGCAGATTCATGTCAAAGGGGCAAGATGATGCTTCTTTGCTGAGGTTCCTATCTCTACCCATAGAGAGATCATAAGAAGCAGGAGGTTGTCAACCCAGCTTTAAGCAGTGCAGGGTAAAAACACACAAGAACAGCTAAACACTACCCTGGTGCTGCTAGCTCATGGTGGTGAGGGTCTACATAGCACATGTTTATTTCAAATAGTTGGCTTGAAATGGGAATAGCAGGTTATAAATGAATGTATAAACTGTGTGGCAATAGGTGAGCAAAAGAGGCTGAGTGCTCTTTCAGATGCATGGGGAGAAAATGCAAAGTGCTTGCTAATAAAATGTGTAGCTGCAGTTCTAGCCATACTGACAAGAAGGATCCCAGGAATTTTATTAAAGCACTATAAGGGACACATTTGACAAATGGCTGAGTTTTCTGGTATAACCTATATTTCTCTAAGAGGTAATGCATCAGGAGCTTATGGCATCCTGAGTGCTGTGCCACTAGATGAAGATAATGGAAGGACGACAAATTGCTACTTAAGTACTTGGTTTTAATGAACCAGCCTGGGTAGAAAGTTCACTTCCTCACAGAGTGAAAAGGCAGAATGAAATTGTCTTGATAACATTGGACTTGATAGCACATAATGTCGTTCAGAGTCCCTGACCGTGCAGTGAGATGACCAAATGTGCATTCCCCCTCCATCCATCCTTAAGCAGATAATGCTTGGCTGAACCACCCACATGACCTGATGTGTCCAGGGCTTAGTCCTCCATCATGGGACAGGACTCATTTCTCGGAACTCATACAGGGACTCAGATCTGTTAAGAGATCTGACTCCTATGGGAGGATGAGGTTGCTTACATCCGTCATACTGTCAGGTTTCTGAACAACATGGGTGTCATGAGATCAGCCAATAAAGCTAGCAATTAAGTCAATAAAGCTCCCCAAAGATCCACAAGGCCTTGCATGACAACAGAGCAGGAGCACTTTTAGTAAATACAGTGAAAACTCAGAGGACAGAAATGCAAAACCTGTAAATGGCTCCAGTCGGCTGGCAGAGGGATGGAATTTTGTGTGACACAGTGCTCCCCAGGGGTACTGTTTGGAAGAGGGACAACTGGTTGACAGTCTCAGAAGCCTGGATTATCAGCTTGCCAGCAGTAGTGATTAGCTCGATTACCAGCTTGCACCCCAAAGTGATTAGGTACTGATTGGCAGAAGTCAGCGTAGCTGCACAAAACGAGGCTGGGGAACATAATTATTGCAGTCCTCATGACAGGCTCAGGTGCCTGGAACCCAATGAGCTGATGATACTGGGAGAGCATCAGCACTTGGCAGAGAGCTCTGGATGTCAGTGCCTCACTTCAGAAAAATTTGTGCTCACAGCTGTTTATAGTTGGCCCATAAGACAGTGTGGTCCTACAGGACTGTGCTATCTTTGCAGTCCAGAACAGTATATTTGCCTGCTGTTTTACATAACCTCAGCACAGCTGGAGAAGGTGAGACCTTCCAGACACTGAAGTTATGGTGAATAGAAGTTTCTGGGAATACTTTAGTATTACTTTAACTTGAAAGCTATGCACAGTGAATGTATGGTCTCTCCTGCAAGATTGTGTTTGACATTGAATTAGTAGTAAAGGAATTCAGGAACAAGAAGTTTGTTTAAGCTGGGAAAAGTGAGTGTTCACAATGAAGATCCTAATTTCTCTTTCTAGACATCTTTATTTATGAATTATTCACCTTAATTAAAAAGAAATATATTAGTTTGGGGGGCATGGGAGTTGTTTATTTATGATGTTGATAACTTCTTTATTAAACTAGTAATTCGTTGGTTTTACGAGTGCACTTCTCAAAAGTACAACCCACATAATCACAGAGGCACACTCATTGGTTCCCCATGCCATCTAATGAACAGCACATGATTAAAGACATGGAGGAATAGTTTACAAGATGCAAGGTCTTTGGGTGCACCAGAGCTCCTACAGGTTAAACCTCTATTTTGAATGTAGTGTGTATGCATGTATGTTTTTGCAAAAAAGGAATTGTTACACGCTCACTATACCCATCCTGCTGAGCAAAGTTTTGGTTGTAAGTCAATGAGAGGTGCGGCTCTATTCTGATGGCCACCAAACCCAACATCCTCATGACACAGTTGTCATCTTGTAGATTTTGTTAATGACAAAATTTTAGCAATATAGTTTCTATCACCTTCATAATATTAATTTTATTTAATTTATCAGAAAACTATAATTGTTATTTGAAATTAGATTTTTCATCTTAACACCAGTCCTGTTTACAGAAGAACATTTACTGAGAGAATCCCACACTGAATATGCAATTCGGAGTACAGCTACTATGTGTCTCTTTGCCCTTGGTAGCATAGATTTCTTCCTGACAAATTTACATAGTACACAAGAAGCTGATTGCTGAGAACTGTACACAGATATTAAGATAAGCAGTTTAACTATTCTTATTATTTGCAATAGGTAATCTAAATAATTATTTGTGGTCTTTAAACAGGAGGCAAATAATGCCTTTTCTGCAAGGCTGCCACACATTTTTCATGCAGGACTTCCAGCACAAAGGATTGCAGAATTAAGATCATTTAGTCCCTAATAAAAAACAAATTCAAAATATTTTTGAGTTCTTTGCTCCTTACAAATAAAATAAAACCTACAGACCAGGAGTTCAAATACCATTAGTTGTTAATCGTGAGCAGACATAGCTGGACAGATAAATAAGTGTTGTTGTTGTCTTGTGTCTGGCCACTTCCCAAACACCGATCTTAAAAGCCGTAGTATCACTCTGTCAAGTAATACTAACTTCTTATTAAACAGTTGAGCTAGCTAGTTCTAAAGCATGGGGAAACCAAGAAAAGGATTACACCTTTGCTTATTACACTTCTTATTAGTTCTTGAGCAAGACCAGTATTATGTAAGAGATGAGAACAAACATCCATCCATCCTTGGGAGTTGTTCAGAATCCTAACTGTGCCAGTTCAGATGACAACACGTTTTCTGCTGTTGTTATGTCCTGGATTCTGGGGCTGATGCCCATATAAAGATTTTCTAAAAGTTATCTGAAGATCTCTCTAGAAGGGTGGTGTCTACCTGAATTGTCCTTGAATAGGTGCCTGCCTTGTCCTTGAATACACCTGTAACCCATTTCCTTGCCATTTAAGTAAAACAAATTGCATGTATAAACTATATTTCCTGCATGCATCAGTTTGAATGCATTTCTTGCCCGATGTTAAGCAATGAAAATAGAGTGCAAGAAAACAAATTATATGCCAAAAACTAAAGAGCAGGAGAAATCAATTTGTGGATGAGACAAGGTACCACATAGAAAAGGAAGAAAGGTCATCTGAGTCAAGTTCTTAGGAAGACCTTACCCATAGGATTACTTGTGGAGTGTCAGGGTGAATACTTTGATGTTGCGTGAATGGCAGATAGCAGAGTGCAGGCACGTGAGAGAAGAATATCAGCTAAGCATCAGTCATGGATTGTAACTTCTTGTTTCCTAAACAAAGTGTACTCTTTTCGTACAAAAGTACCTTGTCTTTGAAATGGTCCCACCTGCAAAACAAAAAATCATGGCCAGTGAACCTACCTGAAAGGACCCCAAAACTGGGAAATTAAGATATAGAACAGGCTACGGCATAAGAGAACCTGGTATTTCTGGGAAAGGGAATTGCTGCCTGGTTCTCCTGAACTGGCCATGACAATTGCTTAGCTGACAGTCCCAGTGGGAATAAAATCTCTGGATCACCAACCACTAAAAAGGAATTCATTTGGTTACAGCAGGCACCATGATCATGGAATATTTTAAAGTGTGTCACTACATAAGATCTTTGGACCTTATCCACAGCAGCACTGACAGAAAATCAGCAGAAGGACCTACAGACCTAGAGCGAATTCAGGTGGGCCGTAATCAAAACAGCATTAGAGCAAGAAAGAAAGACAGATGAGGATGTAGATAGTGCACCTGTATTTTAGAAGTCTTGATATATTCTGCCTTGGCATGGATATGTTAATGCAGACAAAATGCAGCTCAGGAAGCAGTGAAAGTGTATCTCCACCGGAAAAATGTTTCTCCTTTTTCCTAAGTAAAGTACATTTCACTTGTTTCATAGCTAAACTATATTCCTCTTGTATCAAGATACTTGTAAATAATCCTACTTGCAATTTCTCTTAGTAAGAGAAAGGTAACAAAATTAGAGAAAATGTGTGAGATAACCACATTGCCTATGCCAGCAAGAAAATCAATGAATCTGGCTTCTGAGATATTTCCACTTTATAATGATTCTCAGAAACCATTCTGTGATTACTCTGCCACATAAAAACTAAGATAACTTCCCCTGCTCTAGAAATGTCACTATATGGTAGCACTATGTGCCACTATAAATGAGCTTAAGGAATAGAGAGAAATATTACCATAATCTAGCCCCTTTTCAGACAAATTTGACATAAAATAATTTTGAGGTTAGATCTGTCACATTAGTTTTCTGACTTCAACAACATTTTTCTTCATACCACCAGATGCAACACAAAATTTGGTTATTCATGCAAACTTTCCTCTCCTCAATAATGTAAGAAAAGCTTTCTAAAGTAAAGTTTGTAACATTGCCTATTATGTGGGAAAAGTGCAACTTGTTTTTTCATCATTCATTTTGCATAATCTGTTCAATGAGTCTTTCCATACTTGTATTACAACAAAGTACACACAAAGTACATTAAGTACAAACAAATAAAAGCTATTTTTAATACTTTGATGTGGAAATACTGCACTTATAAAAATACAAAAAAAAACTTCAGAAATTGAAGTTTCTCATTTATTTTACAAAATTT
>JAOXJM010000012.1:86965539-87006361 GCA_026413425.1 Tringa solitaria
TGTCTGCTGGGCTTGCATTGGTAAGTTCAACTTCTGTCACCCCACATGACGATAATGTGTTTCTTTTCTAGCTGGCACCAAATGAAAAACTTCCTACTCATCTGGTGCCCAGCGGGTGGTGGATGAGGCTGCAACCACACCATTTGCAGCTGCTGTGTCTATGCTGCTGCTGTCCAGATTATGGCATGGTGCAATCTTTTAGGGTGCTCTGATCATTGTGTTGCTCTTTAGTAACCAACTACTAGAGTATTCACTGATGTGTAATTACACTGGGCATGCTCATGTCTCACTTGATTATGTCCCAGTTGACTATAAATGATCTACAGAGAAATACACTGACTGAAGAAAGAGTTCTTGAGGGGGGAATCTCCATCTCTCAGATACAGGCCTCTCCAGCAATTTTCTATTCTAGAACACATCTATCTTCGATTGCTGCTGCTATACTCTTGTCAGCCAGATCCTTCTTGTGACCTAGGGAGATCATAACCGCTCTGGTGACCATAGAAGGATGAAGGTGGGCCACCTGATTACTTCTGTTCTTGGTACAGGTCAAACTCCTCTTATAGAAGTGTGCTAGAAGCACATTACCTCCAAAGATAAATGTATTTTCAGGCATAATCTGAAGTAGCTCCGAGGAAGAGGAATGAAGTCTGATAGAATTTGTACTGCACTGCTTTTAGTCCAACGTCTCTGTCACCTGCCATGTTTGGACTGGGTTGTATGACCTGGCATGGGTGTTACTGAGGGCTGAAATGACAGTGATACATCATTGTTGTCTGTGGAAACTGTACTAGCTTGAACTTGGACAGTAACATAGCTTGCCTATTATGTGAGAATAACTTGCATCTGTTCTTTGATTCAAAATACTGTTTAAAGACACTGCAGCTTCCTGTTTTCATCCAATACATAACATTTCCCAATAGCTGCCTAGGGAAAAAATATGGGGTTTTATAGTGATGGTGTCTCTCTTAGGCACAGGAGATTCTCAGTAAAGTCTGGATGACTGGAGTTGAATCCAGGAAAGAGTTTTCCTTAATAGACATTCCCAAAATCACTAGAATGAAGAAAGGAATGGTATATTCATTTTTTTCATAGCATAATTGCCTAGAATAAAGCAAGTTTTTCGTCTTGAAGAAGACCAAGGATTTTGGGACTTGCACTTAATCTATTTCCACTGGAAATTGCTGTCATGCACACAGCGAGCAATTCTGTGGAGCTGAGAAAAAAAACCTGATATTTTTCCATTAACAAGAGAGTTGATACACTTTCTGTATAACCTCACTAATAGTGAGTCCTCTGGAGAGTACAGCCATAATTTTAATTAATTAGAAACTGGGTTATTTGATCTTTAAGATAAATTCTACTGATTCTCTAACACTTTGAAAATTCAGTAATTTTTCAAGAATTGTGTAAGGTTGAATTATATCCATCATTAATTAAATAAACTCCACCATCCTCTTTTTAGTTCAGGGTCCAGATTATTTGATTTTTTTTGTAACTTTATAGTTAACCTAACATAGAATGCTTTTGATTGTGAACAGTTTCTAATTGGGAGAATTATTATCACAGTTCATATTCAGAAGACTCAATGCTCTATGCTTTTGTTCCCTGCTGTTTTCAATTTTCTTTATATTCCATTCTCCGTTGGCTAGTTTACTGCCTAATATTATTATTTCAGGTATGTTCTTTGCCTCCTTGAAATTATTTGAAACCTTAAAACCCAAGCTCAAATCCACTTTAGCTTAATAAGATAGTCTGAAAACTGGCCATTCATGAAGACTTGTGACCCCCTTATCTTGGGGATGGTGACATTTGTGAGAGGCACAGGGGGAAGCCAGGGGCTGGTTACTGATTCATCTATCTGTTTTTAATTTAACAAAACTCTGCCAGAGACTAAATTCAAATTATTGTTGCAACATGGTTCTTGCTAAAAACAGAAGGATTCTGTCACTTGTGTAGCCCAATGATCCTGGGGGCCTGTGAATTGCTAACAGAGCATGCTGGGAGTACAAGACTTGCTTTTATACCTGTTTGAAGAAGGTCAGGTGGATGGCGGGATCTGGTTACTCCTCTGTAAAGAAGGATAAAAAGGAAATGCAGGAGTATGGACCTTAATAAACAAACTGAGAAGCCAAAAAAAGGAAGAGATGTCAATAAAAGAAATATAGAATAGGGGTTTGCAGAGACCCTCAGGAGGAGTCTGTTGTCTCAGGGAAACCTGTTATTTCCTTACATTGTCTTCAGTCTAGAAATGAGACTTTTTAAAGTCCTGGAGAGGTAAATCTGGGGGGAAAAAAAAAAAAAAAGGTATTGCAATCGATTTTCTACTGATACTTACAGTATTTATTCTACCTTGGGTTAGCTAGGCTTTCTTGGTAGACACTTTGCCTTCCATCTGAGTGAAAAGAATGTACTTCTACAAAAAAAATTCTGTGTTATTCCTTTCTGAAAATGGCTTTAATCTTCATTGGTTTCTTTTGCTGTACCTGTAGGAACATAAGGGCTAAATAATCAAACCAAATCTCTTATTTTAAACAGGGAGATATTTAGCTGACAAAACTTTGGCACTGCAACAAATGTATGAAAGAGCAAAACTCTTCAGCAATCTGACATTGCCAACTGTTTTGCAATCATGTTCAGTAGCATTTTGGAAGAGCCTTTTGCATGTTCTTGGATTATCTGCTAGGGAAAGCTGCCTTGCTATGTTAAGATTAGTTGTACTTGTTGCCTGATGCAATGTACCATAAGGCATGGTCTTTAAAATAGGACTACTTGGGTACCAAAAAATGTGTGATTGCAGCAGCATGGAAATTTTCATATTGATTTACTCTGCCCTTTGGCCAGAGTTTTCTAATGAGAAAAAGTCTTATGAATAATGACAAACAAGCATTTAATTTCTCTTAGGGAGAAACCACTCTGAGTGGAGCAGCATTTGTGTAATAGCGCACTGGAAAGTATTTGTCTTATAGATGAAATCCAAATGATCACATACACATTCATCAACCAAGATACGTAAAATATAGTCTGGCAATGTTTCATAACACAAGCAAGACAGGAAAATTATTAGCTCCTTTTTTTCACAGTAGAATATATATGGAAACAAGCCTTTACTTTTTGGAGCTTCAGTGGTTATGTAACCAGGTTTACTGATGAAGAATCCTATAGGTGCAAGAATCTTAGGAAACAAAAATGTCTATTAATTGTCTGGGCTAATTTTTCACTTTCAGATGAGTCTTGTGGAATACATGAGAAATGGCAAAAATGGACTAAAATTTTCTCCTGACAGGAAACTAATTATAGAATCAAAACATCTTAATGAATACCTATACACACCTTTAAATTGTGCAAAAAATCTGGAAATTATGTGAGCAAAGCAAAACTTAGTTGATGGCCAACTAATAAGCACTTAGAATGAAACAACAGAATGAACTGTTTAGTGACTTCTGTTTAATAGGACTGTCAGAGACTTTAGAGTCACTGTTTAATTTTTTTTCCTAATTGTAATGAGCTTTAACCTAATTCTAGACATTTGATTTGAACTTTATGTCCACTTTACATAGGGTACATCGATGAAAAAATGAAATAAAGTACAGAACATTTCAATTATTATGGTTTCAATAGACACTTACTGTATGATGAGCTTTCTAGTGAAAATTCTTAATTTAAGAGTTTTTTTCTTCCAATGTATTCTTCTATCTTCAATAATTTTTATAATATGTTTTCACAGAAGTTGCCTCATAGGGATAATTTTCCCTGAAAAAGACATGGCAAACTCTTTCTAGAATCTATTGCTTTCAAAAGACTGATTAAAAATATGCTACAAAGAAATTGAAGTTAAAGAAGCATATGAAATTTTTCTGATTTTTGCTAATGGCTCCTCTGTAACTATTTCTTGCAACTGGAATTTTCACCATGTGGTGTCTGTATGGCTAAAGTTAGGGACAATGTAAAAGATCTTTACTTCTTCCCCTTCCTCAGCACAACTGTAATGGTATCTTGCTTTTGCTTTACACTGGAAGCACTGGACACATGGAGAGAAATGTTACCTGTTTATAAATTTAAACACTTAGGCATTGTTCCTCTTCATTTGGGGAAAAAAGTAACAGATTAAAATTAGAGAAACTTTTGCAATATGTTACTTAAATGTGTTGCAAAAAACCTTGGAGCTTGTTATTTCCCCCTCCCCCCCCCTTTTTTTTTTTAAGGCTTTAATTGCTACAGAATTCGCATGTTAAAAAGATGGAAAGAATGACATAACTAGAGATGCTTTTACAAGATTAAATTTTTGTGGAATATTACATTGATAGGAGGACAAATTTCTTTTACCTAATCCTAATGTCAGAGTCCTATCTTTATCTCCTGACCATGGGAGAGTGTCAGCATTTTTCTGTCAAGTAAGTTGAAGAAGTAGTTTTAGAAAAAATTGTACTCATTCACTGTAAGTTTTCACATCTTAATTGACTCAGGTAGATGGGCGAATGTATAATTAATCATTTGACAATAGCTGATTCTAGCTAATTGCAGATAAACTTTAAAATTGTTATCTTTAAACTATCTATTCACATGGTTGTCCAGAGGCTGGTCTTATGAATCTGAAATGATACCCAGATTTTTGGGTATCATATGTATCAGACAATATTTTCTTGAGTAAATTTCTATTGAGAGCACTGAATTCCATTTTGACAGGTCGTTACACTGCCAAATCTGTATTTTCTTCAGTAGCTCCATTTCTTTTCCTGCATTTAAAGACTTATTTCTCTTGGGAAAATATGCCTTTGGAACAGTGTTAGACTAAGAAATGATATGTGAAGGCAGTTTACGGCCACCTGCTGTCAGGCAGCATTACACTAACTACAGCTTCTCATTTCCTGTCATGATCACTTGCATCTGTTTTCTTCCCATTTTGGAAACTGAGATTGCTCTGCTTAATGAAATATATAGTAATCTGGTCAGATCTGCCCCACATGGTCCTTTTTGTTAAACTGGCAACAAAACAGGGAACTATAAATTTTATTTTAAAATTTCTTAGAAAGGATTTCCTTTCATGCTTTTCCACCTCGCCTTCAGTCTCACTTTATAATGTTGAGTAGCACTTAAGTGCATTTCACATTCTTTGACACATATCACTCCTTGACTGAAAGAAAGATGGGGAATATATTCTAACCTGAGAACTACTTGGTGCTGCTCTCAGGTATGAGAGTAAACTACTCCTGAGTTTATTCTCAGGAGTAAACTTCTTTTGTTCTATTGGGTGTCTGTGCTGAAAATATTCTTCATGAATTGGAGCAGAACACTGTCTTAGACGAGCTGTTGCTGAGCATCCTCCTATGCCAGCGGTGGGGAAGGTTTCTTGCAAAGGCAGCATAGACTGGCCTTGAATAATAATCTCTGCTATGACCAATAAAATAAATGAAGCTGTTCAACAAAGGTCTGTTTCCACAATCCGCTGTCTCTCTAAGAAGGCTCATGATTTCCTTTTATCTTTCTTATGGAAATGACATGAAGACATTGATACCCATGGGAGAAACTATGCTAAAAATTCTTACCAAAGCTCTTCCATCGTTGTTTGCAGCAATGTTGAAAAATTATACCTTCAATTCAGAACACTGCCTTCAATTCCCTCCAAGCTTGAAATAAACGTGCGTGTAGGCACAACTCTTCTCAGAACCTGCTCCTTTTTAAGGTTTTAATGTAGCCAGTTTCAGTAGAAAAGCAGTAATATGAAATACAAAACAAAGACAATGAGGCAATTCTACTAGTACTACTAACAGAAGAAAAAGAAAAGTACTAACAGGGTTACAAATAATGGAAATTTGGCCACTTGTCAACAGTATTTACAATTCTCTCTGAGCTAGCACTTGCTAGTTTGCTAAAAATCAAGTAAATGTTTTATATTTTAGAGTATGATGCAAAAAGGGTCCTCAAAACTTTGATCTGTTACATCATTGATGTTAATTTCATCGAAATATTAATTTCTTTATTCTTACTGCTTAGGTAGTTTTACTATGGTATTTGTTTTATTGTAGTAGTGTGTAAACTTTTGGTCTTCCTAAAAACATAAAAAGCAATTTTCCTATATTTCTTTTAGGGGCTAGACCGTCTATTTGTACAGAGTGGCAAAATGACTAACAGTTGCTAGAGCATTAACTGGCATGATAGACTAACTGTTGAATACTCTGCTTATTGTCTTTGCTTAGTTCTATTTGGATTCTATTACAACAGCAGCATCTGTGGAAACATCAGAAAAAAGAGCATATTTCTGTCTTGTATGGTCTCTAACTACAAATACATCATTGTCAGAATGTGAAAACATACACTGTATTGCCATACATGAAATAATAATGTTAATACAATATATTAGCGCAATAAACCCCGATTTCATCAGGAAGTTGAATGAGATGAACTTCAGTGCTTCATCCTATACTAAATAATTGTATGATTTAGAAAAGACTTTATTCCCTTATGGCTCCAGTAAGGGCTTATTCTTAATAAGGATAGATATTAATGGCTCCACTCTGTTGCCTAAACAGTGTTATATTTAAATTGCAACCAAGGCTCAAGGGCAGAGTACCAGATTAAATATAGGCAACAAATATGTTTCCCTTTAATATTAAAATCATCTTACATTGGTGTTGTGGGATGCCACACTGAACAGTTCTACACTCTGCAATATTCCTCGGAAATGGTAAAATAGAAGATTCCTTTCTTTCCTTATCTTCCAAGATACATGGTTTCGTTCAATCATTTATTCCTGTCTTTCTCAACGCTCCTCAGGATACACTTTTCTAATAATGTAACTAATAGCTTCACCAGGACGTCTGTGTCATGGATACATCCTTGTTATGCCCTAAAACCATTTTCTTTGCAGGTTGCCCTTTAAACAGACTAATCAGGGTAACCACACTTTAAACATTTGTACATACAAAGGGCACAGACTAGCCCAGAATCAAGCTTATGATCTAGACTTGTGGACAGAGCTGTCAGGGCTCAGCAGTCATACATTGTGCATCCACCCTTCTCTGTCCTTATAGACAGAGATGTTTCCATGGAAGCCAGCTCCTGTTCTCTGGGCCAAGGACAGTTTAAGTCTTGTTTCATATAGAAAAGCAAGTTTTCCTTCAAATTTAGATCTGCACTAGTCTTCATGATGAAGTGCTGGGCTTTTGTTTCAGAGATTTGAAGTAGTAGGAGACAAAGCACCAGATGGATATGGATGAAGTAGACTTCCATATGATGGCCATGAGGGTGTGGGGGAGGTTCTCTCCTGTTGCATAAAACTGGTAGTGGAGTGCTGATCCCACAGTCCTGGTTATGTGGGTGTCTTTGCTACAGGTGAACACATCTTGTCATCGTAGGGAAATATCCTTGTTTCTCTGACTAGTGAGAGTGATGTCTTCTCCTGTGTTCATTCTTTCCCTCCAGTTATTGCTATATGTCCATGAATATGACCCACATATACTCTTGTAAGTGACTTACATCATCCCAACCTTGATGGACACTGAAATGCTTAAAATTGTCTCATGCTCTTACTCTGAACCCTCCTGACTTTCAGAAGGATCTGTCAGGTACTAGATTTAATATTATAAGGAATTTGACCTACCAATATCTCTTTAAGATTTACTGCTATTCTTGGTGCAAGGAACTTAAAAGGGGAAACCCCAACAATATCCTTCATAGGGTGCCCTACAGAAGATGGAAACTCCATTCATGACAGCTTTCTTTAAAGTTAGTAGCTGTTATATCTTGAAAAAATGTTCTTGTTGACCTATTAGAGAGACCACTCAGCTCAAAGGGTAGGTTTCATGTTATGTCCCTTGGTCTTTTTGTGTTAGGAAAGAACATAAAAAGTGGTGGGATCTCTTAGTAGTTATTTCTAATTCTCATTCCTACTTTGGAATATGCTAAAATAACGCTTTAGAAACTTGATTCCAGTCTTTCTACATCTTCAGGGAAACCCTTTATTCTCATATTCTGCCTTCTTTCATGGCTGTTTCTTGATTATTATCTCCTGATTTGTCTGCATCTCTCCTCCCTCTCCTCCCCCAAGTAATTTAATTTTATCGTGTTAAAGATCCTAATTCCCCTTTTTAATACATGTCTGTTTCCAGGTCAATCATTCTGCTCCCAGTTTCTTCAAAGTCTGCCTTAATTTCACAGGCTTCATTATCCATGAGGGTTTATACTGAGAAGGGAAGATGTGGGTCCTCTCTGGAAGGAAACGGGAGACCTGGTCACCCAGGATATGGAAAAGGCTGTTACTGAAAGGCTTTTTCACCTCGATCTTCACTGGCAAGGGATCTAACCACACCGCCCAAGTCGTGGAAGGCAAAAACAGGGGCTATGAAAATGAAGAACCACCCACTCATTGTCTTTGCTCAGTGAATGTTTCCAGCCTGCATGTCTATTGGGTTAAGAAATACTAGTTAAGCTCATATGAGCTCAGTTATAACAGAGTGAAATAACTGTGGAATTCCTGTGTGCTGTCATGTTGCTGATGTGAAAGTCACAAAATATTACAATTCAAATAATATCTTTGTTACACATTAAAAATGTCCAGCAAAGTGACTTTTGCTCAAGGAAGCTTTTGTGTAAATAGATGTCAGGTGACTAGCAATGCTGCCTCACACAGAAAATAGAAGTGTTTCTGTGGATCTATAAAAATGTATGTATGCCTTAGACAAAAGATGCAACGAATGTGGGTTAGGAAATTTAACTTGTTCTAGCCTTTTTTAACACACAGAAATAATGTATGGTTATTACTGTCAAATGTTCACATAAACACCTAATGAGTTCAATAAGAGCTACACATAAAAACTCATTTATCTTTTGTCAGTTTAAATCTGTTTTCTACAAAATTAAAGCAGAAAATGAGATCTGAACCTTGGCACTTCAGATAAACATTGTGCGTGTTCTTGGTGGAGCAGGGAGGCCTACAGCAGACCTAATAGATAGAAGTGGAGGGTGAACTAAGTAGATGTGATAACAAAGTGGAGATGTACTAACAACTGTCTGAAACAGTAGTTGTCAGTATCTGTGGGAGCGATTTACAATAGTAATGTCTATTTCCCTTATTTCATAGGTTGTGGCAGCTTGAAACATACGATGTTATTTTTTTAACTCCAGTCCTTCTGACTGTTTCAACAAAGGTTTGGGTTTTTTTTCCATGTGAAAGTCTTGGCCTTCCAAAGGGAGGGAGAGTTCAACTATGGTATACCAGTAAGACTTTTTTTACCCAGACTCTTTTACACTGGATCCCTAATTTCTGCTAGGTGGGTTCATTGTCTTCTCTGTGAGGCCGTCAGATTAAGTCATCAAGTTTAAAAAAAGACAGAGCTACTAGAACCACTGATCTTTTCTTTGCCCCATGAATTCAACAGGTCCAAATTTAAAATTGTTTCCTGCCAGTAGTAGTACAGGACCTCCTCCTCTACCTAGACGTAAAGCATTTCCATAAAGAAAGCAAACATACAGATTTCATTAAGCACTGAACACAAGTCATGAAATCAAACAAACTAACTAACCATAATATACTGTATTTTTAAGTATGGAACTGCTTTATGAAATGGATGGATGTCCATGGTTAGTGTCAGCCCAACCAGTTATACCTTTCTACTTGATCAAATTTCTGATTGTCTATTGTAATTTGGGACACCACAAATTGCTTTGAGGAACTGTTATAAAGGACTAACACATTAGTCAAATTAAATGATTCTAAGTGATCAGCTACTCCAAAATAGCTTAACATGCTTCAAACTTGACAAATGACTGGTGAGTATGGCCATCTATTAAGAGGATCGCCTTAAGTTTAGAAGTGACTTTTTTTTTATCACATAGGCTGTCAGGAATTGTTCTATTTTTTCCACTATCCGAATGACTTTTTTTTTCATATTTCATAAGTTTTTGGTTTTTTCCCACACATTCTTTTCAAGCTTTTTTTTTTTTGTGAAAATGAATCAAAAGCTAATGTAAAGATAATTGCTTTGAAATGTAGGTCCATTGTCTGTTGAATTCCACTTGAAACATTCAAAACCAGCTACAAGCTCTGTGTATTTTGTAGCATATTTATTTTCTCTTGTGCCTTTAATATCAAATCTTCCATTTCATTTTTTGTCTTTTTGCAATTAATGTTATAATAAAATAAACATTTCTACAGTTCATCTTCAGGTATATAAACCTTATTCCCAGTCATGGAAACCTTAATAACCCAATCCTAAATATAAAAAAAAACCATATACTTACTCTTACACTAAAATATTTAAGAATATTGACTGAAATATAGTCAGCAACAAATTTCTCATAATAACACTGGTTTTAACATTAGCACAATGCTGCTTACACATTAGCCTAAATATATGTATTTATATATATCTGCTCATTTAAATTCAACTCTTGATTACGAATTTCTGAAGTTGTGAAAATAACTAGAATAGTCAAGGCTGTCATTATAGTAGAACACTACTTACTAAAAATTTGTAACTCATAAATCCATACTTTGTTATTCAAAAGGAGTACATTGTTCCCCACCACAGCCTGCCTTTCTGTCAGATTGATGACAGCTCTCATTGGGCATCATGTATGTCTCAGCTCCACCTCATCTCGGAGGGGTAGGGCAAATGCAGCACTGGAGAAAGGGTGTCTCTCATACCCTGTGGCTGCCCACTTATATTGTTTGCAGGCAAATGCCCGTTAGGCCTCTCTTTTCTCACTAGCTTCCAGAGTGTTTTAGAAGTCTGTACGTGCTTCAGGGCCATTCATTGGTCATTTGATTCCTAACGAATATTCTCTAAAGTTTTTATGGGAAGTAGCTTTATTTTCTTAGATGCTTCCTCATTTATGACTTTCTTTAAAATACAGGTTTATTTCCTCGAATACATTGTGTTCTGAAATATTTTCTTAATAATCAGGGAAAATTCTTCCTTAATTTCACCTCATTTTTTCCCCATATTTTTTTTGTACCATACTAAATAAACCCTGTTTAGAAGCATTAAATATTTGTTGAATAGTATCAATTAACATCTTCCTTTCCTCTTCTATAGTAATTTATATACCTCTTAAACATGCCTCAAAAATCAGCCCTTGTGGGATCTGTTAATTTTGTGGTTCTGTGAGTTCTCTTCATTACATTTATTTTCTTCTTGTAACAAAATATTTAGAATGGAAAGACATGTTCCCTCTTTCACTGACTTAGAGTCAGAGAGACTACTGTTACCTCTGCTGTACAGAGTGATTCCTTTAATTTTGCATACCAAAAATTTTAATTGCTTTTGGTTGTGGCATTATGTCCTAGGATGGTAAATTGAATTTATGTTGAAAAACATTGTCTTATGTCTCTCACCACTTATCAAAATCAATGAGATACAACAGTGGTACTGTATTGCAGCAGTAGTTTCACTACAGTACCAGTAGTACTTTACCAACAAGATTTTTAAAAAGGCAGAGAACATTTTTATTCCCTTAAGCAATTTCTTCACTGCCAAAACAAAATCCGATTCTCCATCAACATTATCAATGACTTAAATATTGTTTAGTGTCTTTGGGTCATCATAATCTCATAGATGAGTAAATCCTTTAATGCATCAATTGATGGTAAAAAACAAAATTAACATTTATCCCCTGCTAACTCATTCTGTCAAACTCTTTTGGAATCATCAAATGAAAAAAAAAAACCTGCAAGCATTGAGAACTCATCATTTAACTGTATGTTTTGAATTAATGAAGACAACACTAACTAAACCTCTCATCTTGTCAGAAGTTGTGAATATTGATATCCATCCATATTTAGTTTCCTAGGATAATTTCAGTAATATTTTTGGAAGAGTGTTCAAGTTGATTCTGTTGCCTGTACAGCTACATTTGTCCTTTCAAATAGACAGTTGGTTTTCACAGATGGGATTTTGATTATGATCCTTGTCTTGATCAGGTAATGATTAAAATGGAAAAATATGTCACAAGGCTTTCCCATGTTCGAAAGAATGTCTCAATGTAACTGAGAATTCAGTTTGTTCTTCAGTAAAAATGTGGTTTAAGGGTACAGTGTGATTTCTTGAGGGGGTAAAATCAAGATCACCTCTTATAGTGGTTGTGATCATATTAAGCAAGTATGTTTATTCCAAACCTAGTCGTGTACACAGATCAAAAGAAGAGCATTTTGTCAAGATGTAGATTTGTTGTTTGATCTACCTAATTCTTCTATCCACCCTCCTTCCTGACTGTTGTTTGCATGTCATTTCCTTACTTTCTCAACCTTCTCTTTTCCTTCTCACTTTACTTTTTTTCCTCTGCTCTTCTTCTTCCTCTTCTTCTTTCACACTCTTTTAAGACCTCTTCTTTTAGCTCAGGAGCATCTCTTTCCTTAAAGGTTTTGAAATAAAAAGTAGGTGCACCATGTTAACAATGCTAAAAAAATTACAGATCTCCTAACAAAAACCTGTGAATTTGGATTTTAACATTTTTTTCTCAGACACCATTCACTTGACACTTTTAGGTGTCAAGATATGGACAAAATAATTAAATGGCCTTGCTGTTAACTTCCTTCTTCAGAGAAAGCATCAAGTGCTTCTGATGCTGTATAGAAGTGCAAGACAAAATATGCAATAACTTTGTGACATATGAAGTAAATTTTTAGTCTTTTAGAGAACTTTGCAGGATTTTTTAGAAAGAAAAAATGGTAAAAATAATCAGAAATGTTAAGTACAGTTTTCAGTAATTAAAATAATTTCTACTGGACTGCCTGTCACAAGAACCAAATGTGTGGCTTCATTGCTTAGATTTTTCAGAAGTTCTGGCAAACTCAGTGCTCCACAGGCTCTTCCTCTGCTTCCTCATAGGACCTACCACTTAATTCCTACTTCTACAAACTGTGGTCTGCTTTCATTGCTTACTTCAAAAAAATTATTTTATTTAGTCTGCATGGGTCTATACTATAGATCTGAGCAAGTATTGTATTATAACCTTGTTTGTCTGTCAAGAGTTCACTATTTTTTCACATGCGCTCACAAGTGGACCATTGCCTTATCTACTGCATGTTGGTTATACCCACATTGCTAATGCATCTGTCTCCAGCAGAGATTAGTCCTTATTTAGTCATCTGTGCATGGCAAGTAAAAAGTCCCTCAGCTGTCATTTTGTTGAATTGCTCCAAGGTTTCATTTCAGGGGAAGGTGATTGGACTGCTCTGAGATCAATGTGGGAGTTGACCTAACATGTACAGACTGTGATTACCCAGGGAATCTACTCATGGAGCCAATCCTTGGTGTTATTTTATTTAGCAATGTTTGCAGCCATAAATCATAATCTCTGGCTTACAGTAGATCATTCATTTTGACTGTCTCTTTTACTAATACATTATATAACCTGCTGTGTCTTTTGTATCAGATTCAATTTGGATTATGATTATTGCACAAGAGTATGAGAGAATGTCTCGTACCAGAAGTTGTAATATTAGCTTGGCATGTTGACGTTTCTGATGTCACACTCTTTCAAGTACATTCAACTATTGCTTATGAAAACAAGAGTATTAAGAGTACAAATTAGATGCAAAAGTAAGTATATTCTTTGCTGAAAAGTACTGCATGTTGGCACTGGAGCCGTGAATTTCTCATACTGAAGTGGAGGTTTGTTTTTTCCCTGCTAGATATGATGCACAGAGGTGAATAATCGATTCGGTCTCTTGTCATCACAGATTGATTTTAGAATTGTCTTTTGAGGACTGTCAAAAACATTTTAGAGTTTTTTGTTCCTGCACTGTGTGTGATAACTCCCCAAGATAATTTGTTTATTATAGAGAAGATTACTTATTTTTTAAGTATAGAATCAGACACCAGTCTGAGGCCACTGTGTTTACTTACACAATGAAGGATACTGTTGTGTGTATTTACAGGTATAAACAACAGCTTTTTCATCTTTTTGGATGATGCCTTTTAAAGGTATTTTTAAGTTTGTTCTTCAGACAGGAACTGTTTCTATTTTATGGGTGTTCTCTACGGTGATTTTAAAGGATTTTTTTATAACCTTTAAGCATACTGAAAAACTTTCTCATGTCCAAGTTTGTGAACTCATTCTACAATCTGTCCTGATCCAGAAACATAATTTTCTACTTTTAATGTGGAGCAAATCCTGTTTATATTTTTACAGTTACATATTTGGTTTACTTGGCAAGGCTTTGGTAGCAGTGGGACTACAAGGGTGGCTTCTGTGAGAAGCTGCTAGAAACTTCCCCTATGCCCGACAGAGCCAATGCCAGCCAGCTCCAAAAGAGACCTGCTGCTGGCCAAGGCCAAACCTGTCGGCAACAGCAGTAGCATCTCTGTGACAATGTATTTAAGAAAGGGGTAAAAAACGGACAACAGCAGTGGAGAGAGGAGTGAGAATACATGAGAGCAACAGTTCTGCAGACCCCAAGGTTGTGGGTGAACAGGATTGTGGAAGAAGCAAAGACCAGAATAAAGAATAGAATAAGCAGGAATACTGGCAGGGGATGGCCTGTGGGCAGCGCCTAACGACCTTACTGTTTGGGGGGAAATCTGCCTGTCTAGCAGTTGGGGGTTGCAAGGAGGTGTCGATTGGGAAAGGACTTAGTGATCTGAAAGACTTTATAAGCTGTTTGTTGTAATAAACGATTCTGGTTGCACCTCTGACCGGAGTCCGTGCCTTCATACACTATGCAAGGTCAGTGAAGAAGGAGGGGGAGGAGGTGCTCCAGGTGACATATCAGAGATTTCCCTGCAGCCCGTGATGAAGATCATGGTGAGGCAGGCTGTCCACCTGCAGCCCATGGAGGACCTCACGCAGGAGCAGGTGGACATGCCTGAAAGAGGCTGTGACCCTGTGAGAAACCCATGCTGGAGCAAGCTCCTGGCAGGACCTGTGGAGAGAGGAGCCCACACTGGAGCAGGTTGTTCCTGAAGGACTGTACCGATGGAAGGGACCCACGCTGGAGCAGTCCACAAAGAACTGCAGGCCATGGGAAGGAGCTACACTGGAGAATGTGGAGGACTGTCTCCCGAGGGAGGGACCCCACAATGAAGCAGGGGAAGAGAGTGAGGAGGAAGGAGCAGCAGAGACAACATGTGATGAACCGACCACAACACCCATTCCCTGTCCAACTCTGCCACTCAGAGGGAGGAGGCAGAGAAAATCGGGCATGAAGTTGAGCATGGGAAGAAGGGAGGGGTGGGGGAATGTGTTTTAAGATTTGGTGTTATTTCTCACTATCCTACTCTGATTTGATTAGCAATAAATTAAATTAAATTCCCCAAGTTGAGTCTGTTTTGCTGTGACAGCAATTGAGGAGTACCTATCTCTCCAGCTGAGGAGGACAATGATAGAGCAGTTCTGGTATCCAGACAGGGTCAGCCCACTACAGGTTAACAAGGGTCTTTAAGATCAACTGAATTATGGGTGGGTATTAAGGGGTCGGACATGTTGAGAATCATTCTTTGAATTCTAGTATACTTGCTTATGCATCACCAAGAGTCTCTAGTCCAGACCAAAATGTCAGCAAACATAACACTCAAGAGCTATCCAAATGGACTGCAGGAAAAAATAGAGGAAGGACTGCAGGACTGTAAATGGTGAATCTGTAGCTTGATTATATATGGAATTAATGGAGGAATAGTCTGACTTTTATTCATCTGTATAAATTATGTTGGTCTAATTATCTCTGGTGGCATCACACACTTGTAGTTTCTCATCCTCCAGAGGAATATGGTGGTAAAACCGAGCATGCAATTCTTCTGACTTGGACTGTGGTTTCAGGAAGACGAATGGTTATTTGAAGAGGCAGGCAGCTAGCACAATACCATAGATGTCTCAACAAAAAAAAAAACAACAATGCATCTCACTCAGGTGCCTGACATTGCAATACCTTCACCTGTGCAATACATCTACCTATTCACAGTTCAGCTGTATTTCAGAAGGTAGGTGTTGTCAGTACAGACTGGTGATGGTACTGTCTTGCACATTGAGAGAGATGGTAGCATGCGTAAGTCTGGTCTAGAGGAGGTTGATGTCACCATCCTGTGCTGTGGCAGTCCCTGGTTATATGAGCTCACTGATGAATCTCAGGAATTGTTTTTACCTTATGGGGCAGGAATAACTTCAGGCAGCAGGAACTGGGCTAAGGCAACAAGAGCTTGCAAGCTCCCCTCCAGCCTTCGCTTGCTTTTCCATCTGTGACACCAACCTGTGTTCTGACCCAGCTCTTTTTGACTAAGTAACTGTGCATGCCCTGTTGGTGTTCCTCTACTTATCCTTACGCTATAGAGATACGCCTCATTCCTAATGTCCTATGGTCCCTCTCTACAGCTAACAGTAAAAGATAATAAAATAAACCAACCTCCCCAAATACATAAGTCTTTTTCTATTTGCTGTTCCTAACCCCAACATAAGGCTGAACATGCCTGTGGTCGATGTTTTTACACCAATGGACAGGCACCATCTCCACCCAGGAAACCCCATTCTGTCTGCATGTTTTCAGTGGCATGATTCAATCCAGCTGAATGTGGACATGACTGGCATTGCTCATACGATACTGAGGCTGCACATACTGTGTCTGCATGTGATTCATTAGAAGAGAAAGGTAGACTCTGTTGACACTGTAGCTGGAGCATAGATGCCTAAAATCTACTACTGAATTGCTTTTGAAGACACTGGCATTCTGCAGCAGCAGTAGTCAATGATATTGAGCACAGAATTAACCTTAAGTCTACCACTTTTTGCTCTACTTGTGGTCTCAGTTTGGACTGAAGTATATACTTTCTAATATGACTTATTAACCTTGTAGCACCTTCATGTTTTCTAAATGTGTAAGGGTTCTGAGTAATATGTAATATGTAAGACTTCAAGTTTCTCTTCTATTTTAGAACTGGAATAACAGGTACAGAGCTCTGTGTCAGCTTGCATTCCTTGAAAGTTTGGGGGTTCCTTGAAAGATTAGATAGCTTATCTTCTTTAGGGTCCCCCTGGGATATTGCATTTTACTGTGCTCCTGGATCTCACCACCTATTAATTCCCATCATGATTTCCTCCTTTTGCCTTAAAGAGTTTCTGAAAATGAGCCATTCTCAGCAGGTCTTTGTAATATCATTCTCTGTAATGACATTCCATGTTCTCATCCTTCAATGCATTTTATATACCTTCTCCAGAGGGAGCTGGGACTAGATAGGCCCCACTTTAGCAGGGAAGAAAGCTTACTTTTATCCTTTTTTTATATAGATGCTGACATTTCATATGTGGTTCTCTGTGGGCTTAATTGCTCCTTCCATTTGCCCCTGAAAAAAGAAGTTGGCCCACCCATTGGATTTCATGATGTCTGTGATTGTTTGTAAGTAAAGACTCTCTTGGTGGCAGTCATTAGCACTGCCAGTGTGACAGGCTGTCATCCCCCACGTAGGTGTCAGTGTGTCTTATAACAATCCAGAATGTCTGTGTTCTGAACTCACCATACTGTCTTGCTCAGTAGGACCAGATTTCACAGCAAGTGTCTTGAAATCATCTAGCAGCCTTAATTTATTCAAATTCTCATCTTCACTTTCATTCCCCTCCAAATTTTAATTCCTAGCTGGAAATACTACTGGTAAGTATTAGTAAATTTTATTTTTAGCTGAGATGTTCTGATATGATGCTGGATTTCACATCTTTGCTGTGCTCAGTGGAGTCAATAACACGGGCTACAGGATTTGCAATGATACTTACAGACCAGCTTAGATTTTTATTTGTAATGACACTACCAAAAATGAAAAAGCTTGTAACTCAGTATGTTTTAGCTTTTGCTTCATGATGTTTCAGCCGTTGTGCTGTTTTCCACACAGATAGAAGACAAATCCAGTTCCCTGTACACCTTGGCTGCAAGTTGATCACTGACTCTGACTTTACCTCAGCTCTCTGGCTTTGTGAAATGGTCAAAGGAACATACACAGTGCCCTATTTCACCTCTTGCGGGAAAAGCTGAAGGTAGCTGGGGGTTGTCCCAACAAGGCAAAATGCAAAACACAAGTCAGCTTTTTGGCTACAGAGAAATGAAAGATTACAGAGAATGAAATGAAATTAAATGAGACAAAATGAAACTGTGTTTCAGTACGGCTAGAACTGTTCTCACAAAGTTTTAAGCTAAAGAGTTCTGATACCTAGTAAATAACCTGAGAGATGGCTAAACTTTCTAGAGGACCAGGGAAGGCATTTACTCTTCTTTTGCATCATGTTTTTAGTTTTATGCTTAAGTTATTTATATGCATTGAGTAACGGAATGTGTAGCCCACCTTCTTTGCACTGTCATCTATTTCTCAGCTGCCACATTGATGTGGTGAGCACATAATACAAGGAAGTCCTACTCCAGAACTTATAATTGGACTAAATCGCTGAAATTATAGATATATATTTTTCTGTATCTTATATGAAATGAACCAATGTTCTTTTGCTGGTGAAGTGTGTTTCTGGGAAAAATGTCTTGTCTAGAAAAATAAAATGAGAACTTCAGAGATAAAACCTCACTTATGTACAGATTACATGAAGAATTTTTACTGTGCCTGTGGTTCGTTGCACACAGCACTCTATATTAAATGAATATATCCCTAAAAGGCATAATTAGTAGAAGATGTGAGATCTTGTTTAAGGAACTTGTTTCAGTTCACTGTAAACTGTTTTGGAAAAGTCCCCAGAAATAAAATGGATATAATAACTACCCTTTTATTTTTAAATCTTTTAACTAGTTCAAACACGTCTGGTGTCACAAACTTTAATTTCCTGAAATCCTTCTATTGTAAGCATTACTTTAAATAGAATTCTTCAGTCATTTAGGAACACATTTTATTTAAGCTAACTTCACTTTTGTGTCTTTCTCATGACTTTCATACTTGCCGGCATTACCACAATCTAGTGAAAATCTGAACTTTTTACCTCTGACTGTTTGAAGTTCTGACAATAGGTCTAATCCTACTTAGAATCTAATTGTTATCACAGTCCTTGCTTACAGGAGAAATTTTGCTTCTGGCTACTTAATATCCTCGCTTTTTTGCAGTTTTTAAATGTCTGTGTCTTTTGTGTTATGTTAGATGTGTGTGGTTCTGATTGGGTGGTATATTTACCAGTAATAGCACTTCTATTGTTCCATGAAGCATTTACAATTGTACTTCTTTCAAAAAGAAACACTCCTTTTATTTTTCTGAAATCCTCATATTGTCTGACAGTTTCCATGCAGTTGATTCTGAAAGGCAGGAACAATAGTAGTGCATGCATCATAATTTTTAGCTGAAACAAAATCATGGTGGCTAAGAAAAGTAATGAAATTCACCCCTTTCATGGTCATCTGTGAATACTCAATTTCCCTGTGAGGATATAATGCTTCCTTTGAATATTAATACCCGGCTGATTTCTGCCATGCTGTTTTGGATTCAGATCCCTGAAGTAACTTGTTAAGCCAGCTAAGAAAATGCTATAAAGGCGATAGTATCATAAGTAAACCTGAGGAAGTAAAATTTTTTTCCACCTGCTTTTTCCCTGCATTGTTCAAGTGTTTGGAAAAAATAATTAATTTCTGTTCCTGGGCATCAGGAACTTTTTCAGTCCTTGACCTTTTTGCATCTGTCTCTCTTCTCACAGGTGCAGAACCAATGCTTCTTGTAGAATTCTGCGAAGGAAACAGTGCTGTGTCAGTGAATTAACATGACTCTTTACAAGCTCCATAACTATTTTGTATGTTAAACTTAATGAAGATCTAGCAAATACCACAGGGATCACTTGATGGATTATCGTGCTAAACAGTAAACAGCATTTGACATGCTTTCAGGCAAAAAATGTAGACCTTTTTCTTTTCCCATCACAGCTGCAAATTTGCCGTGGCAACCCTAATCACCTGCATGGATTAACGTTGCTTTACCAGAGCTATCCCCAGAGTCCATCTACTATTCAGGCAGATTGTCTGCCAAATTAGAGATCCAGTCTTTGCACTATTTCTTATTGCTGTTGGTGGCATAAATATGCAGTACTACTACCTTGCTTGTACTTGGAAGAGGAAGACAATTCGTACTGTCAGTCTTTTCACATTGTGTTTCTTTAATATGTTTGTAATTTTTTGTAATTTCTTGATCCTTGGTCCTCTAAGGTTACAGACTGTATAGTTACTATGCACTGCTATCACCTGCTGTACATTAAGGAGTATATGGGAGTATATGACCTGATGCAGCTTTTTTTCTTCTGTTGTAATAGCTCCAAGGCTGGGTTTATCTGTGAATAATGATTCTTGGATCAAGTTGGAAGTTTTCAGGAGGATGTCCTTTTCTGGGGGAAGGGCTGTGTTGGAGACAGGTGGTTGAAACTCAGATGGCTCTGTCATTCAAGTCTGCCATCACTGTAGCATGTGTTTTTCCTCCCTCTACATGGCAAGCCTCACAGTGCTCAGCTTAGGGAATGAATCCTCTTCATACTCCACCTCTCTTTTATTTGCTTTGACACATAACATTCTACTCCAAAGGCGGTGTGTGGAGGTAAAACAAGAAATCTTTGCTATATTCCTGTCTTCTGCTTAACCTTTTACTTCCGTTTTTCCCTTGTACTTATTCAACTTTAGACAAAATTCCTGCTTCAGAGTTCCCTAGTCATAGAATCACAGAATCATAGAATAGTTAGAGATGGAAGGGACCTGAAAGATCATCTAGTTCCACACCACCTGCCATGGCCAGGGACACCTTCCACTAAAGCAGGTTGCTCAAAGTCCCATAAACCTGGCCTTGAACACCTCCAGGGATGGGGCATCCACAACTTCTCTGGGCAACCTGTACCAGTGTCTCACCACCCTCACAGTAAAGAATTCACATTCCTTACAATATGTGCTTTTCTGTATTCAAAATACACATTTTCCTCTTGGTTTTTCACAATGAGTTAATTCCCATAGAAAGAATTTACCATGGCAATGAAATTCTTTCTCAGTGGGAATTTTGATATCAGCAGTTCCAACAATTTGTATTGGAGGATAGGTTAAGAAAAAGGGGTTAATGTTTAAAAAGAACTGAATAGTATCTGAGGCCATGTAAGCTACTGGAAAGCACTGAAAGTTCCCAAATCTGCATGCTTTTATATCCAATGTTTTAGAATAGTATTTTAAAATACAAAAGCTTTCTTGAGCATGGCATCTTTTTTCTATTTCTGTGTGTATCTCAAAATGTTTCAAACATTATTTTACAGTTTCAAGGTAATTTTTTATTTGCTTATTTGTTTTGTTTTATTTTGATTCACAGAGACTTTCTTGAGAGTCTGTTTCTTGAACTGTTAGTAATGCAAACTGAAAATGCTAGCCATCTTATTGAGAAGTGATTCCTTCATATCCTTATCTATCTCTTGTGTTTTAATTTTCACATAACTAATTTTATAGCAAATATTGGTTTAATGTTATAGTTTGATAACCCTTAAATGTAGGGTTTAGGTCGTAAAACCTTCTAGGTATGACAGAATAATATTTTGAACCTGGATTATTATGAACTTGTCTTGATCTCTCTTTAGGTTTGTAACACTGCTAACAGCTAAGATGTAATAAATCAATATTGGTGCACTTGATTTTGTAGATCTTATCTCGCATGAGGATGATAGTAATGTAATTCTAGTATAGTTAATTCTGAGCCCCACTGCTGTAAAATCAGAATTGGGTTTACTTTTAGATTTTGGGCAATCTTTCTTAAGCATTTATTACAAAAACAATTTTTCCTTGTGTGGTATTTCCACCTTTTCTCTGGCACAAACTAATGTGTGTATTACATGGTTGTCTATTCTTAAATATTATTAATAGCTGTTTATCAATTGCTAAAAGCTGCATGCTGAGCCATAAATAAAAGTCTGGCACATTATTATTGCTGTAGAGAAATAAGCAGCTGGAAGTCATAAGCTAAATGCTTTCGGAGAAAAATAACTGCTTACTGGTTTACTGTACATTACTACAAAAAGCTCTGTGTAGCTTTATTCATTTATTCATTTGAAGATAAACACCCTATTCTGAGAAACTCTACAGTTCTGTAGATACAAATGATCTCTCTATCTGGAAAGTTATTTCCAGCTGCTACTTTGTGTTATTTTCTAGTAAATGGTTTTCTGGCAGCTAGGGCTAGTTTGTCCTTGGATGCTCAGTGATTTGGGGGCAAAATCTCTCATTTTGGTCAGAAGAATGAAAGCTGGCACTTCATAGAAGTGTGATATTTCCTGTGAGCAAAAGAGTGCAGTAAAGCAAGAGACAGTAAAGGAGTAAAGCTCATCTCCTATCCCCTTTTCCGGCTGGCAAATGTAACGCTCTGTGCATGCAGGTGCAAGTTGAGAAAGCAAGTGTTGGCTGTGCACCACCAAGGCAAATGGAGGAAAGATATGGCCTTCTCAGAGCTACCGAATATTATGGTATCTCATTGTAGCTATGTGGAGAAAGATGGTATTTTTCTATTTTATTCCTTGGACTGCCTACTAGAAAAATATAACCTATAGTTAGCTTGATATTTATTTTTCAAATATATTTATTTTTCTGGTTTTGTGATTAGATTACTAGTGTCATAACAGGAATGTGGGAAAAGGAGGGGGTTTTTTGCATTTCTCTGCTGTGACTGCTCAAGACTGTGACGTTCTACAGAATTGGATGTGCAGTAAAAGAAATGCCCCTCAGGGAAGATTTTCAAGACTGAAAAACAATGCAGAAGGTACACTTGCTCCAGATATGCATAGGAGAGTAAATCTGCACTCTTTTTTTTTTTTTTTTTTTCCTAGGAGCTCCATCTCATTGCTAGTGGCATTTCCAGTACTTAGATTATTCAACATTTGCTCACTGGAGTACCGTACTAATTGGAATGGCAGCCCTACTGTCCTCTGTTCAGTGTGGCTTGTGGCCTGGGGTCAGTACGCTGCTTTTCTTTGAAACAAACAGCGGCAATCTTGATCTGTAGCATGATGTTTTGATTCCAACACGTATTACTTCTGAAGGTTACTTTACACTGCTATGCCTCTTAGAAGAATCACCTGCTTAGGTGAAACCTCACAAGGGTAAAAACAAAACAATGTTGGAGTTGCTGTGCTGGGTATGTGAATTCAGAAAAACATTTTAATAAAAAGCTTGTGTGTTTTACTTCATTATGTTTCTAAGAAGCCTTCATCCTCAAAGTTCAGATCAGATATTATGCCATAAAGCTAATCAAAACCAAGACAAGATGATCTTGAAGGTCCCTTCCAACCTAGAAGATTCTGTGATTCTGATTCTGTGAAAATAGATTATTAGCCTGTTGATTTCCAAAATGAAAAGCAAAAGTTCTTCAGTTCTGAAGGTAATAATTTTTTAACAGTCCTACAACTTTAAAACAATATAGCCCTTTAAAACTGTCACTTAACCTCTTATCTCACAGTGTATTCCCAGTAAACCAGTCCTCTTTAGATCAAAGCACTTCCAATTCTACAACTGTTACTCATCATTTTCATATCATATGCTTTAGAAAAAATGCAATTTTTGCCCTCAAAAAATGAAGGGCTATACATAGTTTAAGAAAAATTAATAATAATGTTTAGCTCCCCAGTATCAAAATATGCAAGTTCAGAAACCAGTAAACTACTATTACCTGCCAGATTTCCCTCCTGGTTCTCAGAATTCAGAACTGCTTTTAGGCTAGTTGTGAATACCTATTGATAAAAACCATTCTAAAAACCAAAATGCTGCACTTAAAGATAGTCATTGATAAGTATGATGCACTATTAGTTCGAAAATACATGGACTACTACAACATGAAACAGTATGCACTGAAGTACAAGATATCAATTTCTTACATTTTTGTCTTTTAGTGATAACATCTCCTAAGATCAGTTCTTTTTTTCAAAACTTCTTCATCTGTCTGTAGTATTTCTAGCTTGCTTTCCATGGCAGATCTCTCCTCCTTACCTCTCTTTTTATAGGATCATTCATACTTTTAGGTTTTTATACCAGATTCATTCAGCAGCTAATAAATACAAGAAATATTTAATACACTTGGGATGCTCTGGAAAGTACTGATCTGGCACAGCGCTGTATTCTAATCTGCTTTTGCTTGCTGTAGCATTATTCTCATTTCAGATTCAGGTGGATCTGTTCCATGCACTGCATGCCAATGTAGCAGGATTCAAGTATTTTGTTTTTATAGGCCCAAACTTATACATATTGCAGCAAACACCCACTTTTACTTATTGTAATTATGCACATTGTTGACTTCAAGACATAACAAACACTGCTAAGGAAGCTTATGTTTTAGGATATAAGAAAGTAACAGAACTTTTCCCTCAGATCTCAAAACGTCTCTCTTCAAAGGTCTGTTCTCCTGCAGACACAGAATACCTGTTCAATAGGCATACATTAGAGAAAGCAAAGGAATGGGATAGTACCAGAATGTAAAGAGTATTAAAATGATTTTAAGGTATTTTGACTTTATTTGGTTCCTGTCCCACAAATAGTAACATCAGAGATAAATATGCTGCCTCTTCTCTGCTACTGCTGTATTTTTCAAGTGACTGCATATCAACCAGAAAACATCCATAAAACAGACAGCATATTACAGAAGTCTTGTAGCACCTTCATCGGGTCTATTCCAGACAACAGTAAATTAATTATGAGATGCACTTCTGCTATTTGCATATCTGCACACAAATCTCTGACACATTTACAGAACAAAAAGAACGAGTAGTCTGCGTGCAAATTGCAAATGTTTATAACTGCTAAGAAAGTACGTCATCTGTGACTAGCAGATATCATGCATGCTGGCTTCCTAAAAACTTGTGTTCTTTGTTGCTTAAATACCGTTCACTATCACCATAATAAATACAGATTCCCTTTGATACCAACACAAGGAAGAGAGCTAAAGCTAATACAAAGCCATGCATGCGAAAGCACCCATTGATACCAATCTGTCTTCTCTTGGGGGTAATAATTTTAACTTAATTTTAACTTAATTTAACAGTGTACTTAAAAATTCTCCTTTTTGGCACACTGCAGTTAGTTTTCTGTTATCCTGTTATCGCTATTTTTTCATGCCTAGGTTAAACAGGTTTAAAAGGGGAGACGTGAAAGATCAATGGAAAGACTGAAGGACAACATTGTCTATCTTTTGATAATGTAAACCCATGGCAGTTAATCAAAAAGCCATTTTCAAAATTGCCAGGTATCAATGCACCCCAAATTTCAAGTTTCCTGCCTTTTTCATTTCTATTTTAAACTTCATTCTGCTAATAATGAACATAGGAGAATGAAATAATAAATGGCAACACTTTCAGTTTTAACCCACAAGTACTTTATAACAAAAGTAGTTGCGGCACCTTAACAGAGTTACTAATAGTAGGTTGTGCAGTATCTGGGCAAAAATGTCACAGTGGGAAAAAAAATTAAAACTGTGCTAAAGCATGACAGTATTTAGAGCACACAAATAAACAGCACTCAAAAGATTTGCTTAGGTGTGATCATGGCCAGGTGACAGAAAATACACTACCCCCTCCACAGGTTCACATATTCTGACCTGAGAGCTATGACAAAAAAAAAAGTTAACAAAACATTTTATTTAAATGAAACATTAAAAGATATGAAATAGTCACATGAAAAAATGCATCTCTCTTTTATATGGATTATATTTTTTCTTTTTTAAGTATTAAACTAATTAAATTAGTGATATATAATAGTAGCAAATTCAAAACACTGTGTTGCTGAAATTAAGGTGTACAGCATATGCAGTATCAGAGATGGTTAATACTCTTCGTATAAGCCCAGATATAAACTATTTTTTCACCCCATGAGGACAAAGTATTGCATTCCAAGAGTAAGCAAGGCCTTTTTAAGTCTGTATTGTATCCTTTCCATTTACATAACCACTCAATTTCTACTGCCGAAGAATGTATCATGAACAGGAACAGTTCCAGAGAAGTGAAAGTAACTGAGAAGGTCCTGATCTCATTGCCATTAGAGCTCATTTTCCCTTTCATGTATTTGTGATGTTTGTGATCAGAAATACAGAGGTCAAGGTACAACAGCTTGGAACAAGTTACAGAATGTATGCACTGGGGGAAATTTTTATTGTAAGAAGGAATGTGAAAATGTGGTAGGTAAACAAAGGAAGACAAAGTCTGCTTCTGCAAGCTGTCAGCCAAAGCGTGCAGATCAAAGAAAGCACACTGTCAAGATTAACCCATTTGCAGTAAAAGAGCAAACCAGTAACTTCAACTTACTAAAATTTATTTTCATTGAGCATTCAGAACTCATCGCAGTAGCAAGACTAGCTGTAGTTTCAATTCATGTATTCATTCAGTTTCAATTCACTCCCCAAATAGAAGTTCTCAGCAGACAAGAGCAAGAACACATTTATTTTATTCTGATTATTTCAATTCACCAAAATCCCATAGCTCACTTTTTCTGGGTGGGTGAGGAAGAGGTTTTCTCGTGCTTTCTCTGCCACATCAATAACCACCAGTAAAACGTATTTGTCCCTGTTTCCTCTGACCAGGTAAAGGCTGACACAACAGACAATCTATCAATTGCAATTTCATAGATCTTAAAGACAGGACTGCAGCGATTAGTTTGACTCCCTGTATACATCTGCCCCTTGCACCTGATGAATGTTTCTGTCATCTGCTTTGTTTTTCACACAGTTTTTGTCATACACTAAAATATAGGGAAATTCTAAGTATATTTTTTCAAGACAACAGAATTTAACATCCACCTTTAAGACCATGCCATAGCAAGCTCTTCAAACTATGCTTTACTGGGTCTCAGAGCAGAGCAAGTTTTCTTCAGATGAAGTGCTATGAAGTGCCAGAAGACTGACAAAGAAGTACTACTACAAAAAATAAGCTAATCTACTGTAAACCCAGTAGATTTTACAGTAGATAAAATGTACTGTAATCACCCTTCTCTCTGGGTGAGAAAGGTCGAGGTGACCTAGTGAAAAATGGGGTGATCATAAACCAGAAATACAAGGTAGATGTGAATCAATGACTTTTTCTAGGAAACACAGGGAAGCAGTAATGCCACCTGTAAACCATATGCAAAGGGGACTAACTGCAGTGCTAAAGAAAAGTAAGACAATTCAGAGGAGGTGAAAAGAGCTCTCTTGGTTAACTGAGCAAAAAGAAACTATCAGATGGTTGCTGCTCATGTGTTTATATAAATAAACCACCAAAACAAACATCAGAGGGAGAAGAGATGAAGAATAGTGCTGCACAAGAAAAATAACTGTGATAAAACCATAAGAAATAGAGAGCAAATTTTCCAAGAGCCAGAGGGGTGAAAACTCACAAATCATCTTTCTGTAAGAACAGTGAGGGCAAGGAAAGTGCACAGGCTGGTTCTCGACAGATTTAAGAATAGATTAAATGACACAGGAATTGTTCTTAAAAAACAGGAGGCCTTCTGTGCTACAGTTGCTAATGCTGTAAAATTTATATTACAGCTTCTCTGTAGGCTATGAAATTCTAAAGCCCCAAAGGTTTCTCACAGTTTCTAACAGCAATTAAATGAGCCATTTTTTCTGTGTATCCATTAGTCTAGAGGGTTATGCCTCTTTCAAATGATTTATCATTTAAAATTTAAAATATTTGTGTGGCCTTAGGCTATAAATTCTGTACTGAGTTTTAATCTAATATTCTAACAAGCTTGAGTTGCAATTCAATCACACTGTCAGTGTGATCACTGCAGTGATCAGGTGAACTTCAGAAGAAAAATCCAAGCCATTAAAGACATTCAAATCTTTGGAGATGTAGCACTGTCGATACTTCTAATTGTTTGTATCCGATAAAAAAAAATAATCTAATTCCTTAAAGCTACAAATACTAAATGTTTGATGGAATGCTTCCATTGGACTCTTGTTACTTTCATTAGAAATAAATAATTTTGGTTTTTTGGTTTGTTGTATCCCATCGAATATTTCCAATAAGTAGTTTTTGTTGTATCTCCTTTTAGTGTAAAACTGTAAAAAATTCTAGGATGGGAAGGAAAAGGGTAGACGGCAAGCACATCTAAGAGAGGGGAAGAGAAGAGTTAAAACAGCAACAAAAAAGCTAAGTACTTTTAAAGAGTAGTATCTCCTTTTAGACTTTGAAATTTTTAGTTCTGTCACAGATTAGAACAGCTGTACTTAACAGCAGATACGAAGAACCATTCCTTTAAAGGACAGTCTCTACAATGTCTTGATTTTCAGCTTTGCTTATTTCTTTAGGGAATGTCTGAGAGTTTTTTCTCTTCGTCTGAAAAGCCAATATTCTTATGCCTAATCCTAGTTTTTTTGCATTTTATTTAGTTCAGAAAAAGAATATATCTAGTTTCTTAGCTAACACCATCTGAAGCAATTCACAGCATTTTATACAGGCCTGGTTTACCAGCTTACATGGATTCTTGGTTGCAATGTACACTAATCAAGTCTACAATCAATCTCAGCTAGATGCACTTTTAAATATGATAAAGTATGCCTATGCTAGATGCTAACACATTCCACATCTTATCTGCCAGCTTAATTAAGACAGACAAGCATCACAAGAAAAAATATACTCCACTTTCCTAATGACACTTTCTATCTATAAACATTGCATGTCTTATGTAAACCCCTCCAGTAACCTCTCCACTTCCTCTGCCCCCATAAAAACAAATGTCTTATCATGGACTTGTGAAGACCAAGTATGCACGAACAATTAATGACAGGATTTAAGAAACCACACTTCACTTTATGGCATGTAGCAACACCTCTCTGCATTGCTGCACAGATAAATGCATACAGACCTGATGATACTTAGAAAAACTTCCAGGACCAACCTACAGGCCACAAGGCCTCAGCATCCTGTCTTCCCTCTGCTCACGTCTCATACAGCCCCAGACACCAGAAATTGGGTAACTCGTCATCCTCAAGGAACTTGAGGTATTTTCTGCACAGTTCAACATAGTCTGCCGAATTCTGTTAAAAGAAGCCACCTCAAAAACACATAGTACAAAAGGACAGGAAAAAAAGCGCTACTTTGTTTGGTGTTACTCGGGTCATCATCCAGCACCCAAAATACCTACAACTCGATATATCATAGCAGAAGGCGACAACTCCAAACTTGAAGATTCCTCTAGTCATTGTATCTATGGTTTGAGAAGTTGCCTTCCCTGAATCCAGACCTACAACCACGCACTATGGGAATCCCAAGGAAGGACAGTATGAATTTTAGATTACAGGAAGGGGCAAGAGAAACACAAAGACAAGGCACAGAGCTGGAGGAGATACAGGATCAGATCACAAAGCCAGATGGCTTACTATTTTGGGTTCATCTTCTGAATTCAAGTGAAAGCAAATAAAGCTCATCCACAGGACTGGACCAGGGGAGTGACACAAACTGAGACTAACAGAAACGAGGAGGAAGCAGAGCCAACAATACTAAATGTGTTAAGGAGCTAATAACACTGCAGAAATCCCAAGTGCAACTGCAGCCTGAACTAAGAGTGTTAACTCATATGCAGCTGTAAGATTTCAAAGGCTGAAGGTGTAATCATAGCAAAATAATGCCAGTCAGCACATAAACCAGGACGTAAATACACACTGTGGACAAACAACGCCACTCTAGGCAAGGACTTGAAGACATTCCCTCCTTTCTTTTCTAAACAAAATTAACACATGGACTCAGTCTGGTGTGCTTGCCCTTTTTGGTTTGCATGCCTAATGAACCACCCAGGACGGAAGACTGTCCTGTAAACAAATACACAACAAAATTGATTTAAAAGAGCTTTGTATGCAAAGCTCTGAATTGAGGCCCCACAAGCACCTTACTGAGCTACAAAAAGGCATTATTTTCTTCTGGTAGCAGAGATGACGAAAAGATGTTGCAATTGAAATTCATTTGTAGCTATCTACTTTACTGGATATAAGGATGTCCATTCAAACAAAGGAATCTTTAAACTATTCTATTTAATCATTAGAAGATTAAATTTTTAAACAAATCAGTATAATTTAATAATGCAAAATGAGGATATGAGTTAAAATAAAATTTAATGAAAATACACATATATTTAGTATAAACACATTAGCATCTAAACAGCACTTAACTATTTTACATTAGCTACTTTTCCCCAAATCTAGTTTTTATGAAGTAAATTATATCCATGTACTTACAAATTTCAATTCACTGAATGCAAATTCTTAAGAGTTTAGGCAAAATTGTTTATGTAAGTGGGAAAAACATTTTTATCAAAATTGCCTCCATTGAACTTTAAAAGTTCTTTGTCTAAAACATGAGTATTTTCTTTAGATATCTTCTTTGTACTAGTACTCTTAAGCCTCCTTAAAATACATGGTAGTATAAAATACAGTTCATAAATAGAAACACTTTAAGGAGAAATTTTCAATCTAACTAGAAAAAAAACAACCAAACAAACAAAAAAAAAACATTAGCAGAAGTCATCAAGAAAAGCAAAGTGCATTAAGATAAATCCTACAGCTTGTTTAAAAATTTTTATTTTTACAACCAACTTTCCATTACCAAAAGTAAAAGATTACGTCAGATAATAGAGGAAAAAACCTTGACAGACAATTATTACTGAGTATGCAGTGTAACACACCAAATGACACAGCCCATTTGGGTTTACTGGGTTCAATCCAGGCTATTGCACACTGTTTCTCATAGGTCTTACTTGCCCAGATGCAGCACTGCACATGGACTTATTTAATCTATTTGGCAAGAGCTCAGTTTGAACTCATGAGCCCTACTAAACCCATAACATAAGGCAGAGACCACATTAGGACCAGCGGCGCCAGCTTAGATACAGCAGGACTAGCACTGAGGCATGTATTTTAAATCCTGATGAACCTTTACTGACTTTATAGTCTCTAATGACACTATAGGTTATGAAACACCAAGACAGATACGCCTAAGCTAACTTTACATGGTGCTAACTAAGCCATGGCAGGGTTTATTAGCCAGATTTGAAGTGGGATAAAGACATCCTAAGTATCCTCAAGCTCTTGGAAGGAATATAGTTACATTCACACAAAGCTGATCTAGTCATGCCATTTCAGAGTTCTGGTGGCTTCCCAGGGCTCTGCAATTATCACAAACAGTGGGAAGCTCTGTTTCCTCACTATGGCATGGGAATGTACCACAGGTCTTTACAGAAAGTTGAGCTGCCATCCTAGAGCAGGTAAGAGATCCAGCTATATCCATCCCCAAACAACGGCTGATATCAATTACTACAGAGGAAAAGTGTAGGTTCTAAAAAACATGATTTTCACTACTGTTTATAGTGAGTTCACTTCTGTCTCTACTGGTGGCAGTGGTAAAGATCTCAGTGAGGCAAGATCCACTTGGGTGCCACAGAAGGGGAGGATGTCTCATCAGAAAGCCTATATTTTATGGAAGAATTCTAAAAGAAACAAATATTTATACCTTACAACTCTCTCCAATCTGCAACTCAAAGAAAATGAAAGATTTTTAAGTTTTTTCCCAATGTTTCATTTATGTATAAGCTGTGCCTATTCCATACAGCTCTGGAGGAGACCATTTTTCACTGAACTGGTATCCAAAACTGACACTGACTCCTTTGTCCCATTATTTGCTTCCATATGTCTATTCCTAATGGTTATGAATAAACTTTGAAAACGTGAACCAATACCTCTTGTCATTTCTTTCAACTGGGAGGATCCTGAAAAAGCCTTAAGTAGTTTGAACTGAGCCATTTATCGGTGAGCTGTGAGAAACCTGCAAAATCAGTTAAAAAGCTAAGCATTTATAGCTTTACCACCCATCACTCACTCATTCAACTAACTATTAAAATTACAATCTCAAATGATTCCAGAGTACTAGAACCTATGCTTCATATACCATTTGAAATATATGCACCACCAAACCTGACACATAAAAAAGAAAAAGATGGAGCCTAAAAATATAGAAAGAAATTATAACAGGAATAAGCTTTATAATTGTGTGCCTTTGTTTATATTTACTTACTAAGTTGCAACATTCAAGGCTCTTTATGGAGTGCTGATTGCCAGTCCCTAACTTCAGTTCCTGATTATGGGGTGAAAATACAAGGATTATTTCAGTTTACTGTCTATTTCCCTTCTGGAATCTCACGATGCTCTTGCAGTCAGATACTATAAAACAACAGTTTTGACAGATAAATCATTAATATCATACAAGATATTTTATTAGTTTAAAATTTTCTTACTGTAATTGTAGGTCTTCAGCCCAGTGCATGAGACAGTAAACAGGAGGGCGTTATAGCCCTGTACAACCCTCATCTGACAAGAGCCCAGAGAGCTCTAGTCCGATGTTTCTCCCTATGAATGTTCTTTCATGCTTTTAAGCATGTTCACGCCTAAGTTTCTATTTGTACTGTATTCTTTTTGAGCTACTGTATTTCAGCCATGCTCAAAATTGCATTTCTTATTAGTTAGAATGAAATTAGAATCACTAATGTGGTAAGTAGCCTAGATTATTTCTCCTGTTTGGTTTAGCTACCTAAACATGATTTTTGTCATAATCACGTTACTCATCTACCTAACTTATTTTGTCTCCTTTTAGGGACTCACAGCCATTTCTATTCCTAAACACCTTTGCAATGTACAAATTCTGTTGTCTTACTACTGTCCCTGTTTGTGTAAGATGAAAAAATGCAACACTGTTTTTCCCCTGAACAGAAAAAAATTGCATCCTCTGGAGATAATCTTGTCACGCTGATATTTGACTGCTTACTCTTAAGTTCCTCTCTTGATCAATTCCAAATCTTCAACAATATTTAACTCTAAGCCTACAGCAAGCAACAAAATGGGAGAAGTCTTTAAAGCCTATACAGCCTGTCATCTCTCATATGTTTGCTTATACAGGCAATGATTCAAATCAATCAGTCAGCTGTCAGGACCATATCAAGACATTCTGGCATCTGTAGGAGAATGACACCCCACGTGAACACATGCTCTTCTCCATTTAAATTTCTTGCAGCTCGAAAGAAACCTAGCAGTCGCCACATTTGTAACATGGCAACGCTGAGCATCCTGCCAAGGGTTCCCCCTCACCAGCTTCTGTCCTATGTGCCCAGCCAAGGCAACAGTCCTGGAAATGAGACAAAGAGCAGCAGAAGAATATTAGGAGCTTCCTGTCGACAGAGCCTGCAGAGACAATACGCCCCAGCAATCACAGACCCCTCCTGCCTGACTTACCAGGTTTGGTGTCTCTGCCTGCTGGCACGCTCCAGCACTGGCATTACAGGCCCAGAAATACATCCTCAGGCTCGACAGTGTGTGTGTGACTACCTCAGTTAGGAAGGATAAATAGGTTATGATCCATAGTCTGGGCTCATTTCTTGCCACTTTTATAGCCCTTTTAAGAATAACATGTTCTTGAGGCCATCCTGAAACTCCAAGTCATACATGTATACTGGTTTTCCTTATTTATTCTGAGTCGTCCCTACTTGATCAATAACGAGGAGGAGGATGAGAACAATATGATTGTTATTATCATCATCATTAACTGCACCGTTAGCGATTCTCACACTTCAAAGCTGGCTAAGAAAAATAGATGCAAATTGTTCATGCCATTGAAAAGTTTGGTGTCTATTCTGTCATTAGAGAATGACTTTTGTTCTTACTGAAGCCTCTGAACTGTGGTGTTTTAAACTAGCCACTTGGAGATTAAAAAAAAGGGAATGGATATTAATGTTATTTCAATTGAGAAAGAAGGAAAACACTTTTCTGACAAATTTTTTTTTATATATATACAACGTATTCTGATATCTGCAATATTAATAAATTCCCTTTTAAATGAGCTGTTGAGTGGATGGGAAACTGAATGCATCCCACAATTTACTCGTTCATACTGGAATTCCTCTCCTTGAAGTGAGCGCTCATTAAAAAAAGTCATCTTAAAATGTATAGATATGCATGTTTGGTATGCACATTTCCTGTATTCCACTATTGACTTCCGTGTATTTACAGAAGAATATTAAGAAATCATAACAGATACTATGAATCAATTGTGCTGAATTTTTGTGAATTACTGTCATTCTCCTCTCATTCATCAAGTACCAATTAATACTTCTCATCACTGGGGAAAAATATTTTTTTTGGTACTGTTGACTGCAGAAATCCTAAAATAGTGATTATAGCTTACAGTTATAAATAAATCCAAATTTAACTTTTTCCACAACTACATTGACTTTTCCAAACAAAGATCTTTGTTTCCTATCCTTTTTTCTATAAAGTTGTATTATATACACACATACCAACTACATAGATAAGTTGTATATATGTGTATAATTTTTTTATATGTAAGGATATAAATTACATATTATATTACTACATATCCACAAAAATTTATTTTTTTATATATATAAATTTTATTTCAGTCAAATACTGGAAAATGTTGCTCAGCAAGGTTGTGAACTCCCCATTGCTGGTGGTGTCCAGGACTCTGGAGGTCTCTCTGAACAAGCTGATCTTATTAGACTTGGTTGTCTAGTTGACGTTCACAGATCCCCTTCCCCCCTAAATTATTCTGTTATTCTATAAAAAGGCTTCTGGTTTGTATTTTAAAATTTTACTTCCTGTGGTTTTAATGTAAAAACTTGGCTTCCAAAACAGAGAGAAGGCAGCCATTAACATTAGGTGCCATTAACATCAGCAGCCTCTAGTTACATTTTGCAAGAGAAGCAGCAAGCTGAAAACTCATATGACTGTCCTATTAAAATAATTTGTGAGACCTGCCTTCAGAAGTGCTGGCAGAAGCACTGCCTTCCTTTCAGGTTGTTTTTTTGAGGCAATCGTCACATTTCATAGTGCTGCAGTGTCACAAACCACACAGGAAGGCCTACAGAATGAAAACATGGAAATACTGCCATATGTTAAAAACAGGTGAATGGTAAACTGCCACATAAATTAAGATCCTATAAATAGCAATGCTTTTATCAGAATACATAAGAAAATATCCTTGATGTACTTCAACACGAATGGGATACCATAACATTATTTTCTGAAGCACCTTAGTCAGTACATCTATTTGAAATAACTACTTGTCAAAAACTCTTGTATAGGGCAACATAAAGTTCAGCTCTGTTGAGAATTGTCTAGTGACTGTATTGCCCATCACTGGAAAGACTTTCAAACACCAAAATATTTTCATTTTTCAGACTTTTCTACTGAAAAAGTAATTAAAGATCTTGATAATAAAGTGAGCAACTCTTCTCTTGAACACTCTTTGTTCATTATGCAGGCCTTCCCTGCCATTTTGTGTCATCTACCACATTTTTTCCCTCACATTTTAGGCGTTTCAAAGGCATCTATGGAGAGAAATGAAACTGGTATGTAAGAATTTCATTTGAGGCTTCTCGTTTCCCATTATCACCAGCTTGGAGGTCTTGTCTTTATTTTACCTGTTCAGTTTTGTGTCCTGACCTCAAGGCAAGAAGAGCTACGTCCAGCTATGAAACGCTCTCCTCTGAAGAGGCAGTCAGGCTGGCAAATGTTTTAAAAGGAGCACCTGAACTCTTCCTGCACAGCAGGGCAAACACTCTTTTGCTATTCTGTAGCTTGCAAAGATGTTAAAACAGTTGAAATTATTTTTGTTGCAACGAAATGGCACTTTGTGGCTTTCCTGTTTAATTTGTGAACCTTTCACTAGGCAGAAAGGTATCATTTCTGCTCTTCACAGTGCAGAACAGCTCTAAATGCATCAACACACCACAGTCAGCTGGCACTATGAGGCTTTCTCCCTATGAAAACAATGATGTCAGCAACGAAGATTGCATTGTATCGCTTTATGGTCAATATTTTGACATATTTTGTGTTTTCTGCTGAAGCCTACTTGCAACACCCTAAACTGTGAGAAGTTTAGGGATTCCCTACTCTGGAAGTCGGTAAGGCATGGATAGCTGACGGGCAGGGCCATCAGCTGATACACGAAGCATAACTGATGAAGCACCAAAGAGAAGACAGCATTGCACTGAGAACGCACAAATGTCTAGATTCAAAAAAGACGATGAAAAATACTGGGTACTGAGAGGGTGATAAACTACAACCATCTCAGCTGAGCTGTCCCTCCTTTCTCAACAGTGAAACCTCTAATTGCTTTAACTGTGCATGAGCACACAGAAAATTGTATCAATTCTGAAGTTTGCAGATTCATAAAAACATTACCATGGTGGCTCACACTGGTCACCTATCCAGGCAAAACCCTGTTTCCAGCAGCAGATCATGCAAAACAATGGAGAAAAAAGGTGCAGGATGAGGCTTTAAAATAATCTGCCCCATGTGAAAGCCGCATCTCAGTTTCTACTACTTAAATATTTTCCTAATGGAAGCATTTTTATGTCTGATGATATCTTCCTAGAATCAGCTATAAGATTTTAAGATTTCAGAATTGCAAACAAATACCAAAGCTCTCCAAATTTTCCTAGATTCCAGAATATCCCTGCAGAGACACTCTCTCACTGCTCTACCGGCCACCTCACATGCAATTATCTTATGGTGCCACTCATCAAAGATGGACTAGCACAGAATATGGTGGTCCTGGCATCCGAGGGAGATGAGTCAGGGAACAGAGGAGCTGGGCAAGATGACTTCCAGAGGTCCCTTCCAACCTCAACCTTTCTGTGACACTGTGAGCAGCATCACTTGCAGCCAGTTACTCTGGCTGACATTTTTTTAGGACGTGCTTATATACAAGACACTGCTCACTAGTTCTCAATATCAACATTTTGAATGGATTCATGGGAGTCAATCGAACTCCCTGCAGAATTTCTGTAATGCAGTTATGAACAACTAAATCCTTCCTGCTTTCTCATTTTGTCTTGAAGCATTTGAAATCTGAACGACTTCATATTTTTTCCCCAAATTAGCTCTTACATATTCTGGCACGGAAGGTCTATGAAATTCCATCTAACCGATAAGCTGGCATTACAACTGAGAGGGAGAAAAAAATAAAAGAAAAAAACCATACATTTGAACAGCAGTAGTGCAGAATGCTGTTTTTTGTCTTCCTGTGAAATGCTGGGCTAAAATTGGAATTTCACCTCTAGTCTTGAGGAATACAGGTTTGAGAAAAACAAAGAAAATAGTAATGAAAAAAAACCCCAAAACTACATTATGAAGATGTGTGCGGAGAGACTTCATTCTTTTAATAGACTGAGGCAATCACCTTTAAATTTAGAAAGAAAATATTCCTAAGCTTCTTTAAAAAAAAAAAATCTTAACGCCTTATTTAAAACTTTCAACATAAGCACTATTGAACAACTAAAGTTCACATTTGCAACGTCACCACTTCAGTGAGAAAAGCCATTCTGCTCCTCCAAAGAACTGTTCCATGAGCAGGTATGAAGCAGGTAAGCAACTAAACTTGTAAAAGCACCAACATTTACATATTTAAGAAGTGCATAAAGCTTTCAGAATTTCTGTGACAGAAAATCTCTGACTGCCAGACATACTAAACACAACATTTTTTTAACTTTTAAATTCTTCAGTAAAGATTCCTGCTTTTTCCTATGGAAGTTACTTAAATGTTGTCCATCCATCTCACTGTGCCCATCTCCCTTTTCTCCTTCCCTCAGGTTTCCCTTCAAATACTGTTTTTTAACCTGATGACCAACTTCAAGTGACTTTTACAAAATTAGAGATATCAAAGCTCATCGGTCATTACAGAAAATTAGAGACATCAAAGATAATAAGATAGAAAGCATGGGAAAATCAATGGTTGGAGAGAGGAGAGGTAAATTAGTGCCCTTACAAAGATAAGGCTGTTATACATTCTAGCCCATCAGCAGCCAGTTAATGAAGCAACACACACAGCCTTGAATCACGGCAAACATACGATGAATCTGGAATTACCTACTGTGTGACTGTGTGATACTGCTTTTCAGCTTGCTAGTTTATTAAGTTAGTACTTGATTAGTTCCAAATGAAGTAATATTTAGAACAATGCAAAACAATTAAGCAAACAGAAAACAGAAAACCAAGAATTATTTCTAATGTTCAATATCCCAAAATGTGTTGGCATAATTATGAATGTCAATGTTGGTGTTAAACTGTTTAATGTATGAAAATTCAGTAATTTATTAAAAAAATCAGTATTGCAATGCATTTCATTCAAAGGAAAGTTAAAATGTATTATAGATAATGAGGAAAACTCTCAACCAAGAGACAAGCAGTGCTATTTTGGGAAGAGAACAGATGGCTATAGAAAAGCAGACCCAGAAATCAAGAACAATATAGGCAGTCAGAGTAAGGGGGCTGGAATGTGTTATAACTGGAGAAATCGCTTTTCTTCTTACTGCAGACACTTTTTGATAAAGCTTGAGATACTATGAATCTACAATAGAAAAGATATGAATTACAGTTCCAGTTATGTTAGTAACTTGCAGAGCAGTTTTGGCTATTTTTTTTTTACCTCTCTCTACACACAAGCATTCATATACAACCATTTAGAAAATCTCACTACTTGGCAAAGCTTCATATACTTTTTCTATTACACCAGAAGTAACAGGGAAACTAAAAATTAGTGTCTAAAATGTACTTTATTTGCTTTATAACTTTTCTATATAAAAATTTGTATTACAAACTTAAAGAATTTGCTAAAGCCAAAACAGTATATACATTTTTAAAGGACACCAAATTTTTGGCCCACCATCACACTGTAATTGAAGACCTTTACAATTCTTAAAAGCAAGGAAAAAAATCAATGAAATGTGCAAAAACCGTATCTCAATAATCTCATCTCACATTTCCAAAAAAAAAATAAAATTGCAGCACCTCTTCTTCTTCCCAAATATGTGATTATAAAAAGATTTTTAAAAAGATAAAAGATTACATTTTTGCACTGATACACTCTGCAGTTTTATATCAGTGTTAAAGGATTAAACCAGCTCCCTACTGATAATTTAAAATTCAAACAGAAAAGATTAACAAATATATGCAAACACCTATACAAATACTATTGACTCATACTTTGAACTGTCTGGACATAAACCAGAGCTCCTCCAAAAGCCAGGCAGCTCCACTGAAGCAGTGCTACGACTGAGCTGACAGGTCTGCCAAGGTCAGCTCTAGAACTGAATTACCAAGTTAAAATGACTTCTAGATCTGATACCAGCTCCCCAGACTGAAGTATGGGCAAAACAAATCAGGTACATCTATAAGCAAAACCCTAAACATATCCAGTACGAATATTCAGAATTACTGACACTAATTGGATACCTGATACATAGACCTGAAGTAACAAAGTCTTGAATTTTTACCATTCAGTAATTTTCTTACTCAACAAAGCATTTCTTTTTGTAGAAACAAACAATATGTTTATCTCAGCCTTGTGATTTCAGTGGCATATCTATACTTGGAAAGAATGAAAACCACCTCTACTTATTATCTGCCTATACATTTTCAGAATTTTACAAGTTTCCCAACTACTAGCCTGTTTCCTTTGTTTTTACAGTACAGCACAAAGATGAAAGAAAAAAAATTATTTACTTCTTCAGTATAGTCATCAGAAATACCATGCTCTCAACAATTTTTGATACTGTCGTTTGCTTGAAATGCCAACACTATGCAGGACAAGTAATTAAAAAGCTCTTCTAGCAGGTATTGGCAGGCAGTTCCAAGGGAGACAGCTGTGCTCGTGTCCCAGCTGATGCTCTGAAGCAGAAGGCAGCAGACAGTGGCTGCCAGAGGAAGCTCTCGCTGGAGAGGGACCATTCTGAGACAAAACCCAACAAAATTCTGCTGTTAAACAGAACTAAAAGAAAATATTAAGCTGAGGAGACAGCTTCTGGCTTTTCTCATTTATTTTTGGAGGACTCCCTCAGCCTGTAGGGCCAAAGGCAAGGTGATTGCAGCATGCTGTGAAGCCAGACACCCTGGGAAGCCTGAAATCGTTAAAATACTCATTTAGACAGGAGGAGAAAAGATGCGGGAGCACAAATTCTAAACTGGAATAAAGACCAAACCCCTCTTTCTATAACATCTCGATTACTGTAACAAAAAGTTACACCTTCCAAAAGTCAATTAAGTGACATGCTTTAGATGCTTTCTCTTTTAATCCACATTTTCTTTTTTCTCCTCAGACACGATATGGTTTTTATGATTTTTTTAAGGCCGGCATGCTCCTTGTACTCCTCATTACAAAAGAAAGAAAAGTATCTTCCAGTTGAAATCAAAGAATGGAAATGTTCATATTTGTTGCTTTCTCATTTGAGATTCTGCTTCAAGCAAGACAGAGAAAAGCCCATGTCTGCAAATAGAGTTTATCCTTGCTGTGGGCACTCCACTGTGTCTAAGAATGGGCTGTCAAACACATACATTACCTCTAAACTTCAGGTGACAAGCTAGGTATGCAGAGCTCACTCCATCTAGCACCTTCAAGTTGTTAACACCTTGAATTTGATTTTTCATTTGGTGTCTTGTATAGAGAATAGACTGTCCCTCACAGCCTTCACAGCATTACTGAAATACTTTAAAGCAAACTTTCTTAAGGGCTTACGTCTAACTTGCCCAGGTTATTATTAATGCAATCTTGTTACTTTGCTGAAAGTAATGAATTCCACAAAAGCCATGTTACTGGTTGCCAGGACTAAGCAGTCTTCTTGCCAGTGGGATATGCTAGACAACATTAAAGGGAGATAACAGAATAGAATTCACTAATAAGAAATTCTAATACTTCCAACCTCAAACGCTTAAAAGTTCTGTATGTAGAATTCAATCAATAGCACCTCTGTTCAAGATGCTGGCTCCCAAAAGTTTTTGCCTCTGTCACCTTTTATATCAACATCTTTTATGCATTTTCAACCTGCTGCTGGTTTTCTGTAATCAGAGAAGGGCAACGAAGCTGGTGAGGGGTCTGGAGCACAAGTCTTACGAGGAGA
>JAOXJM010000012.1:87017696-87030292 GCA_026413425.1 Tringa solitaria
ATGCTAAACTGATTGTCATATAGCGGATGCTTACTAATGAGTAAGAATAATCCCTCAAGGGTTTTCTTCAGAGGGTTATTGCCATAGAATTATGAAAGTCACATATCCAATCTTACAGCTTGTTAGTCATTCATCTAACTACAAGACTATGATTCAGAAATTCTGTGCAACAGTCCATCAATCCAATTTTATGTACTTATATCATGTCTTTATTCTGAAGAAAGAAGAGCCAAACTGACTTTGAAATGCAGACTAACACAATCTCCAGTTTTGTGTATAATTAATTATTTACAAACTCCACTTCAAATATCAGAGAATCAGTCAATTTAGCATTTGAATTAGACCACAGTGTATATAAACATGTTTTTCTAAACCTAAGCTAATATTATTCCTAATTATTATGTTCTTATACAATATCAAATACTTATGCTGGCACGGCGCAGGAGCATCCAAGAATATATCACATGCCATGAAATTAGTTTAACTGGTGATTTTAAAACCTTGCTTGCTCATCAGGCCACATCTATGTGAACTTTTAGTACAGTGAGCATAAAAAGTGAGAAAAAGGAAAATGTCAAATCACACTAAACACTGGAAGTTCAGAACAACAGTAAGTCTTTCAAAAAGTCCTGTCAAAGAGGGAGCTGGCAGTGCACAAACCTCCACTGTCTGTGTGAAGCTGTACAGCTGTTGTGCAGCTGTACAGACTGAACCCACAGTAGCATTTTTTCACTTATTCACAACTGGCAACTTATGTTCATACTGGTTTTAGAAATCCATGGTGAAATAAGATTAATCCAGTCCAGTTACACAGTCAAATTATATGAAACTTAAGAAAGAGGAAGCTGAAACATTTTTCTTCTGCCATTGATGAATATTTTAAATCTCACTGAAGTAGAGCATCATAAAATCATTAATGGTCTTAAGCAATTACTGACCGATTAACTGCTAACAATAACCTAACATTAAGCTACTGGAAAAACTCTTTAAGAGCAGTCATAAATAATTTTCATTATTCCTCTGCATTTAGAGATGAAGAGCATGGTGAATATTTGGAAGACAGCAACTGGAGGGTTTGGGGGGACATCCCTTAACAGGCCAGTTTAGACTGTTGCTGTATTTTTTCCTAGGGAAGTTGTTCTGTCAAATGCTGGCAAAACATTGTGTAGCTAGTCAGTGAATCTAATGACCTAAGAAAGCTGTACTTATCTAAACTTAAGAGGAAGTCTCACCTCTAGGCTTTTTATAACTTCTAAGTTGAAAATGCTGACTTTATAACAGCACAGGCCCTATTTAATTTGTCAAGAAACTACTTTTAATACTATACACAGAAGCTATATTGGAATATAATGGATCAATTCCCAAATGCAAATAACAAAAATGTAAATAGAGATGCTAAGTGTCCTCAAAATACATCTGAATCTTTAAAGAAAAGAAACTGGTGTGCTTAAATTTATTTTTTAGATGCCATCACTAGACTGAAGAAAATATCAAATGAGGTATGAATGTGGTGAAGAAATTCTTGAAAAGGAAAAAATAGAGATACAGGAGGTTGCTTATGACATGGATAGTTTTGTGTGTTTGTTTAACAGAGAAGAGGTAGTTAGCAGGAATTATCTACAATGAGAGCACCTGCAAGAGATTAATTTCCAGAAAAGTCAAAGGGAGGCTCTCCAGTGAGAGAGTGGAAATAGTAAAAGAAAAGTACAGTACCATTCTTTTGTTCATCCAATTCATTTTTGAGCTATTAAAGAGGAGTTTTGGCTATTGAACCACCAAGATGCTCGGTCATCTGTAGGAGTAGTAGAAACGATAAACCAGCTATGACAGGTACGACAACTATTTCAGTATAATTTTAACTGCTTTGATGATAGTTTGCATGCAATATATCTGCCAAACTATTGAGCAATCAGACATTGGCTCAAGTTTCAAGAATAAATTCAGAAAGCTAAATGTAAAAAGGGTGTTTACATACATATATACATACATACATATATGCATACACAATCGTGTTCACTGTATTAAAAATTGACCTGGATATCACATTTGAGCAGGAAAGGCTCCCAAATTACCAGTTAAACTATTTTCATAGTTGTCATATACAGTTTTTATGCCCTATGTGAGCATAACTATTTGGTTTTATAGATATATAAGTGTATGTATACACACACACACACAAAAACACTCGTATGCATACACACATAAGATTATTTTTATCTATAGATTTCCTGTAACGGATGTGTGTATGTATGTGTGTACATATATATATTTATATATGCATATATTAAAATATATATTATATTGATACAATTATCTAATTATTTTAAGAAAGTATTTTTTAAAAATGCCATTATTTGAGGTATTAAAGCATTTACGACTACTCCAAAGCCTATCTAGGTAAGTGAGGGTATGGTCTTCCTTGATGTGGGTATATAGCTATTTACTCTGTACGATGCAAAACAACATGTATTTTATCTGTAACCTGAAGGTATACTCACAATTTTATAGAAGGTAGGAAGACCAAGAGTGCCTCTGAATTCTTTTCTTGTACCTGTTAAAACCTGGAAAATGTCTATTGCAATTCAGTGTTATTATGTAGAAGTAGGATATGCTTCTAGAAAGACCTGTTAAAAGCCTGTATTGTCACTGATAGCTCTAGCAAGGGTTCTTATGGTAAATATTAAGATTCTACTTGAACACAAAACAGATAATCTGTTTACTTAAAAAAAAAATTAAAACTTTGCAGAAAAATTCTATTGGATCAGCTGCTACTGAAGAGTATGCAAAAATATTTACCATGCTGAGTTTGAAGAATCCAAAGGAAATCCAGAGGAAAACCAGAAGTACTGATTAAATCACTTATATTCTTCTGTAAGGACTGCAATATCCAGTGTACTTTACTATGGTGTTACCATTTGAAATTCTGTCCTGGATAAATGATCCTGATGACTTCCTATTAAATATATTAGTCAAAGTATTGAGAAGTTGACTTCAGCTCAACTTTCAAGAACAATTATGAAAATATAAGAGTAAAAAGGCTTTTACAGGTCATCTGGTGACAACTTGACAAATCACTACATGACTTTTAGCTAAAAATATTTAGAGGTTAATAAGGGCATGAAGCATGCTGGGATTAAGGGGCTACAAAATGACTTTGTCTTTAGACTTGGCACAGGTCTGATTCAGAGCACGACAAATATGAACACAACATTCCCCTTGTCTTGCTGTAACAACTGGAGAAGAAACAAGTCCTAAGGGCTGGTCTCCCAGACCTGATCTGCTGATCTCCTCTCAATCCACCTTTATTTGGGCTTGGGTTTCGCCTACAGCTCATTTGACTCAGCACTTTCACTGCATATCTGCTGCTTAAAATGGAATATGCACACGGCTGAGGTAGTCAGATGTATATAACACCATTGTTTTGCCTGTGAAATGCACAGTTCTAGAGAAATAGACAGAAAAACAGTCATGATGCGAAACCACAATTACAACCTTTTGCTGGGATAATCCAGCCAAAATACTATATGTCAGCATCTGAAATATTCCATAAAATTGCGATTAGGCATTTTCCATATTTTTCAACTACCAGCTGGAGTGTCTGGAGTTTCATTAATGACTAAAGTGAGGCTGTACAAAATTATTCATGATGATTTTACCCTTAAATGCAACATAACTTAAAGTTTTAAAAAAATTTAAAAGGATGATTTTTGTTTGCAGCAATCAAAGTAGTGGAAGGCTATTGTGGCTCCAAGGCATTTAGCATAGATTTTTAACATTTTTTAACCCAGATAATGTACTTTAAACCAGACTCTTTAGAGTGAACAAGAAACATTCTTAAGCAACTTTAATATAAAGTAAAATATAAAGCAAAAATTCTATTAGAGCAACATAAAATCAAGGCAGAAAGAAGCACCGCAAAATGCCATGATATATTTTGACTTGTAACTGTTGTGTTGGTCTTTTTTCTAGCAATGACAACATCCTTTGAAATGTTTATAATCTGTGTAAAAATTTTCTCTCAACTGGGCTGCATACATAGCACGAATACGGTCTTTTCATTGAAATCAGTATATATATTCAGTTTCTTTTTATAGGATCCACATGGTACTTACTGGGCTAAATAAACTTTGTTTCGATTAAGTTGTTGGGTTTTCTTGTTTTATATAAACATGTTCATATGCAAGACTCACTCCAAAGCTTCTCAGATTTTATTGTTAAACATTTTGACCAATTTTCTTTTATCAATATTTTGCTTACATTGTAAATATAATATGGATATTTTAACTGATTACATTCTACCTTTCTGCACTGGAACCTGAACATGTTTTATAATATTTCTCTTCTTCATTTTTTTTTTCCTGTAATTTTGTTGAATCTAGATTCATCTGGGTATTGTGCTCTATTTATGTGTGGAATTGTATTATCCATACTTTTTAAATTTTTTTTTATGGGTGTCTGAAACTATAATCCTTAAAAAGATATATGTAAAACATGACAAACGAACCTGGGTGGTTCACCAGACCTAGGAAGCATTACTTGTTCTTTCTGTGTCATTCTCTTAAATTCAACAGAAGAAGAGTTTAGTCAAGTAGATAAACTCATCGCAACAAAGAACCTACTTCCAGTATCCAGAGCATTCAAGCAGACGAGTTTGAGTGGAAGGGGCTTGTCTGATTGTTTATCTTGCACCCTTTTGTTTCACAAACACTAAAATAATTTCCTGCAGATTAGTGTTTGCTATATATATCTTAGGCAGTGAAGGAACATATAAAGGTGTTCAATTTCTGGTACTGTCTAGTGAAGAAAGAAAAATAAGCTTCTCATGCCTGCTAGTGGGAGTGAAGATCAAGCGTGGGGCAGTGTGCTGCCTCCACAGCATCCTCTCTAAGGTTAGACTGTAAATTTTCCAGGAGGAGCCTGGAAAATAACCAGATAGTCTCTCAAACCATTTTCTGCCTTGTAGGATGTATTTGCAGGTGACACAAAATAACATTTTAGTCCTCAATCTGGGTTCATTCATTTTAGCTTTTTCACTGATTTTGTTCCATATGGTGTCTTTTTTAAGCATTGCAGAAAAAATCCTTTGGAATACTCCACAAGGTTCATTAACTGGATACCATAAGGTTAGGTTTCTTACTAAATCTATTCTCATTGCTACTATTATTTTTTAGTGTTCCATAATTGTTTCTTGTTGTAGTAGAATGTTTTTTGCATATGTTTTCAGACAGGAGAAATAGATTTCCAATTATTTGCTGATTAAGGGGAATTCCTTCCAAAATAAGACAACTGCAGGGATCAGACTTTCAGAAACATCTCTGTGACAATCTCTGTGTCAGTTTACAACATATGCACATCCTTAAAGAAACTTTTCCCTTTGCTGGAGATGCAGAAGTTTCTCAAATTCAAAGGTGGTTCCATTTTCATTTTGTAATTTTGCAATTTCAAAATTTAAATACCAACTGAAAGTTAAAAGTTCTGTTCAGAAAAATAAAAATACAATTCTTCAGACCAGTTTATGTTTTAAATCATTAAAGAGCATTATGATTTAACCCCAGCCAGCAACTAAACACCGCGCAGCTGCTAATTTGCTCTCCCCCTGTGGGTAGGCAGAGAGAATCAGAGGAGTAAGAGTGAGAAAACTTGTGGGTTGAGATAAAGGCAGTTCAATAAGTAAAGTAAAAGCCAGGCACACAAGCAAAGAAAAACAACAAATTCATTCAGTACTTCCAATCGGCAGGCAGGTGTTCAGCCATCTCCAGGAAAGCAGGGCTCCATTGTGCATAACAGTTATTTGGGAAGACAAATACCCTCACTCTGAAAATCCCCTGTTTCCTTCTTCTTCTCTCAGCTTTATATATTGAGTATGATGCTGTATGTTATGGAATGTCCCTTTGGTCAGCTGGGGTCAGCTGTCCTGGCTGTGACCCCTCCCATCTTCTTGTGCCCTCCCAGCCTACTCGCTGGTGGGGTAGTGTGAGAAGCAGAAAAGGCCTAGACTCTGTATAAGCACTGCTCAGCAGTAATGAAAATATCCCTGTATTATAAAAAACTGTTTTCAACACAAATCCAAAATATAGCCTTGTACTAGTTACTATGAAAAAAATTAACTCTATCCTAGCCAAAACCAGCAATTTTGAATTTTGAAGCTTACCTCACCTTTCTTTGATCCCATCCACCTTTCTGGTACATTGTGGCAACACTGCAAAGCCATCACATTAATGATTGAAAAATTGGGACAGTCTGCTACAATAAAAAACAATAAGGTTTGACTGAAAGATTAACTTTATTAACTGTCTTTGTCAAAAATAAAAGTATATGTATAAAATATCAAACTGCATGATCTAGAAAGGCCTCATTTCTGAAAGAAACAGAATAAGCAAGTTATTAAAGACAGTATTTAGTTCTAAACATTTTAGTTGCAAATGCTGTTTCTATGGTTTGTTCAGAGCAGTGCAGTGACAAGAGCTAACTCATTAAGCGTCAATGCAAACTCCTACTAATTTGGGTGCACCTCTAAAACTGTTTCAAAAACATGTATGCTATGTAGCTATCAATTGTTATTAACACCCAAAGAAGATATAATACTGCAGAGTCATCTGCTCACATGAACAGATAAAATAGTCACAACAATACTAATCAAGAAGTTTGGAAACTGTACCTGAAGACAGGGTGGAAGCACTTCAGCTCAGTGGAAGTTTTCTTGCCCACCATCTCAAGCCATTGACAGCTGTTTGGACCATCTCTGAGCTTTAAAATAGTCTGGATCAATATGAAATACACAACCTCGCTCTAACAAGGGCTTACCTGACATGCCTTTGTATTAAAGTTGCTGATTCCTTTAAAAACGAAAAGTCAAAGTGAAAAATAAATCTTTAAGATGAATCTTTCATAGCATTGTAGATCCCAAGGCCTGATTATTAGTCTGATGAGCATTTTTGGAGGAACCATTCTGTGTATGACACAGCTCTCATCACTTTGTCACAGAACTGTACTAACATATATATAGCTGCTTTCATATAATTTAATTAAATTTTATCTCTTAGTGATTATCAGAACTTAGTGGTGAGTGTTTCCAAGAGCTCATCTGAAAAATCATAGATTTTATGGTGAAGAAAATTGATATCTCCCTAGGGAAAATGAAGAAATCAGCTTTGAATTGGCTTGCAAGGTAGAAATTTTACCACTTTTTGAAGTTTTGAAGGAAATGGCTTAAGACATTAAACTGCTTATGCTATTCCAGAGAAATTAGTTTAGTATCAGAATTATTACATGTATATCACATTGTCACTTTAACGTGAGGTAGTCTTCCAGGCTGTGCAGCTTATAAACCTTGACTATGACTATCACTGGAGCAAGGTGGTTTTAAAAAGAACTGGCAGTCTTTGATGATTAAGTGACTTCTTTAAATGTCTGAATTTTAATTAGAATGATTTGGCTGAACTAACATTAGCTGTCCCATGATTCCACTGGCAGAACAACTTGATTGGTAATAAATTTGGATCTGTATTTAAGAATGCCTAGTTTTATGTTGATTAGCAAAATGCACCTACCCAAACTGGCAGGGATAACATTTTGTCTTTATAAAATGAATGAGATAAAACTGTGGAATCTAATGAATTGATTTGTTATCTCTTGGCAAGTGTAACATTCTATGCTTTGCTCATGTTATTTTACAATAAAAGCTCTCTCTATTAATCATCATCGTTCTTTTCTGTATCTTTTTAAACCTTATTTTCTTTCTTACTTATTTTCTTTTTTTTTTTTTCTTTAATTTGAAATGCTTATAATGACTGTACAGACTAAACTTTAACCTAATAAACTCTAATCTAAAGAACAAGAAAATAACAGAGGGGATTGGTAAATAATGCTATTTAATTATTGTGTCTTGTATCTTTCTCCTGGTATTTCTTGCTTTTTCACCTTGATCTATCATGGAATTCCACGTTGAATCAACCAAATAGAGGCATTAAAAACACCAAGAATTTCTAATAAATAAAGATAAAATGCATTGTTTTTTGTATGGACCTTGTTTTTATATAGAATAATGAATGGTCTTCCTGTATATACGTTACATAGAACATTTGGAAGTTAGGGGTCACTGACTCACACGTTGTGACGATGTCATATTGTTAGATAATTTCTCATAGGAAAAATGAGTACAATTGAACAGTAGATGAGACAAAAGCATTTCCAGATATTAGAAGAAGTCACATGTGTCTGTTTTCTAAGCTGTATGTAAAAAATAAGTGAAAAAATGTTGAGGATTTTTTGTAAATGAGTTAGATGGTTGATAGCTGTATCAAACGAGTTTCTGATAATTTAGACAGAAAGTTTTACAAGTCAGAAAGGATATGGTTTATGGTAGATGTGAGGATGTCTGAAAAATTACTTAATTTCTACATCTTATAGAAATGCTTTTTAATAATTTATTTTCTGTGTAAAAATCATGTTGTGAAAATTTACGCTTCTGTGCACATGCAGCCTCCACCTGAATCCTGAACTTTTAAAGGGTGTTGGAGACTTTCTGGGCTGTTAATACACTCTTGTTCACTTTCTGTTATGTTGGATTGGAATAACTGTCTAGAGCTAAAGGAAAAGAAAAATTGACACAAAGCTTTACCTGTCTATTAGGAAAAATAATTTTACATTAATACAGAGGTCAGCGGAAAATTATTAATTTTATGCTCCAGTTACTTTTATTATTCAAATATAGTACCACTGCCACTGCAGCTATACATGAAGGAAAAAAAGTGCATATCCATTTTTCTTCCAAAGCTGTTTTTTTAACTTCAATCTTTGTTTTACATATAAATTAAAATTCAGTTCTCTTGTTATCCATAGTTATGTTTCTTTCACTCATGCAATACTATGCATGGCACTTTTCACTGTGAGGCTTAGACAGATACCTCAGAGAACTACATTTATTATCTCTGATTGTTAACATGCACATTGCATGCTTAAGCATGAGAGGTTTAGAATAAAGAGCGTAAAATAATACATATTACTTAAAAGGAAGAAAAGACCACTCCCTTCAGAGCAAAGATGTGGGTGGTGGGTCCAGGAATGGATAATCTCTGGGCAGCCACAGTTTGAACTGGCTTTGTGCTGTGACACACAACCTATGGCAACATGCATCCCTTCATGGGACGACACAAAGAGGGTTTCCCCCTGGTGTCACAACTGCCCTGGAGAGTGAACAGAAAAGGGGAGAACATGCCTGGGCAAAGGCAACATGGGAGGAGGAAACCTGCACTCAGGGTATTGAATGCAGCCTGGAGATTAAGACAGAAAATCATTAAACCAGGAGAGAAACACAGGAGGGGCTTTGTTTTAAAATGAACAAAATTAAGAAGAACATTCAGTAACATTATTCCTCAGTATTTATTGCTATCGCTTGATCATCCACTGCATGAAACTCCAGAGATGTTTTGATTCATTACCAAGAGGAGTCGAAATCCTAGCTATAGACAACCTTATTAAAATCATAAGTGGACAAAAATGTGCCACCTGATAACACATATTCTACCTGCAAAAAGCCTTATCTTTGAGAAGCCTGCTGCTTGTGTACTGAGAGAGCAAGTCATCTGAAAACTAAATATAATTAATGAAATGTTTTGACTGTAAATACTACACTTAACACAAGATAAAAGTATTATAGGTTATTAGTTAATCATCTGCTTCTTCTTTGGCAGAAAATTATTGCATTTGTCAATGAACAGTAAATGTTCAAAACAACTCAGAATTAGAATGTTACATGATAATCTTCAAAAAAATGTGAAACAACATCAAAATGTGGAAGGTTGAACCCATTAGGCTATGACAGATTTAGAGAGCACAAAAAAGCTATTTAAGCTAACCCTTCTGATAATCAGAGTTTCTGTCAAAGTCGTTGTAAAGTTAACCTTTGAAAATATACATGGATTACTAGATTTCTCAGTTTATTTTGATGATACTCAGAAGCTACTTCTGGACCATTTTTCTTCTTCTACCCGGTCTCCATCCTCTTCTTTTATTTTCAAAAGTTTCTCTCTGTGCTGGTTCCTTTTTCCTGGGAAACAGCAAATGTCTTGACAACCTATTTACAAGCATGTCAGTTCAGCAATGCTCTAGTTTATGTGCTAAATGTCAAGCTCGCAGTTAAAGTACATTGGAGTTTTAAGAATGCCTTTAAAAAACAGGATTTAACCTTGCACTTTAAAAACCACTTAAGTGCTTTGCAGTATAAGAAGATTTTTCTATATCATGGTTGTATGGATCAACCTGCAGTTAAATCTTTCCTTCTTGCACACAAAGATATTGTGGAGTGTAATTCCAGTGTGCCTTGGCCTCCTGCATGCACCTGCCAGCTGACCTAAATCCATAACATTCTGACTGAGAGTGCCATAGTATAAGAACCTGCTTCCAGAGAAGTGGAAAATGCCAATTTTCTTGTATTTCTCTGACCTTAAGTTTGAAAATATTTACTCAAAGTTATTATGAATTTAATTTATTTCTTCTTGTGGTATGAGAGGATAAGGAGGATCCGGCTCTTAATTTCTAACAAAATTGTTTCTACAGGATCAAATTCTTTGTAGGGTTGCAAAGGCTTTAACCAGCTACTGTGCAAAATTATGTTACTCTTCACCTTTCTGATCATTTACTTTAGTGACAGCCAACACATATATTGCTGTGACAACCTGCCACTGATTTAAAAACTATAGCAACATGATGCAGTATACTTAATAGCTATATTAAGCAGTCACCTGCAGCTGAAAAAAAAATCAGCTACACAAATACACCTTGAACCACACTCACCAAACGTAGGCTGTCTTGAACTGACAAGAGGAGCAACTTCTAAACACAAAAGAGTCCATTTTATCTATCAGTTCTGCAAAGTTCAACCCCAACAGACAAAGGCAAGACTTTAGCTATTTTTACTGCAGTGATGGACTACAGGGCTAGCGCAATCCTTCGACAAACTAGATCCTGGTTCTATTCGGATATTCTCAAGTTTTGTAAACTGGTAGTCAGAGATTAAACACCAAATATAAAACAAGAACTGCCAAAGTGAACTCCAAAAATATCCCTTGTCACCTGACAATACTCTGTAAAGGTTAAAAAGTGCACTTATTTGTTCTGTATTTCATGTGGCTTATTGCTGCCTTTATCTCCTTCTGCTAGAGTGGTATTTGTTAAGGATATGCATTAACTTGTCTTTTGTTTTTGCCATGGCCAATGTGTTGCTCTTCTACTTTATATTGTTGCACTTTCTAGATTTCACATCCTCTATCAGGGAACAGAGACACATTATATTAGATAATGCAGAAATAAAAAATTATAAGAGTTTGTAAGTTAAGGCTTTGATTTTACTATTTCTCTTACAAATCTAACTTTTTCATGAAGGGGAACAAGTTCTAAAATGTGATGTGTCATGTAGACTATGATGTGTAAATGACAAAAGCAAGACAAACAAAAGCAACTAAAGTAATGGGATGAACAAAAGTAAGAGAATGATACTATCCGAAAGCAACGAGTTTAATAGGAAACTGAGAGTTCTCCACTTGTCCAATTAACCCGAGATCTAATTTTCCAGTGCTATGTCTCAATTTTTTTTGCAAAGAATGTAGAAGAAAATTGCTATATGCTCAAGAACTCTCCTCTACAAAATGAACAAGCAAATATTTTCAAGGGGTTTGCCTTTTTTTTTTTTTTTATAGTTTAGAAGATCATGCTGTGAAATTGTTTTGTTAGAATCAGAAATGGATTTCACTCTCCAACCTGTACAAAGTTGAATTGCACCCCTGGAGATCTGCCAAACTATCTGAAAATAATTTGAACAACCAGTGATCCATGTTGTGTGACCTTTACTTCCTTACTCTCTTATCTGCTTTTGTTCATGTCTTGCACTTATTTTTTGTTTGGATGGTTGCTGCTTGAATAAAGAAGGATGACTAATTGTTTAAAACTATTTTGAACATCTTTTGAAGCCCTCCATTAAGGCAGGTTATATCAATACTGCAGTGCTTCATTTTGTCCACTCTCCTGTTATGTTAATGACAGGTAAACTGAATGGGCTATGTGCTCAACACAGTGTGAAGGGTACTTGATGCACAGATCCTATTACTAAAAAAAAAATTGTGTGGCCAATTTCCTGTACAATGCTAATATTAATATTTTGCAGTTTTCTTACTTTTTTGTAAACATTAGTTGTTAATCAACACAAGAGCTTTGGGAGGCGGTTTTACTTTTCTATACTACTAAAAACCTGCAAATCCAGACTTTGGTCTCTAATAAATCTGGCATGATTTTGAAAAGTTTTCAGCACAAAGGAGTGTCTGTCAGTAGAAGTGAATTGCTGTTATCTCCAAACTCAGGTTATTTTACTGGAATCCCTGAATATGGATTTAGAAGCATAATTACGGGCACTGCAGAGAGGAGAAGGAAAAAAAAGCAGGCCAATGTCTGAGTATAAACATTTTAATTCCGTCCATCCCTGGTTCTACCTAGCCCTCTAAGCTCCAAATATATTTCCAACTTAATGCTTAAAAATCCTTCTTTTGCCATGAATCACAGAATCACAGAATCTTCTAGGTTGGAAGGGACCTTCAAGATCATCT
>JAOXJM010000012.1:87036704-87052986 GCA_026413425.1 Tringa solitaria
ATCACAGCTTTGACTCAGCATGTCACTTCTTACCTTGCCAAGCATGAAAAGTGCAAGTAACGAGACTTACAAAATGAAATATTGCCTGACAGAAACCTGCCTTCTAGACCGCACAATCCTGGTATAAAGCCACCTTGACAAAAAGTGTATCACTCTTAGGACCCTTCAAATTAGTGGAGTGATGCAGCTTTATTAACAGATATTGTTCAGTTCATCATAAATGTCTCACTGCCATTGCTCCTTATGTGTGAAAGGGACTATATAAAAGCATACTATATTCCAATCTAATTCACACAATAGCTTTCTTGGTAATTAAGATCCAAGTACTGTTAAATTTCTAGGGATTTTTCTATTACCCGTATGAATCAAATGATTTAGAATGACTCGATTAAAATAGTTGGTGTCACTGCTAAAGGAGTGAAAAGGGATCTTTAAAAAGGAAGGAATAAGATTGATTTAGAAACTCAGTTTATTGCTGAGTGACCACCCCAAATTGATCTGAAAAAAAAAATAGATGGAATGAAGATCTTTATAACTTTCATGCCGATGGCAGTATGTCTTTTAAAGCCAGCATTAAAAGCCTGTTCACTGGCCATAAATATAACACAGGAGAATACAGCTTGCCATAAAATACTTAATGCTGTTGCACAGAGACTGGAATTTGACAATTACAATTGTTTTTGTAATACTTTAGATTTTTGGAGGAAAACTATTTACTTTGTTCTTTATTGCATATTCAGTACCCAAAAATATTCATGGATGTGTCCTGGCCAGAAGAATATTCATAGCAGTGACCTGAAAGCCAAAATCCACCCTCGTCCCCACCAGCCATACTACCTAGCTGTATAAACTCCTCACAGAGACCAAGAAAACTCTTTGCCTGGCATACTGCAAGAAGGGAGAAGACTTAAGGCCTTTAGGACATAAAGGTATACAGTATGGATGACTCACATACTGCAAAGACCTCATCTGGGGAGTCTAGTCTGCAATATTATTCAGAAACAGATGCATAAGACAGCATACTCTAACCTAAGACCAGTCCCCAGTGTTAGCGAGCACCTCTTGAAAAACTTCAAGAGAACAGATAACACAGTTTTGTCATTTAAGACATTGCCATCAGTATCCTGAAAGGGTTGGGGCAAAAGCTGAAACAGGGAGAAACTTATAGGAGTCCCTGTCTCTCTCTGAATGCATAGTGTTGAGAAGGGGACTCATAACAAATCTGTAGATAAGTAGACCAAAGGATAATAGAGCAAACAGCCTGCTAGACCTAAGGATATCAGATGAACAATGGTGAAAATCCTAGAGGAGGCAAGGACGCCTGCTACTAGATCAAGAGTAGAAATTCCCACCTGGGAAAAAAAACCAAAACCAAACCAAAACCAGCAAACAAACAAAAAACAACCAACCAACAAACAAACAAACAAAAGCACCACCAAAAAACCCTCCAAAAACAAAACCAAAACCACCTGCTCTTGTCTTAGGGAGGAAGCTGTTGTTATCAGCAGGAAGTATAAGGCATCCCACAACCTCATATGTAGCCCAGTGGATAGGGAAAATCTATCATCCGCTGGGAGGAAAATATATCAGACTCTGGCAATGCAAATCTAGAAAGCCTCCAGTCACCAAACTGTGTCACTTGTTTTTGGTAAAGTTTTATTACACAAATTGATCTTTCCAAAGGATGTTTGCATGAAGGACTTCTGCCTTCATCCTTTGTATCCTTTCTGACCAGGTCAGAATATTGCTCTGCTTACAAACAAACCAAGAGTCTTAAATAAAACTGACTCTTCCACATATCTGGTCAATGTTGATTCTTTGATATCATATTAATTTAGTAAACTGAATTATTGATTTAATCTTAACTGTAATTTTTGCTCATGTCTATATTTTTTATTTCAGTCTTTTTTGAATCAGAAGAGGTGGAGAACAAGCACTCAGAACTCATGCCCCATACTGATGTCTGGTGGACTGTATGTACACTGATCATCACAACTGATTTCAAGCAAGAGATTTGCATGCCTCTTGTCTCTGTTTCCAAATTATTGGCTGTGTCTTTCACAATCACAGAATCAGAGAATGACAGAATGGTTGAAGTTAGAAGGGACGTCTTGAGATTATCTTGTTCGACAACCCTGCTCAAGCAGGGCCACCTAGAGCAGACTTCCCAGGGTGGGAGATTCCACAATCTCCTAGAGCAAACTTTGTCAGTGCTTGGTCACCCTCACAGGAAAAAAGTGGTTCCTGATATTTAGAGGGATGAAACCCATGTTTCAGTTTATGCCCATTACCTCTGGTTTTTGTCACTGGGCACCACTGGAAACTAGGCCGGTTTTGTCCTCATGCACCCTCTCTTCAGGTACTATATGCATTGATAAGATCATCCTGAGCCTTTTCTTTTTGAGGCTGAACAGTCTCAGCTGTCCCTGAGCTGTCCCAGAGTCCCAGCTCTTTCAGCATTTCCTCATAGGACAAATGCTCCAATTCCTTAATCTTCTTAGTGGCTCTTTGCTGGACTGTCTCCACTATGTCCATGTCTCTTGTGTACAGAAGAGCCCAGAACTAGTCACAGTAGTCCAGGTGTGGTGTCACCACCACTGCATAGAGTTAAATGATTACCTCCTTTGACCTGCTGGCAACACTTTTTAATGCAGCCCATGATACTATTGGAACTTTCTTGTTGCAAGGGCATACTGCTAGCTAACATTTAATTTCAGTATCCACCTGGACCACTGCATAATGTTTGTTTAATTTCAAGTAGATGATGCAGTTGCAGTTGAGACTGGATCCCTAATCAGCTCTGCTTCATTTAAAACAGTCTTATCCTTGCAGTTTCCTATTACTCTTGCATTATATTTGCAGAATTATCAGATTCTCGGATAAATGGATCCTCTAATAAAATAAAGAATTGGAGTTTTTATTTTTAGGTTCAACTATTGTGTCATTTTGCAGTTGAAGAGCTACAGGATTTTTTAATTTTTATTTTTATTTTGGTTTTTAAACTCTAGGAGTTTAATGTCCATTCCCTGAACACACATCCTTCTTATATCCATCTCATTCTCAAAAATTAATAAATTGCTTCTATTAAGTTCGATACTTTCATACAAAAGAACTACTTTCCTGTTCTCATGTGCAGGCCACTATATTTCTATGCCTCTTAACAACAATTTCTATGATGCTTCTAACTGTGAAAAGCAAACTGAGTTGACTCCTGTATTAAATGTATGTTACTTTTACCCTTCTTAATGCCTGTGTGTTCTTACTTACAGCAGCTCTTATGCTGCAAGCTTAATGGAGCATGGGTTATACCTCCAGCAATGTTTGGTAAGGACTTGGCTTTTTGTAGCCGCTACAGTAATGAATAAATGAATTTCTAAAGTGAGTCATAGATTCTTTTTTCTATGCTCTGCTGTGCTTTCTCATCTCCAGTCTCTGAGTAAATCATGAAGGTTTATTTGTGCATCTTCCATGGACATTTCATCAAAGACTCTAGAAAAAAGGACAGGAGGCTGCTCATCCTCTCTCATGAAGAATCTCTCCTCCACAAAAGAGGTCAAAATTACACTGTCAGGTGGAGTCATCACAGTGCCTTTCTCTGCCTTCTCCATAGGCAGAACATGCACTAGTGCAGCTCTACACAATCTGACATACCTCCCAGCCCCTCTTTGCCTTCAAAGCAGCTTTTTGTCATTTGGAAACAGATTGAAAAATAAAAATTATACAGCTTCATTTACTTGTGCTGGAGTATTGACAGACCAACCAACCTTGATCAAACTTATGTAATATAAACTTAAGTTTATATTACAACCTCCCTGTCCACTCCTGTCCTCTCATGACAGCCGACAAAGCACCGTCAGCAGAAAAAAAGCTGGCTGACCCCTGAGCTTTTTCAATGCAAAGTGGGACATTGTAGAGAAAAAGTACCAACATAACAGTTTAAAATAAATGGTCAGCCTTAGCACTGTGCCAGCTAAGGCACCATCAGACCTTCTCGTCGTGTCAATGTTACTGTTGGAAACAACAGCCTTCAACTGAGTAGAGAGCTGAGATGGTGAACCCCTCACTAGATCTTGTATGTGTTGCCCTTTGGTTAGTTCAAGTAGCTGGTGGTGGGATAATTACACACCTACGTCATCTGTCCAAAGTCCAAGGTCCCAACTCAACTAAGAATTTATTACCCTTCTCTCCACACTCATATATTCTCATCCTAACACACTTCCCTCAGCCTAAAATCTCTCTGATGGGTGTCACAAAAGGAGGAAATTACTGGTGTCCCATTTGAGAGGTGCTCATTCTTCCTTCCTTGTATTTAGCTAGGATGAATAATAGATAATGAGGTAGAACAGTCACCACTAGAGAGAGCTCTGATACTAAAATTATCTTCAAGCCTTATTTTATCTAAGTTCTTATTGCAGAGTTGAAGAGCAGTTTCTTGAATGGATAGAGTGTCAACAAGGGAAGAGCAAAACAAAAAGAAGGAACTTCAGTGTGTTAGGAGGGATTTTAGACTAAATGTTATTGGATCATGATTGGTCTACAGAAAGAAGAGAGAGTGATTTTCTAGTTTGGACTTGGACTCTTTCCACTTTAATTCAGCAGTTTTTGACACTCCACTTGCAATACTTATTGCTGTTCAGTTGCTCTGCTTCATGGTTTATGACTTGATATTGCTTTCAGGAGAATATAGGAAGAAAACAGAATACTGGAATTTGGGGGGGGAGTTATTTACGAATCTTTCAATTTATTGGTGGTTTATACTTCAGTAAAAGTTCATGTAATTTTCAGAAGTAACTTGGCATATCTATATATATGGACTGTTTAAATGAGAAGTATCTATGAGCAGGAAAAACACCTTTTTTCCTCTTTCATGAACACCAGAAAATAAACATACCTGAGATACCAACACTGTCCAGTAATATTTGTGCCTTTATTATCAATGTTCAATGCACCCTTACTGAATGGGAGATATGAATCATGTAAAGATAGAGACTGGCAATGCTTGAATAAGGAAGGCCAGGTAGGCAATTCCATTGTTTTTATAAATACTACAGGAAAGGTGCCACAAAGGCAATTTGCTGAATATTCTTCTAATAGTCTCTTAAATGTGATCTCTCTTTGTCATTGCACCACGATGAAGGGGTAGGGCCAACATGACAATCTGTGTGACCTGTGTGAGTAAAACGGGGATCAAACATCCTGTGTCAAAGCTGACAAAATAGAAGCCGGTGTCCAAAGCTTGTGTTTCAAAGCCACACTCAGTCTCCATTCATTCCACATGCTTTGAATACTGTAGTCCCTCAGTTTGGGATCAATCCCTCCACAGTTAGGAAATATGATTATAGCTTCAGAATATCTTGACCTTTGTTCCTTCTTATGTAGTTAGGACTTCTTTTTGCAAAAGATCGCTGACTTTTTTTATAAACTTCCTTTTGTGGGAGGCTGAGAACAGACACTACCCTTCTACTTCCAGAATAAGGGGATAGTTGCTTTAGTTTCTTTCCAAGATAGTTAGATGTTCCTCCACCCTCATCTGTAGCAGTCATCAACAAGTACAGGCAGGCTGTCCATCATCATCTGTTTCAGTCCCCCACAAAAGCAATGTTTGTTAAACAAAATGGTTAGTAATCTCTATACAAGAAATTTTAACAGATCATAAACTTGGCCATTTCAGAATATTTCTGTGTTTTCACCTTTTAGGGGTGTGTGTGGGGGCTGAATACGTCTTTCTTTTCATCCTCAGAACTGTTATCTCTATTGATTGTCCCTCCATTTCTGTGAATAATTTGACACAGCAGTTTTTTCCTTATATGTAAACATTGCAAAACTTCCGACCCCCCACAGGTCTGAAGAAAAAAGTGTTAATTAATTTGTCAGACCTAGTCCCTTGGAGAAATTTCACCAGAGACATCAACGATATTTCATCCAGTGGTGAATGTTACCAGTGTCTATCCTGATTCTTACTGGAAAATGTAAGCTAATTTTGAATTTTAGACATTGTTTATTTAGATAAATAAATGGTTAGCAGGGTTCAGGACAATGTAAAGTCCACATGACACCATGATCTCATACATTTTTCAAAAATTCAGAGATGACAAAATTTTAGCCTGACAACATGCATCACGATGTTTTGAGACTAGAAAATGCAAAACCAGAATTGGAATTACTTGAAGTAAAAAAGAACTTGCAAAAGTTTCAGACAGATGAAGAGATGGCTGAGATAAAAAAGAAAAATTAGTATGGACATTCAGAAATAGAATCACAGAATCACAGAAATACAACCAAAAAAAGTTGACAAGCAAATTTATTACAAAAGACAGGGACAAAGATTGCAAGATCTGCAAATGTTTTTGATTTAAGAAGATAAAGAAAATAGAAAGTCTTTTAATTGTGACAGAGAGTGAATACAATTCAGAGGTAGATTTGTTGCTGGGTTTGTTTTTCTTTTTCTGGAATAATGGGGTAGGACTCCAGAAAATACATCAGGAAAAACATGGGTTATAAACATTTAAGTAAGGCAGAACAAAGTGAAACATCCCAGAATGCTTAAAAAAAAGCTGAAGTAACCTTTGATCAGGGTCATCTTCACAGTGCTGGAGAAAATAAAACTAGTAACCCTTTAAAAACATAAAGCAGAGAAAAGAAAATAAAGACTGATCAATGTAAATTTAAAGTGCACCACTGGAGAGGAAATTATTAATCAATACATCTACAAGCCCCTAGAAAATAACAGCATGATGAGAAGCAGACAAGGTGGCTTTCTCAGGAACAAACTACACACAACCAAACTCTTTGCTTCACTTAGCTGACAAAAGGGAAGAAATGGATGCCACATATCTTGTCTATAGTATGGCTTTTGATATTCAGGACATTCTCAACCCCTACAGCCTGAAGAAAGGAGGGACAGATGAGATTGTCATGAGGTAAGTGCACAAATGGTTAGTAGGATGATGCCCAGGCTTGCAAACAACTCAGAAAGATCACTGTGAAGAAAAGGGGAAAACAGTGGGACAGGTGTCAGCAGTATAGTTGAAATAGTCTTTCAGCCTCAAACATACCCTCATTTTACCTATAGATATATTGGAAACTTGAAATAATTAAGTTTGTTTACTCCCTAAAGAGGGCAGCAGTATGTATTTGTACGGGAAGAGGGGAGAGATGATATATGACAGTCCTCCAGTTGTTCAAAGGCTGGTACAGAGCAGACAGAGGGCTGACCAGCAGGCAGGAAGGGCAGCAGGCTGCAGGGACTACTGCTTTCCTTCCCAGCTGCTTGGACTCTGCTTGCAGCTGATTTGAGTGCAATGGCAATGAATGTTTTGTGTGTGTTCTCCTGCCTAAAGATTTCTGTGAAGCCTGCCCTTAGAAGCAAGTGTACAGCACAGAGGGAGAAAAATGTATAGTGCCTTGGAAATTACAAATGAAAGCAGCATGTTCTAAAAATTAGCATCAGTTTCACAGCTGTAACCATTACCTTTTTACGTCACCTTTTATAAACAGGTTCTTAAAGTACTCACAGGTTCCTCTTTGGTAAAAAAACGCAAAACAAACCAGAGATTTGAATGAGTTCACTTGAAGTCAATAATATTATGCTGATTTACCCCAGCTGAACATCTGTACTGGGATTGTATATATAGGAATATAACACTATTCAGTAAAATCAAACACATAACACAGCTAAGATACTCTGAGCAAGAAATTCATGTCTCTAAAGAGGTTTTAGTATTGCCTAGTGAACTGCAGTGTTTTGAAATATAGCTATTGTCATGTATTTTACCTGCTCCACAGTCCTTATTTGTGTAGACTGCCTTTCATATGAACAATGCTCAGAACTGATATTTGGAAGACTAAAGTGTTCCTTTTTTCACACTGCTGGCATTTTCGTCAGATCAGTGACATTGTCTCAATTTACACCAGGAGAGAACAGGGCTGAAAAAAAGTTCATTTATAAGTACATTAAATTGCAATTAAAGAAGGAAAATCTAAGAAGTAAATCTGGTGTCAAAAATTTATTTTCAAGGGAGGTTTGGAAACAGACAAACAGTGAGTCAGAAGGACACTGTGTGTTGTAGAACCTGAAATCTTTCACAACATCAGCAAAGCTATGTCTGAATATAGCAAGACTTTATCTGCATACATTAAAAAACAGCAGTCAATGTCCTGAAAGGGTTGAATGCACAGCAGATACTTCCAGTACAGATGAGGAAACTTGGAGGAGATGTATGAAAAAGGGAGGAAAAGCAGGTGCTGAATCCTGTTTCTGTCGCACAAGTGGGATGCAAACATTGCTTTCAAAATAAACGCAGTTATGGAGGTTGGGATAGGGATAGACATGCTAAAGCAGCAGTTTCACAGTTCTAACCATTACCTCTTTGCAGAATTCTTTTAAAAACAGGTTCTTAAAATAGTCATGGGTTTCTTTTTGGTGAAAAGTGCCAAACAAAACTGAGATTTGAATAAGGTCACTTGACATGGGAAAAAGAGCAACAACAACATGAAGATCTGTAGGATTAAGGTATTTCTACTTTAAAAAAAAAACTTGGAGGGGACTAATGACCAAGTTCTGACAATATTCTAGGGTCAAACATGAGGATTAGTTACTTTCTTAATTGGGAGGATGAGGAAGAAACTTTTGATGATTTAAACATTTGTGGGACAGATTGTAAAGATGGAAGACTTAATTGCACGTGAATTTCCTAACCTAGAAACAAATTTGTAATTGTATAAACATTTACTTAAAGTTAAAGGTGTATATTTGAGCAAATCTTATTGGCAGTCCTAGTCTTTACTTTTACTTTAAAGCAAATTACTATCCTTTCCAGCATAAGAACAGATGTGTTATCATGAAGAGCTTCATCTATACAACTGCACATGTACTCAGTTGTACCCACTCACAGAGAGGCGGGTACATAGGAATTTTATCAAACAAAACCAGAAATTTATTTTGTAGCAGCCACTACAAATTGATTGTGTATTTTCTTGCTATTGGGTGTCCTTTAGAGGTATGACAACGATAAAACAGTATGATAATGTCATCTTTTCAAGACTGAGTAGCAACCAATTCTTACTAAAACTGTAAATTTACAAAAAAATCTTTAAAAACTGAGAATCAGATAGCACTGAAGAAAAAGCATTGCACTTGTTCTACATAATTTTTAACCTGATCTCAAGATGTAAGAAGGCATGGCTTTTTAATATTTGAGTCTTAGGTCTTGAGTTTTTGAGTATTTGGTCTACCAAGTGCTAAATGTTTAGAACTGGCCCATAGCAAAGCCAGGTATGAAAAAGTAGAGGCTGAAAACAGAAGGATGTCAAGTATCAAAAACCAGCTGATTTGGAACTGAGAAGAAATCATGAAACAGAAGATAAGAGGTATAAAAATAGTATCAATTAGTAGAAAAGAGGCTCTGACTAGAAGCTACAAGACAATATCTGGCTAGCTATGAAGGCAGCTGATGGTACTGTCAAAACCTATCATGAAACAAGGAATGCAAACAGACATTTATTAACATTGTGAATTTACAAGGCAACACAACCTTTGGTGGTACAAGATGCTGAAACTTTGGAGATCTAGGCCAACAGAAAACATGCCAGCTGTTGAACAGGTGAAAAGTGTGGACAAGTTCAGAAGAAAAGTCAGTTATTCCATGTTTTCTGTAACATAAGCCTGTTTTGGAAATTGTCCATCAATTCAGAAATGTGAAAAAATCTTCACAACAACTTCACTATTTCGGTCAGTCCTTGTTCTGTCAGACTTAAAGAAAATGACAGAAAATAGAATATTTCATCTTCATATGATTTATTTAGAATGCAAAATTCAGCTTTTTGCTGTAGCTCTTTCTTTCCCAGACCTTCTGGATTATTTTTTTCAAAATCAACAGTCAAAAATCTGAAACAAAGTACATACTGTAGGGACATTTTACTTTACCAAAATATTTCAAGGGAGAAGAGCCTAGTTTCTAACAAACTCAAGTGGTTTTGCTACCTTTCACGGTGTTTCGCTTTTTTTTAATCAGCAGGTTGACAGTTCTTACTTTACCTTAAGGAAGGGGAATGGTAAGGTACCTTGAATACTGACTGAGATACCACTGTTTTAAGGTCTGATTTATGATCAATCTGCTTTTTTGATCCCAATTACTATACAACCTGATTGTGTTCAGTGTATTTGTCCTTTCAACAGAACAGAGGGGCAATTATCACATTGAGTTCATAAAGTATGAACCTTGTTAATGTTCTACCCACCCGACTAACCAATTCATTTCGGCCACTTCTGCCTCTTTGGTCTCCGACTAGGGCAGCAGTTTTCTCTGTCACACACTTGTGAAGAAAAAAGAGGGGAAAAAAAAAAAGGATCAGATTTACTGTATCTCTTCAGGTTCACAAACATCTCTCTTTCAGCAGCAATGCCAGGAAGTTGTAAACACACATAAAGCCTTTTAGTTTAAGTACAGTCTCTTAATTATTCTCTCTCTTAAATATAGCTCTCTCAATTTAAATCTACTAACATTTTGCCCTGGTGGCAGGTATCCAGATCCATCGTTACAGCTCAAGATGATTCAGTGGCTTTCTAGCCCCACAAGACTCTTTACTTTATCAAAAGCATGGCAGAGGAGTAGACAGGAAGTAAAATGATGAGGGAATAATTGAAACACAGGAGCTAAAGATACCAAAAACAAGAAAGCTGACTCGATTAGTAAGTCAGAACTGCTGACTGAGGGAAACCTCAGTACCAAATACCTTGGTATTACCTAAGGGAGTTGTGCAAAAATGGCTGATTGGCAGAGAGGCAGAAAAAAGAAAAACTAATTCTATCCTGAAGACAGGCCATGAAAGACACAAATTTTCTTTAAAGACTGTACTAGGAATTTCTTGTTGTAGTCTTAGTGGGCACCATTTTTTCTGTTTACTTAAGACTTTGTACTATTAGTCATTAAAACTAAATGAACTGAAAACAAAAGTAATAAACAGGTGAAACTTTGTCAAAATGAATGCCAACTCCCATCCTTTTTTTTCCTTAGTTCTGATTTTATTTTTGAACAATAGTAATATTATGAAAACAAGAATCATAGTCCTGTTGCTATTTGAAAATATGTTTTGCTTCTTAACTGCACATTAAGCTTTTCTCGAGCTACTTCAGGAGATTGATAATGTGATGTGCAGTCTGTCACTGTTCAGCATTTTGACCAGATCAGTGGTATGTGAAATCCGGTCAGATCTTTGAAGTGCTAAATTACTGGACTGAGTTCTGTGTTTGATAAAGGATAACAGCATCACCTCCCGCATTACTGACATGCTGCTTGTTCTAAAACTGAGTCAGAGTGAATGAACTTTGGGAACTCTGCAGAAGTTCCTAACTAGTCTATCCTATCTGGAATGATCTCTGAAGGTTGTATAAAAACATTGTAAAGACACGTCTGTGATTACTGCACATGCCAAGTCTGCTGTAACAATATGCAGAAGAATTCTGATTCTCAGATTACCAGCCTGCTGTTTCTCCTGAAAGATGAATTCCTTTCTATTAAAATACATTTCTGATATATACAAGTTGCTAATCTGTTAAACTAATATAAAGTCCAAAGAAAATAAGCCAGTGTATTTTTTGTGAGGGAAGGTAAGTGACATAAATCTGAATAAATTATCTCTTGGTACATGTAAAACATAAGTATAAACTTTGGAAATGTGGAAGAATGGAGTATTAAAATCTTTAGGAAATAGGATATGTGAGAATATTTTCAATGCACACACTTCTATGAAACATCCAAACTATTAACATTCCTTTAGGGATTTGGTACTGATATTGTCAGACTGGAGAAGAGGACGTGAGGGACAAGATATGTTTGATTCCATAATGGGAACTGTTGTTGGATCCAAATTTGCCAAGGAAATAAGCAATAGCAGTGGTAGCAAAAAGAACACATAAACAAGATTATAAAACACAAGAAAAAATTCAGCCATTCCAGATATCTTTAGCTATCAGTTTGGCTTTATCCTGAGCTGAATCCAGAAACAGTAAGTCTCCTATTTCCAGATTATAACATTTGATCATATTTTAAAAGCTTGCTTCTACCACCTGTTCTCACACTGATGAGTACCTGTGTGATTTCCATTTTACCAAGGGACCCATTAGTATTGCAAAGCACATTGCAGTGTGAGCAGTGGTGGCATTAATGAATATCAATAGTGGGTGGACTGATGATCCAGCACAAGCTCGCCTGCTGCTTTTGGTAATCAGGATTCAATTCCTTGCTCTGCCACCAGCTTCTACAACATTAGCAAAGTCACATAAGTTAAATCTGTTTGGAGGATATAGATGGATGTGAGTTCAGTCTCACAAAGTTTAAACTGAGCACTCTGAAAGCTCTTGAGCAGCAGTAGTTAAGTGCTGTTAAACTAATATCCATTGCCTTTCAGGAATCGTGTAGCATGGCACATTAAGAGCAGCCATTTGGCTTCTGTTCCAGAACTGGGTCCTAACCTACCATATGATGGCACAGCGACCTCATGTCATAGACTCCCAATAATCTCATACTATTCCAATTTTTGAGTTATCATATTTTGGGAAGTAATTTCTCTTCATTTGAGACATCGTAACTCACTGTAACTCACCATCTGCATGCTAATATATTTTGGTAAAATCAAACAGTGGGAATCGGGTGAAAACTCTCTTAAGTCATGCTATATTATTTTTCACTGTAATAGATAATAAACTACTCAGAATGGCTGAATTCTGCAGACAGTTTCTTGGAGTAACCTGAAAGCCTCCATTGCCATTTGGAAACACCAAGGCCAACAGCAATTTGGCTAGTCAAGCCATCACCACTGGGAATTCTTCTCTGAGCGTGTCAGATGTCAAGTTAGGTGGTAAGAGGGAGCAAAACTTTAATCTTGTGTGTTGCTTCACTTCAGTCTAATCCACACTTCCTTGTTCAGTCCATGCCCCCTTTTTTGTCTGAGGAAGCTACAGACATGCAGCTCTGTAGCCCTTCCCTTTCATTGAGACTAAGATTATATCACCTCTCCTAAGCCTTGCAATAGTTGACCCTTGAATGCAAGATCATGGGATTCCCCTCCCTTACAAAACCATTTTTGTTTAAGCAGATTGGGCAATAGCTAATTACTGTAAGCCTTTTTTTGTTGTTTGTTTGGTGGGTTTTTTTCAGAAAATGGTTATAGAAAAACATAAAGAATTTTCTTTCCAATATTTTCCATTGAAACAAAAGAAAGTAACAGAAACTACATAATTGTGCTTTTGAGAGGAGCAGCCTTATATTAAACTTTAACCTGTTAAAACTGCATATTTATCCTAATTTTCTATAATACTCAACTGGACCAAAACAATATGAATTTTCAAGCCAGGTGGGAACATGTCTTTTGAGCTGTGTCATGTAACAAAAATCATTCTCTCTCAGACTTTTTTCCTTTTGTTGCTTTCCTCAAAATAAACTTTTTTTTTTATTTAATGATATATTTGCTGAAATTTTGCCTTTGATGGCATCTTTAATACAGATGTTCTTTAAAAAAAAAACCCAAACATAGACCAAAACAAAACATTTTTTCTTTCTGTCTCTCTCTGTGTCTCTGTCTCTGTCATACTCCTCTCCTGTGTGGTAAACATACTTACACTTAAAAGATCAAATTCTAGCAAACATATTATTATAATAGATATGGCTGAACAACATCAGATATGCCTATGTGGCACCTACACAAAAGCCAGAAATGGACATATTAGGGAAACACATAAATCCTGTTGTCTCTCAGGTTATTCCCTTTTCAACCTATTTTGCCATTATACAAAGAAAGCAATAGGAACAGTAAGATGTACTCTAACAGAGACTACCAGATATGCTACCATGGAGTCAAGCATGCATTAACACTAGAATTGTATGAATTACTTATGTGAATAATCAGCATTACGAATTCAGCTCTGTCTTTGTACGTTTGTCAGTTATTCATAATCATTCACATGTCAGTGTGAAGATTTTTAAGCATCTTAACTGCTTGTGAATTGTTAAGGTTGATCATATATTACATGTGGTACACCACAGTTTGTCTAAATCAAATGGTGGTTTTGTTTCCCTTCACTGGATGCCTGAGTAAGTGTATGCAAGTAAGAAAATAATAATTAGCTACAAATGGAAAAGGAGCATTCTTCCTTTGTGCCAATAATTCTAATTCAGTGAAACCTTTATGTATATGTTTATATCCTTTCAGCATGATGGGTAAACAGCACAAATTTTGTGAAGAAAGGCACATTCACAAGATCCATGCATGAAAGTGTACAACACAGGTTCCTTGTCTTGCCATACTCTCCCTCTCCCTCTCCCTCTCCTCTCCTCTCCTCTCAATATAAATCAATAAATAAGGAAGGCAAACTGGAACACCTACAGTGCCAACATAGTTGTGTGTGCAGAAGGAGGACATAGCTTTGAAAACATTCTGAATTTTGTCTAACCTTGCACTAAGTCTAGTCCAAGTGGTTTTAGTAGGAAAGTCACTCTACAATATCAAATACAGTTCAACTAGGTTTACCACTGTAGTGGGAAAGAATAGGTTAAACAAATCCTGCATGCAGAACTGCTATTTTAAGAAAGAGAAATACACAAAAATGAGAACGTGGGTAAAAGCAAAGCAAAGCAAAAAGCTGAAGGGATAAATCCAGAAAATAAGAAACCTGGAGTTAAAAAATATTGTATTAGAAGACTAGGTAAAACTAAACAACAACAAAAAAAAAGAAATTAAAACTCTCCAGATAAAAACCTTGTACTGCTCAATAAAAAAGTTGAAGAGACTATCATACAGAAGACGCTGGCATTTAAAAATTGGAAAGCTTTCTCAAATGAGGAGAACAGAAAAATCCATAATACACAGCAAGTCAAAGAGAAGCAGGAAATTAAAGGAGCTAAAAAGAATGTGAAGAGCATCTTGCAAAGGATGCTCAAACTGATAATGAAAAGTTATTAAAATCCATCAGAATCAGCCAGCTAGGGAAGTGGTGGTGTTCTTTGATGAGAGGTGTAAAAGGGGAACTCATGAATGATAAGACCATAGAGAAGAAGTTCAATGAAATATTGCTTTCATTTTTACTGCATTTACAAGATGCTTGGGAGATTCCCCCACCTTGTAAATTGCTGGCAGCAAATGGATCAGAGGACCTAGAAAGACCTGGAATAAATACATAGGAAGTATTGTACCAAATAAATCTAATAGTCAATAGAGCAACCAAGAGAAGATATGATTGACCTATGAGTTCTGAAGGAACCCAGATGGGAAACTGTAGGACTGCTGCCTGATGTCTGAAACCCACTGCTGCAAACCCTCACAGTGCCAGAAGACTAGCATATCTATAAAAAAGGTTCTGAATGAAACCATGCAAACTACAGATCATTTAGTCTGACTTCTGTCTCTGGCAAGATGGTAGAGACTGTATTAAAATCATGAAGCATTTGGGTAAATTGCAGTGTTCTGGGAAGGAGTCAGGAGGCTCTGTGAAATGAAATCCTGCTCCACTAACCTGTCAGAATTTGGGCAGATGTTAACCATCATATGGATAAAAGGGATCCAGTGGATACAATTACTTTCAATTTTTAAAACACTTGATAAATTTCCAAATTAAATATTATTACAGCTTGGAGGAAAGGTTCTCTTCTGGACTAAAAGCTTGTGGAGGTAGGCCTAAGGCTGCCTTTTCAGGATGGCAGAAAGTCAGCAGTGCCATTCCTTAGGGATGCTTGGGCCAAGGAGCTGTAATGTGGTGCAATTTATACATGTGTGCAGTGAGGGACCCAGAAAACACCCTGTGAGCACTCCTGTGCCATGAAGCCTTTGCCAGCAAAGTCCCTGATAGACCACAGGAATCAGTTCAGAGTTTAGCTGACTCACTGGGGCTCCTCACTCTCTGCTGATTAGGACATCCTGCTACTCTGTGTCTGAAGTATTTGTATACATTGATTAGATCCCCCCTAAGTCTTGTCTTCTCAAGACTAAAAAGACCCAAGTCTTTGAGAGATGCTCCAGGCCCTTAATCATCTTTGTGGCCCTTCTCCAGCAGTTCCCTGTCCTTCTTGAACTGGGGGACCCAGAACTGGACACAGTACTCCAGATGGGGTCTCACCAGGGCAGAGTAGACAGGCAGGATAACCTCCCTTGACCTGCTGGCCACACTCTTTTTGATGCACCCCAGGATGCCATTTGCCTTCTTGGCCCCAAGGGCACATTGCTGGCTCATGGTCATCCACCAGGACCCCCAGGTCTTTCTCCTCAGAGCTGCTCTCCAGCAGGTCAGCCC
>JAOXJM010000012.1:87058078-87075080 GCA_026413425.1 Tringa solitaria
GTTTGTTGTGTGGGTGTTTATTTTTGTCAGAGTTAGGTTGATGGCTGGACAAGATCTTGAAGATGATCTTCCAACCTAGAAGATTCTATGATTCTATGAACTCCACAAGTTAGAGACAGTCAAACTCGGATACTACTTTTCTTAGTGAACCTAAATAGTATGGACAGCCTGCTCCAAGAAGATCTTCCGCAGATCTTCTGCATTCATGCTTGCAGCTTGCATCTCTTGTCGGGTAGTGAACCTGTCACCCTGTCACACTTGCCCTAACATCTGCATCTGTTTGTTTTGTTGTGGTTTGGGGTTTTTTTTGTTGTGTTTGGTTGGTTTTTTTGGGGTTTTTGGGGGGTTTTTTGTTGTTTTTTTTTTTCTCCTGTGTTTCATCTTCATCAGAAAAGCTTTGATTTCCTTCAGTTTTATTTCAAAATTGTTTCTCTTCTAGTATGTATATATTTCTAAAATATCAGATTTCCCTTCTGTGGTAAACCTGATATGTTCATGGACATCTCAAAACTAAATCCTTAGCAAGCAGGGAGAAGCCTGTAACCTTTTTAATACATGCACTCCAGGAGACTTGCAAAAAAGATCTCTTACGGAAATGTACTTCTCCTGTAGGCCACTGGGATAATGTTCTCTGTGTTGTGTTGTATCAGTTTGGGTGTGGTAACATTGATTCAGAATCTAAAACTGTTTATTTTCTAATCTTTGCAGGGAAGTCCTGGAAAACATTAAATACTACATGTCACTCAAGTGCTTCTTTAAGCAACATTCCATCAGTACTGTGATTTTTAAGTCCTGTAGCACTGATATTTGAGAGATCCTGACTAAGAATTCCCAAATACATTTCAGACTTGCATGAACAATCACAAACCTTTAAAGACGTTTTCATTTGACTTCTGATCTATATTTGGCAGGTTTAAAAATAACACTAATAGCTATGAGAGTGTGCTTTCTCTAATTATGCTTTCAGAACAATTCAACCTATTCCACTGTCAATCAGTTACTCATTTAAACCTGGTGGTAAACCTAATATTGCCCATAATAATTAGTGTACTTCCATGGAGAGATATTTTTACTGTTTTTAGCAGAGCTTTGCAATACATACTTATAAAATCTAGGAAAATGCTGTAGATGTTTTATTGGGGTTTTACAATCCAAAGTGAAAGAGCCTTCGTGCAGATGCTTGACAAAGGACCCATTAAACAAGTCAATCACATATCTGTGTCAGAGCTGCTGAATGTCCTAAGTGAATATATGTATTCATATATATTCCTGCTAGGGATATATCAGAAAAAATTGATCCACAGTGATTACTTATCCACCTCTAAAGTGGCTGGAAATAAAAATGGTTCCTTTGGAATCAGGTTTTTTAGATTGGCTTTTTATGCTTGATATTGCCACTCAGGTCAGCAACCTAAACCTTGGTGGACTGTCTAGTTAAGCCAGCCTTTTTCATGGCTAATGTCTAATAGCTAGGACTGTAGCAGGCTGGTCTACCCCAGTAAATACCACCCAAATGAGAAACATGTCAGCTCTGTCTCAAGTGGAGGTGAAAGTAAGAATAAGACTGAGCCTTCTCTAGGACCAGCTTGATACTTTGAAGTGTTGCATTTGATATTTGAGTCAGCAGGGGTAGAGAAGGAAACAGCATGAAAGAAGATTTTGAGGGTCAGCGAGCTTTGGCAAACAAGGAAATTTGATTGCTTAGTCCACCAAGATGGGAGATATTTACTTTTTCTTGTAATTCCTGTTGAGACAAGAAAGAATTTTGTTATCAGGACTAAGGACTGACCTCTTGCCATGTGATAAATTTATAAGCTATCAAATGAGCATCTTAATCTAAAAAAATAGTGTGTTGGAAGACAAATGTAAAGGCAGTGAGATTTCAGGGTAGTTAAAAAGGGGCCCAAGGGAGACACTGACAAAAAGTGAATATATAATTGGAAGGAAAATACACATGGAAAGTAATTTCAAATTAAGGGGTATTTGACTATTGTAAAGGAAGGGCATGGACAGGCTAGATAGATCACTGGAGGCAAAGGGGGCAAACTGGTGTTGGGAGGGGAATGAAAGAATCTGAAGAATTGCTTGTGTTTCTCCTAATAAAACAATAGTACTGTGTAAGGAGAGATGCAGAGATGAAAGAGGTTTTGGCACTTTTTTTGTTGAGATTTTTTAAAAATTATTTATTGTTCACAAAGACAACTGCAAAATGTCTATTTTAGAAGCAATGCTCGATGCTAACGAGGTTCTCCAAGCAGACCCTGTGAAGGTCCTAACAAAGTCAGCTAATGCAATGACAAAAAGATGCCGATGTGACAGGATAATTTTAACACTGTACTTACAGAGTAATTATCTTTGAATCCTCTGCTTTTTTTTTTCATTGCATATCGGAAAGGTATCCTATAATTACTAATGCTGTTTTAGTTTCTTTTTTTAAAGAAAACCAGCTTAAATAATTGACTGTGAGTCACCACAGGTGGTTTTCTGTTCCTTTCATGACAGTGCTCTATAGTGCGGTCCCAAAACATTTTAAGTCCAAGCAGTCTTTGTTTTGGAAACATGCCAGCCAAGCCTAGTGCTATGAGTATTTTTTTAGAGCAATTGTCAATGAGGGTTTAAGAAATAAAGAAATGAATAGCCCAGGGGTACCGAAAAGTTTCTATACTTTAAGAACACATTCCTCATCTAGAGGAATGTGCTTTTTTTCCTAATCACCACAAAGAATTCAAACACTTCTTCTTATTTGTACTGTTTTTGCATTGAGGATTTTGGTATTTAACATATCTATCCTGTTTTGTATTTTTCAAAGCAGAGAGAAGAAACATAGCATAACACTATTCCAAATGACGAATTTCAATATTTTGACATCAGTGGAATTTTTTAAAGTATTAAGTCCATGAGGGTCTGCACAGTTGTAGTCAAAGAAAATCAGCTATTGAGTTTTTAATTAAGAAAGTAAGAGAGAAATCTGAGAGGAAAAAAACATGGTGGTGAAATTATTCTGTCATGTTTGTCCTTGACAATGGGCTTAATAGAAAGGGACAGACTCTTCCAGATGTAGGGTGGGATTCACTTTCTATAACACATGCTATAGAATTTTAAATAACAAACAGTCTTCCCTGGCTCCCTTTGATATTTGAAAAGAGAGATCTCCACATGAAGCTTTATTATAAAAAACTACTCTGATGAGATAACCTGTCCTTCACCTCCACATACCTAAAACTATACTCAACCTTAGATGTCTAATGTAAGGAGAGAGAAACTTCTCCAAGACATTACTGAGCAAGAAAGTGTAACTTCTGTAGCACAGGTAAGGAAAGCAATCACAAATGGCAAAAATATGTATTTTCCTTAAGAAAAAATGTTTAAAACTCTCATTCAGGCTACTTTGAAATTCATCTCCAGGGTTCTTGAAATATGTCAGGTGAATTTCCACTAGTCAAGTTGCAAACCAAGTATTTTAAGCTTTTAGTGGCTGCCTTTTCAGAAAAGTAGATAGCTATTTGGGTGGAAGCTTCTCATCAAACTTTTTTTTTCTAAGAAATGCAAAAACTTAGATAAACACTGTTTGGGAAATAATAACTATATTTAGATTTGTAAAAGCTGCTGAGAGAAGAATAATTCCAAGGAGTAATTATTCTCTGGGAGATGAGAATGGATTTGGCAGTCATGGTAGCTGTTGATTCTAAAGTGGGAAAGGATTTAATGACGGGAAGAAAGGGAAAGAGTTTTCCTGCATCAGACTCTTGCCATTTCATAGGCTGTTAGTGCCTATATGCTGGCACACTCAATGAGTACAACTGCATCAACATCTGAGAATGAGTGCACTCTTGCAAACATGGGCAAACACATGTTAAAGGGAGGCATGTGAAATGCACACAGATATTTTTCCTCACTCTGAGGTAAAATAAACCTCATAGAAGAAGCAAAACTAACAATGACAATCAGTCTCGTTCTTCTATCTAATTTACTTTTGCTTTAAACCTTTTTCTAAGTAACAGTATTTTGTTCGATTGTTCAGAAACATGGTTTGGCCTAATTGCATTTTTATTTCTAAGTGGTAAGTAGCCATTTAAACCTTTTCAAGATCATAGTCTTTGACCTACTTAGAGGTGCTTAGCAATTATCAAAGCACAAAACACTGATTTTTAAAGGACACATGCAAGCACCCTTTTCTCTCTGTTAAATAGATGTTATAGGACAGCAGACTTCCAAGAGACATATCTAAGAGTTATAACCGATATTCTCTTTGAATATCTACTGTTTATCCTCTGCAAATATGCAATTTAAGAGTTGTATTGAACCACAAAGAATGAGCCATTTACAAGTACCAATTTATAAATCAGTAGCATGTCAATATTTTAAATTTCTCTCAGTATCATGTGCCTAGAATCCCAGCTTTTAAGTATAAATTTTATACTGCAAATGCATCTTTAGAAGTCACATTTGCTAATAAAACCACAGTCTTAACTCTATTTTGGACAGGCTGGAAAAAATGAAAACAGAAAGACTAACAACTGCTATTTGGCTGGTCTGGACAAAAACAAAATGATAATTCAATGAGAAGATTGATTAAAAAGGACAGGAATTGACAGCTTCTAGTTCCTGTTCTTCAGTCCAATTCTGATATTACTGAGATTGAGTCATGCAATCATGGCTTTTAGTAAGCATGTAAATTAACTATTTTTTCTCAGAGAAGGACTGACTTTGTTGTAAAAAGTCTGGGAAGCTTCAGAAATAGGCTACATTGAAAATTGTTCTGGAAACTCCAGTCTGATAATTTAAGCTCTTTAACAATATTTTGGTCAAGCTTACAACAAATCAGCGAGGTTTCAAAAAACTCTGCTCTGTCTACAATTTAGCATAAATTTGTGAAACATATCTAAAAACTGACACAGATTTCCTCAAATTAGGACTTTCTGACTAAAATAAATCCAATTTTTAAATCCTCAACTAGTTGTAGTTAAGCCAGACCTAATGTTTTCCTTTGCTGTTTCCCCAGTCTCAGACAGGTCGATCAACAGTATGTAAGTTTTTCAAAATTTTATCTTATAACCACACAGTTAAAAAAAGGGTGGTGGGGGGGAGGAATTTGCAGTTACTGTGATAATGCTTACAGAAACTGATTTCTTCACATTTTTTGTGAAAAATATGTCCCTTGGACTTATGGATTGTTATTTTAAATGCTACTAATTTTTATTAGAGAATAATGGCCAGTGGTTAGTCTCAGTTAATGGCTCAGCTCACACTGCACTGAGCGAACAAAGGTGGCAAAATCAAGTTAAGATAATCACAAGGGCAGAGGGGAAACTATGTCTCAGAATTTTCTTGATCTGTGTGTGGTTTAAATCAGACTCTGAAATTACTTTGTTTTAAACATGTTATTAGAAAGGACCCTAGACTTCTGTGGCAGACTATCACAGGTTTTTTTCCTGAAGCATGGATAAAAGCTATTCTTACTAAAATTAGAAGCATTTTTGCGCATATTGAAACCACTGTGATTACAGAGTTTCTGAAAAGACAAGTTTTGTACTATTAACCAGCTTTATGACCCAGGATTTTTACCATGGAAACACACAAATTTCTGTGCTTCTACCCTGTGTTAAATTAACCAGATTTCCTCCTGTTGTTTTCTTAGTTGAAAATTCAGGTCAAAACAGTAGCTACTTTAGATTTGCAATGTAATAATACTTCAGGTAATGTTTCAAATAGGCAAGATTTTAGATAATCAGTTATGAGATGAGAAAGGAAAAAAAAAATCCACAGTAACTGAATTTTCTAAGCTAGGCACCAATACCTATTTTTTAATACTTTGAAGGGAGATTGGAAACCATTGTTGGAAGTCAAAGTGATCATAGTAAATAGTGATTCTGAAGTCCCTAAATTCTAGGCTGTCGAACCTGAGATATTTCAGAAGTTATAAACTCTTAAACAGAGTCTTATTAGCATTTTCTGAAGCTGGACCATTTAATGTGCTTGGAGTTGGGAACTATAAAACATAGCTCCTTGTGAAAATCTTGGCCGGAGTTTTTTGCACATCAAAGGATGGATTCCTAGAAATTAGAGCTCATACAACTCTGACCTCTGAAAGGGACAAAACTACACACATTTAAAAGACAATTTAGCACAGAATTAATCTAATACTGACTTTTTCCCCTTGGAAAAGGAGATAAATTAAGCAGAGATGGGGATAACACCCACAGCCTATTGTATCTCGTATTTTTTTTCTGCACAATGATCTGGGTTGTGAATTAGGAGGAGAATATGCTTTCAGCGGCAGGAAGGTAGATTAACTAGAGAAGTGTACATACTATTCTCTGTGAATAGCAAACTAGAGAGATTCATCAGAGATCTTCCCAAGGTGGCAACTAGTAAGAGCTGTACTACAGTAGGAGTTATACTATCCTATCCTTCAGGTTCTTGGCTTTTTTTTTTTTTCCCCTCCAGCAATAAATTCTGTTTTCCCATTCATCAACAGCTTAACTTTAGACTAATATGATAGCACAGGATAAGCTGAAATACTCCTTTCTTCAGTATCTCAGACCAGTTTGAGGTCAAGGAGTACACATTTTATTATAATGACCAATATAATTTTAAGAACAAGATTGCATGGGAAATAGGAGACTCAAGAAATGTGTGATTTTATTTGTCCTTTTTTTGCTAGTGTCAGTTAACAAGCTTAGGCATAAAGCTAGTCAAACCCCACAAGTATAATTCAGTCTGTGCCGCAGATAAAGTTGTGGTTTTATTCCCCTTTCCTATGTTTATCCCTGAAAACCATGGATCCAGTTCAAGAGAACCAAGAACAGAGGAAAAGGGATGCTTAAATGTGAAGTTAAATGGTATATGGATTGACTTCTTTATATTCCTGTGATTGCCTGCTTTCAATGCCATTTGTTCTCATGGTTGTTTTTTTTTTTTGCATAAACAATTCAAACACTTGAAAAAAATTGAGTTTGTATATCTTTTATTACATGCCCTAGGATTTGGGTTTGGTTCCTTATGCATACTCTTTGCTCAGGAAACCACTCTGATGTGCAGTGCAGCCAGGGACTTCTGTGAGTGAGCTCAATCTCCTTATTGTGAGAGAACACAGGAAGCATCTGACCAGAAGTTTGGGGCTGTCAGATCACTGTGGCACAATATTAATGAATTTTGAATCTTAGTTTAATGTCCCTGAGCCAAGCCGACTATTTAGCTTGCCTTTGTATGCCTACATATCTTCCAAGAGAAGTTACTTGTTCTTTGAATGCCTAGATTTCTATGGTGATATTTAGAAACTATTTCCATGTGCCAAAATTGTACATTGTAAGTTTTATATCATATGTGAATATATGGACAACCTATTATAATTTCTGGGAAGAAAGCAGCCAACTTTGGGAGTTCAAAAAGGATCTGATTCTTTAATTAAGCAATATTTTGTAGTTGAGGTAAATTAATTCCTCATAAAGGTGTCACATATTACATGCAGCTTTTAATTCACTGCATTTCATTTATACAGTTATGTGTTATGTGGTTATCTTACTCTATAAACCCTCTTTCTCATTTTTTCCCCCTCAAACATAACAGCATCAGTTGCAAGAACATTCTATGCACATTGCCTTGTGGAAGACTGACAGCACAGTTTTCTGTTCAAGAGAAAGATCAATTTGATTGTTAAAACCTTGACAGCAGGTATTTAAAATATGAATGATATTACATGACCATCTAATTTTTGAAAGGGTGCATGTGATGATGAGGAACACTCGCAGCTATTGCAAGAGCTTTGCTAAGCAGAAAAACATCTGGTACTGCATCTGCTTGAAAAAAAGGGATACTTAGGATGAATTGAGTGTCACAACACCCCTGGTTTTTTTGAAGAGCTATACTTGAACAATTGCGTAGTACTGAGGCACAAAGAAAACTAGAGGCATAATTTTCAATAGGTAGTCTGAAACTCTCTGAATGACAATTCTAAACGATTAAGAAAGATGATCATAGAAAAGCAAACTCATAGGTGTTACACAGCAATCTGAGTGTGAAAAGTTTCCAAAAGGCTCTGTGGAGTCTGGGACTGATTTTTCTTAAATTTATTTTTAATCAACAAATCAAAAGATTTGAAAACCGCTGAGCTAATATAGATGAAAGGCTGATACACAAGTAACTGATTGAGTAGAGGAAGCTTAATAATAACTTGTGAAAGTACAGGAAATAATTGTGATCTTAGAAAATAAAACAGAGTCTAGGATTTGCTCATTTAGATAATTAGAATAATGTGACTATATACCATTCAAAAATCTATGAGGTATCTAATATGCTTCTTGCCATGATAAATTGCGAGTTACTCACAGTGTAGATCAGGGCAACCAGTTAAAAATAAACTCTCAGAAAACAACTTATACCCCTGTCTGAATAAGTGGGACATGGTATCATTCACAGAGGGTATTATTGTCTATTACATGTTGCTTTATTCATAGTACCTTATAAAGAGGTAGATCTTGACATAAGAGCACAGGATGTGTTTTTATTTGAACTTCAAGGATGCATTTCAGTGCCAGGAATAACTGCAGAGAAACTGTCAGAAGGCTAAGTTTTCAGTGTAGCTTAAATCAGTGTAGTTCATGAAACCAGCAGAGCTGCACAGATTTATGCCACTGAAGGAACCTGTCCCTCACTTAGAAACAGCTTAAAGTACTGACGTATATTTCACTGCTTTAGAGGGCTATGTGTGTGCATGTATTTGTATTTTTTACTGTTACTTCTGACTATTTATTAAATGAGTCTTTGTCTCTATGGCAAATACTTAGTTTTTTCACTAGTCTCTTCAGAAATTTGTCATTGAGTACTTTTATTATGACATCAAACCCATGATTTCTTATTGCATCAAATGATTCTACAGTTGTACTTTTCTATAAAGATGTCAGACATTGTAAAAGCAAGACATGGTTTAGTCATATGGAAGATTTTCACAGATTACTTATTTCTTGAATGAAGACTGAATGATGATTCAACAGATTGTAATCCTCTTTGCGTCAAATGTGAACAAATGCCCCTGAAGGGTGCTACAAGACACCATATGGTGGGAAGTATTTGTCTTTGATAAATGCAAGCAAGGTTCAGCTGCACTTGGATGAAGGTGGTCTTTACAGTAGTAGAGTCATTTCATGTCATGGTCTTGGCAGGTTCTCTATTAGGTAGTCTATAACATGCTACAAATTTCTTACTACTTACCCCTACACACATGTACATACAAAACTGAGGCAAAATTTTGTCAACTTACTCTTAAAAGTCCCAGGTCAGAGGTATCAATCCTGATTTTCTCAAGAAATTCCGACTGGGATAATCAAGAATTTCTTTGCAGTTTCAGCTGGATGAGACTTATTTTCAAATCTAAAAAGTGTGGTGGCAGCTGCTGCTAAGCAGAATGGAGGGGGCTTCTCTAAGGCATAAGCAGATCCCAGGGTAGAATTCCACAAGCTGTTCTTTTGGTAACAGTGTCATCTTAAGCAATCTTAACCTTTGCTCCTTCCCACTTATTCATATTTTCATGCTACCTACTCAGTTGTGTTGGTAGATGTTCTGGACTGGGAACCACTTCTGGTTTAAAAATAAGCCAGCATTTTTCTATTATGGTTATTTTTCATTGGTGTTGTTTACTAACTCTGGTTCACTATGTGATTCATGCAAATTTATAGCTCTGCACATGAAGGTATAATGTGGAAACAGGGCAGAGAAGTGAATTCCAAAGCTGTTTAAACAATTAATGCTTTTGAAAAAAAAAAAACCAACGGTTTGTGACACTACATCTGTGTTGGTGGTGCGGAGGCTTTCAGGCACCATTTTTCTATTAAGGTTCAGGCTTTCAGTCACTTGTGCAAATATGTATAAAGGAGTAGCATGGTTGCAGCTGTAACACAGCTATGAGACATGATCTCCCCTAAAAAACTAGAAAGATGTCCTAAGTAACCAAAGAGCTTGTTAGAATTTTCTAGCAACATCAAGTGGTCTCATAAAATATATTCCTGTGACGTTGCTTCAGATACCATCAAATGTTGATAATGCCACATATTTCAGTAGGACTGCTGATAGTAGTATAGATCTGCATTTATATTAATGAATACAGAATTAATACTTTAGTTCACAAAGGATTTCTTTCTGAAAATATAAATATAGGAGATTTTAGACATCTTTTTTATTATTCAGAATAGGCATACACAATTTGAAGTAGACAAAGATTTTTTCCTTGGCAATACCTTAGGTAATGATGAAAAATTTAAGGAAAAACTAGCCACAAACTAGCCTGGATTATGGTTTTTATTTTAATCTTCTTTCCAGAGGACATCTCCAATGACTCCTTAATATTTCTAATACAGTCAACTCATTTTCTCTCCTTGCAGTCTGTGACATCCTGTTATAAAGTATTTTATTTTCAGACCACCCTGGTGTCTTTTCCAGCTGAATACTATCACAGGCAAATATTTACATAATATATTTACATGTACATGCAGCAGCAGAAAACACCCACCTACATTTTTTTCATGTAAACCTTAGCTTGTATTCTTACAGTCCGTGGCTAAAATAAGTTCTTTAAGTTAAAATCAAGCCATAAAGTTTTCTCACTTGGCCTTTGATAATTAGAATGTCAATGCCAAATGAACAATGACACCTTCCATTACTTGCTGCTAATCATATTTTATAATATAACTAGGGAGAAGTTGTATTTCTACACTTTTTATTACATGGCTCAACTTTATAACATTCTGTCTTACAAAAAGCATTAATAAAACTGAAACTTGGCAATTGTTGAACATAGAAGTTCCATAAGGAACTTTCTTTCCTCTCTCTTTCAGTCATCAAAAGCGACTGCATGATGAATGGCACAGCTGCTTTTAATTTCTAGACATGGGTTCATTCCAGTTATTGTAAAATTAACATATCATCAGCTGCCCCCATCTTCTCGGCAGAGATATAGAATATGGATATGTACTAAGTAGGGCTCCTCAAATCCTTAGCAGCATTGTCGTTTCATTCCCAGAAGAACTATCTCCAGGAGACTCTAGAAGGCAAAGCAAATCCATCATCAAGGGATATAATTTGTCTTGTATAGTGTATCTGCTGTGGCTACCGTTTTGCCAACTGAATCCCTGCTCCTATTTTTCAAAGCTGTATATTGACACTACAAAATTTTGCAATATAAACCTAGATTTGAGAAGGATCAAGAATTACTTTCTGTGGTGGCTGGCCTGTTTCCCTGTTCCTATTTCATTAGGGCTGTCCCCTCCTAACAGTTAAATCTGGCCACAGCACATGGACCACCATTGCCTTCAGAAAAAACAGAAGTACATGTTCTGTTAATTTGGTCTGATCAGCCTGGATCTGCAACTGATGAGCTGATGAGGAACCATTTCATATACTGCCTGGAGTGAGCAGGTGTGGCATAGTTTGCTGACTGCTACATGTTTGTTCTCAAGAACCAAGTACTGCACCAGGACAGAGGTTTGAAGTTCTTCTGTTAGGAAGTTGTAAAGAGGAATAATTAATATTTATCACATTATGTAAGCTTTTCATTCTACAAGATGTCTAATATTTATTCAGTTATCACACAAAAGGTACATTAGTGAATATGGTAGCTTTTGTCAGGCTGTGGCAACTCAAAGTTATTATAGTGAACAGTTACATTAGTTTCATCTATAATGTTTTTCTGTATACAATGACTAACTAAACCCTGGCCTAAAAAATCAAGAGCTTCTCCTTTTTTTTTTTTTTTTTTTTAATAGGATCATCTCTGATTATATTGTTTTATTTGATATGAATAGTTATTTTTGGAAAGAGACAACTTGTTTCGGAAAAGAATCCTGCTGATTCAACCTTATTTGGTATATGAGAGCCTTTCCCCCATTCTCCCTCACCCCCAGGTTGGTTACAGACAAAGTGCCAGAATAATACACATATCCATTTTTCCCTTTGTATTTGACAGGATAATATGCTTTTACAAAAAATCTTATTTGGACAGTGATTCTTACAGCAAACCAAAACCTCTTGTAGGCTCCATCGGTAAAGGTGGTGACCAGCCCATGCTATCATCACTTATACATTGTCTTAACTTGTGATAAGAACTAGTCCATATACTGACAGTCCTGAATGAGGCCAGTGTTTCAAATGACACACAGTAGAGCAAGGTAATGAGACAAGCCACCTCTACCAAGGAAATAATATCTAGCTCTTAAGACATCTTTGGCCTCAGTTCTTCCAACTGCTGGACTTTGATCCAGTTTTACTACATCATACGTGGCATACGTGGACTTTTCAGCAACTGAGCTGTTTTATATGGGAGCCTTACAGAGAGCATCCATATTCACCATACTTTGATTCCTAGATTGCCATTTTGGATGATAAACCCTGTTGACAAATGTGAACAGAAATGGAGCTACTGCAGTGGCATCTCTTAAACTATCAGAAGGCATGAGGTCAGAAGTATGCCCTTTTCAGGATGGTAGGTAGGTATCAACTCATCTTCCAGTTGCAAGGGAAACTTAATATCTGCTGTTTTGTTTTTTACTGACCTACACGAGGTTATCTTAGGTTAATTCAGGCTTGGTATATTCAGTAACTGACAAAGGTGAAAGTGCAGTTCTGAAGAAACTGTTTCATTCTCACCAGATCAGTGCAGTAATCTCTAACTGCTGTATGTTATTTCCAGCATTCATGAGATGGACAAAATGTGATTCAAACTTTTCTGCTTACAGTTTTAAATCAATCGTGTAACTGAATACTTTTCCTTCTTTTCTCTTTAACCATCTCTTCTTTTGCTTTATTTCTTTATTTCCAGTCTTCATAACTTAAACCCCAAGTTTTGAAGATTTTTATAAATCTGCAGAATGGTTTTTAGTGTTAGGTGGGGGTTTTTGCTTTGCTTTTTGAATGCTTGTTGCTATTTCACTACTACCAAGTCCTACATTAGTCAGATTTTACCATCTGCACTGTACAAAGACACATGTTCCAAGTGAAAAATTATCAAATTTCAGTGTACAGGAGTCAGGTCTTTGTCTTGATGACATACAGTCACACCTCTAGCAGTAGAGCTTTATCATTAAATTGTAAGGCTGATTCTTCATTAGAGATCACTGGCCCATTTACAATGACAAGTATCATTAACATTTTTGTAATGCCCAATTTTTGGTATTGTCATTTCATCACTATCATTGAACTAGGCCACTGTAATGACCACAACTTCCTATATTATTGCCACATCTTCATCATATCCTTTCACCTGGAAGACCTAACTGTACTGAGTATCTTTTTTCATCCTGAAAGGAGGGCTTTCACTTGTATAAATGATCCCAGTCCTTATGGGACAGAGTTATTACTGAATTGCTATATTAGAACGTGATTAACTATGATAACTTAGTTTGAAATGAGTATGACCCTTATCATTAATGAGGTGAAGATTTGCTAAAGAATAAACAAAATCTTAATGGTACCTACTCAAAACAGCCTAGATTTTAAGGTAAGGACAGAAATGGTAGGCCTCCTAAGAAAGTCACAGCAGGAGCTGATAACTAGGAAAGATATTCTGTGTACTGCTCAGTTGACTTTTAAAAAGATTTATTTCTGCATTTTCACTCATTATGAAAGATGGAAGAAAACGTCTCGTGAGAATGAAATCAGTAGGTTGTTTCTGGTTGGAAGTGGAAAGAGTTTAAGGTCCAAAGCTCAGTTCCTTAATTCGTATAAGTATGTGTGTAACCCTAAGCATATTAGTTCTTCTGTGAGTCTTAGCTGCACTTGTGGCCTTTAAGCTGGTTGTCTCCTTTTGTTCAACAGTCCAGGCACAACATATGATTTCCATGCTAGGAAGAGATTACAGCTATGGCACTGGGCTACAGAGTTACTCTACTATTTTGCATTTGTGTTAGCTTCAAACTGTATTGACAGAGCACCAGAGATTGATGAGTAACTGAAAGTTGGAGACACTACAGGATTTCCAGTTCACACTGTTTTTCTTCTAGCTTTTAGCTAAACAACGCCATCCATATTCAACAAGAACAAGAGGCTCTGAGATCCAATACATTGATTTTCCATCTGTGTTCCCAGTCTGACCAAAGTTTCAGTGGGGGTCTTTATTCTCTTTTTCTGTGTATGACCCATTAGCTGAAAGAATTATCCATACTCATGTCATTTAATGAAAATGAATGACTATTAAGAAAGCTCTGAGAGACTATTAACACATAAGAGTTCAACAAAAGATTGCTTCCTGCCTTCCCTCCTTCCTTCCTTCCTTCCTTTTTTTTTTTTTTTTAATTAATTCATTTTAAGATTACTGAGGAGCTATGATCAATATCGCCTGGAGAGTAGTAGGGCAAGAAAATAAAATGAACCTTCAGAATGACATTTCTCAACTTTGCCCTCAAAAAATACATATTATTCTCCAACCATGGGTGCATGTACTAGGCTTTGAAGGTTTATAGCAATGTATTATGAAAACAAAAATGTAAGGGGGGATGCTTTAAGAACTTTTTTTTGCTTTCTCTTCAGCTTCATTAAACAAGTCTGCTAGATGGAAGAAAATAGAATTGCCTATCTACCTGAGGATACTAAACAGCTAAAAATCTATTTGAAAATTGTAAATGCTAATTTTATGTTTATTTCTGGTGATTTTTTTTTAATTTGAACTTCATTTATATGGAATTTTCAGAAGAACTGAAATTTTCCTTTCTAATACTGTCATCCATATGAACTCTTCACAGTAAGTAGTAAAAGAGCCCCAAAACAAAATGAATGAATGGATATTTTAGAGGTTTTAAAATTACTAGGAAGCGTGAACATAGTTGCCGTTCTTTTTATCACTGGCTTTTATCTTGTCTATTCACTTCTGTGATGGATAGCTTTATAAATGTCACGCTGAAACAGCTTTACTCTACATGCCAGATATTCATCCTGAACTATTTGTGCCTCAAGTTTTCTTTGAGGCAAAGGAAGTTTGGCATTTTAGGCATGGTAACAAAGAGTCCAGGATAGGGAAGCATTTTTGCGCACAGAGGTTCAACACTTCTTACTGGTGTCTGTGACGGGTAGTTTTCCTGGAAGAGATGTTTATCCTGTATTACCAAATAAAAGAGGATGTGGAATGAGCACTGGGAAGCAAGACAGTCTTGTGTTTTGATGTGGTTAGGGCAGCAGGTCAGATAAATGTTGGAAAAGACTAAGAGGATACTTGTCCCTTGTGAGCCCCTGTGCATGTGCATGCAGGAAAAATGCCTGAAGCATATGAAGTACAGGAGGGAAGAAGGGAAGGGAGGAAGGAAGGAAGGAAACAGTAGTGTGCTTCCTTTAAGAACAAAGTCCAAACACAGCAGCCTCCAAACCGTCACTAACTCCAATACAGACTTTGTCTTCCAAGGTATTTCTTCCTGAGGACCTGTCTCATTGGCCAAGTTGGTAGAGAAGAGTCTCAAAAGGAAAAAAAAAGCCCCCCAGACCTTCTCATTTTAGGACTCCAGCACACTGGTATGGGTGCAAAAATAATTAAACAAACCAAGTTGAAGATGGTCTTAATGCACACTTCATAGGAAACCCCAACAAAAAGATCTGAAAAAAAGTCCCATAGTTTCCAGATTTTGTTTCCTTGCAGTGTATTGCGTTCTTCCTCCATAAAACCCTTGAACTAAAGCAACCATTTTCTTGCACAAACAAATATACTTAAATGCCTGGGACTTCCTTATATCTTGGATCTTTTTCCAGGATACTTGAAGAGATTATGTGGGCTCTCTCCAGGGAGTCTGTCCTGAAGACGTTCAAACAGAGCCAATATTGTCATGCTGCCACTTTTCATGGTATTTTTGTGAGTCTCAAAACATATGGTGTTTTTCTTAAAGCTTCAGCTACTGGAGTAATGACTGTTAGTTGTTTACTTAGGTTATTTAATGTCAGCCATGGAGATTTCAATATCAAAGCATTTCACAGGTCTTAATGTGTGTAAGGCAGAAATCCATCAAATCTTGATTCTGCATGTGAGGAACTAAGGCCGTAGAAGATTAAGAAGTGTAAGGTCATGCAGGAAATCTGCTGTATGTACCCAGGTTTTTCGAAGCCCTTTAGGCTAACGTCCAAATCACTGATTCAAATTTTATTTAGCTTTCATGTAAGATTAACTAGCAAATGGAAGACTGGGATATTTTGATAGTGTAATCATGACTAAAAAGGTTACATCTAAAATCTTAAGTTTCTAAAGAGAATAAACCCAAAGAATATTATTGCTTTATAGCATTTAAACAAATCTTATGCCTTTTAGGACTTGAATTTAGTAAATCTGTTATTTCCTCCAGCATAAGAAAAAAAGGAGCTTTTAAAAGAACACCTTTCACAGTATTCCTACTAGCATCTCCTTATGATAGAAGATCTCTAGTATTTTATGACCAGAGTGTGATATGATGCAATCAACCACAGCTATATGTCTTATTAAAAGCATAATAACCGGCTTGTAGCATGTTCAATGCTCAGTAGGCCAGTAGAAAGACCTGACAGATTTTGAAGTGACTGACAAGGACATGATAAGACCATTTCTGTTCTGATTCAGGAGAAGGCGACCTTTCACAAGTCTTCACAGAATCACAGAATCACTTGACTGAGCAATGAGAAGGCACTTTCTTTAAGCAGATAAAATATTTTTCACTTGTTCTTTTTTCCTTCCTTATGTTGAGAGCTATGTGATGCTGCTGTCCATCCAGAACTTAATAGCTACAAGAAATGTATTCTACCTCTTCATTCCCAATTCAGGAGTCCCTTAACAGGCTATTTTAGCTGTCCTGGTCAGTAACCTCACTTAAGAAGTCATTTTTAGGCTTCTCTTCCATTCAAACCATTCTGAGAAATAGCAGCTGCTGAGCAGTTTAGATCTACAGCATACTCTAATCACCTAATCCTTGTAACATGGACATCGCTGGGAAATGTTGGAGGGGGTTTCCTTTTCATGCAGATGAAATTGCAGCAGCTTATATCTTCTTTTTTCACCCTTCCCCGTCCC
>JAOXJM010000012.1:87076385-87088914 GCA_026413425.1 Tringa solitaria
GTTTAGTCTGTTAGAAGAGGCCTAGCTGAAAAAGTAAAATTACTGAACAGAAAAAGTAGTTCTGTTTTACCTCAAACCAGGACAGGACTCAACAAACTCAAAAGTCTTTTCCAACATAAATGATTCTATGATTCTACAATTCTTTTTACCCATATAAGTAAATAGTAGAAAGACTTACATAAACTAGACATTAGAAAGTATCCCTCATACAACAATCTCACAGAATCAGGAAAGTACTGTATTGATCTCAAAAATCCAAAGCAGCGATAATGCTTTGACTTTGCAAGTTTATTCACAGTGCTGCCTCTGGAATTTATATTTCTTCCTTCTTCCTATGTACAAAACTAAGGTTAAGCACAGACCTCGACACCTGGACTGTTTCATGTGCTACCTCTTGTGATGGGGAAAAGGGCTAGTGCACACTCTAGTTTCACCCCAGTATGGTCTGGAAAGCAATCAGAAGCTGTCCGGGTCCTGCAGTATGGTGGGACTCCCACGCTTCATGCATTAATACTACCAAGGGCAGAAATCTTTTGTCATATATCCATAACTAATTCTTACCTCATACAAAATAATTTTACCAGATGTTCATCCTTTCCAAACCATTCATTCTCACTTTAGTTCTCATACAGCTGCATTTAAATTGTAAAGAATTCTGCATAACACATTTCACTGGTAGAAAAAGATCAAATATTCAATGCGAAAGTCCCTAAAACTCCTGTTAGCAGCAGTTCCCTGTGTTAAAACTAGGAAAAGAATGGCTTACAAAGGTGTCTAATCTGTCTCTTTTCACTTATTTTAGTCAAAACAACCGTTCTTAAGAGTAAGAGAATTTATTGTTAAGACTGATTCTTTGACTTGACATAAATTTGCATAATGCTATTCATTATCATTTTAATTTTGACTTTCTAACCTATATGGCTAGGTTCATCAACTGTTATGTCACTGTGAGAGTAGATCAATCATTTAAGCCAATTTTTTCTGTCATCCTAGTTGTTGACAAAGATGAGTTGCCTTAAATTGGAATAATCTTAGCAAGTTCTGCCAGAAGTCACATCTCCCCTTTCCCTCCCAGATCCACCTTCAGTGCAGCTTGTGGTGTGAGGTAATGAATGCTGTGTCCATTGTTACCCTAAAAATTTGAAAATGGAGAAACACTTTCCATATGCTTCTTGCATAGACAATCGCAATCCCCCACAATACATCAAAACCCTATAGCAAGGATGATGTTCTTTCTCCTGTTAAAACCTGTGAACAGTCACATAATATATTTCAGAAAAACGTAATGTACAATAACATCCCAGGAGTAATGAGTTTTCTGTTCCCTCTGTTGGTGAATTGGGAAAGCCCAGCTTGAAACAGCTTTATGTCTACATAACATCTGTTTATCATTCCTTTTATGACACAGAAGATCTCTCATAAATAATTATTCTTGGATTTTGTGGATAGAAAAAGACTTATTTCTAAGCAGCTAAATTTTTGCTTAAAGTTCATGTGTTCCCTAGTTCACCGGAGAGACACTGGGAAAGTCTAGGACCAGGTGCCTGCCAAGGAGATCTGTCATGTAGTCCAGCATCAGAGCGAAACACTCATTGGCGAGTACCTACTTATCTATCTCCTTAAAGATCTGAATTCTCAAGCTGGGTTATTTAGCAGAACCTTCTGACAGAAATGAGAAAAATTTCCCTGGACTGTCTGTACTTTTGCAAGATCTAGCTGGATGATGGTACTTCACTGGCCCATGCCATAAGTAACTTAGTAGGTGGGAGAATTGGGGTTGCACAGGGAAAGTTACCCAAGGGAAGAGTGTCACTGCTTGCGAGTTGGTGAGGGTCTTGACTAGACTAAGAGAGAGAAGACTGAATGGAAGATCTTGAACCCTCTGCATGGCTTTCAGACTTTTTAGAGTTTCCAGTCTAAGGAATTCCTCTGACTCCTTCAGCTGATATCACAGGACACTTCAAGCTGAGTCTGATTCCCTGTACAAGTTACCCACAGCTCAGAGTTGAGGTCAAATTGAATCAACTGTAGTTAAAGTGGTAAAAGTCACCTGAAACTTTCTTTTTTTTTTTTTTTTTTACAGTGGGATTGAAAAGTAATTCTGCCTTTTGAACAACTTCTGAACAGCCTCCTTGTAGAAAATATATGGTTTTGTTTTACTGAAGAGGTAAAAAGGAACAAGAAAAGAGCGGTAGATATTAAAACTTAGTGTCACAGAGAACTCTGGAGCTAGACTAGGAGAAGACAGAAATTCCGGTAAAACAATGGATGATATCCACAGTACCTGAATACATTGGAAATCATTAGAACAGTGTCTTTATGAATTAGATGTAATGAGAGGGGCATTACCTCAAAGTAAGGGAGTTTAATTTGCAGAGTCTTACTTTTACACCTTGCTTTCAGCTCAGATTATAGTTTTTGCACTGTGTTTAGAAGATTGACAATCTGTCAAGCCTGATGGATGTCTCCTTGTCTCCAGCAGAGAGACAGGTGGTATTTGTTTAAAAGGTGGCATAGTTCCAAAATATGCCTAGTACAAGAGATGCTGAACTCTGGCAAGAAAGAGTGAGAAACTTAATTAACTATGGATGTCTTTTCTCAATATTCATTCCTACAATTGAGTTCCATGATGAGTTCGGTATTATTCATAAAGTTGAATGAAAGTGGGAACTCTTACATATGGTAAATTTTTATATCTAAAAGTGGTAGGTGAAAGCATTTTTCAAATTTGTCATAAAAAAAAAAATCTGAAGAATTTTCAGAATGACGTCAGAATTTTACATTGCAACTTTACTCCTACATATATTATACAGTCAGAAATATAGAAATACAGTCAAATGAATGAAAAAAACAGTCTTGCTTTCATAAGATAATTCCAAATGACACCAATAAAATCCCGTTATATATATTATTTCAGCAGTATCTACTAATAAATTTTGACTGCATTTAAGTATATATGATAATTCAGACTGGATGTGATGTCACAGTGCATAAATTCCTCCAGTATTAAATGCCTTAAACTTGTCCTCCTATTCATACTCTACAGTATGAATACAGTATGAAACATTCATATTGCAACAAAATGTATACATTCTTTTTTAGATATTTTAATAAAAATTATAATGATCTTCTGAAAAGGAAACTGAGTTCTTTAAAGTGTTAGGGAGCCAATGCCGTATTTCAATTAAAAAGAGTGTCATATATTCTAAACCTATGTGCTTTTCATCCAATTTCTTTCTTTTTCTCTTTAGATCACGAATGATTGTATGATAATGGGACAAATACAGCTCACACTGTATTTCACTACAACTTTATATTAACTTCTGTTTTAGCAGAAAGTAATTTTTAAACTATTGGGATAGTTGTAGAGTCCAAAAGATAATGTCTTTTTAGGATTTTAAATAGTGTGTGTGAAAAAATTCTGCTGGAGTAGTGATAGAAAACTTTAAATGACTAAGAATGAAATGTCTAAGTCTTATCTAGTAATAGAAATGAGTAGCATCACCCACAGGAAAGAAAAAACGGAGAGGTTGATTTATATGACCTACCTAGAGAATACTAATCTAATCTAATTTTAATTCTGCAATAAGATGGATCACTACACTGTCTGTTTCTCTCCTCTGATTTTAAAACAGGTCTAAAGAGATTAATTCAGGCTTAAACAGCTAACTCTTAAATTCCTAGTGAAAACAGATTTATCTCGCACGTCAGAATATATTCAAAATATTTCTATTCAAATAGGATAGATTTTACATTATCAGATTTCTTAACTTTGATTTTTTTTCTCTAAACAAGAAGGTAAAGTTTACTGGGAATTTTTACCCTTAGTTACTGTTGAGATATACATACAACTGTTTTATTTATTTAGAGAAAAATTGAATAGGAAAAACTATTTCATCCCTCCTATACAGTTTTTCGAAGTAGCCATTGAGAATAAATTAAGCTTAAATACAATAAAATTAAAAACAACATTGAAGTTTAATAACAAAATAGACTGTTTAATTTCATATTAGATGTTGTGCATAAAAAAGTAATTCCTGAACAAATAAGAGTAATAAAGATTTAAAATTATTAGGCAACTATATCTGCATCAACGAAACTAGATTTTGACTCTTAGCTACAATTGCATATATGACATCATAATTTTTTTTTTCTGAATTTATCAATTTAAAAAAATATAGGGATTGGAAGGCAAGCATATAGACACTGACAATAAAGATATGTATTGAAATGTATGTGGAATTATTTTTTAATCCTCTGATTAGCTGATTAACTGAAAGGTATTTCTATATATTTTTCTAAGATAACTTTTGGAGAAGTAAATAATTTTTAATCAATATTTTTCTTGGTAAGCTTTTATTTTCACTTGGAAAGGAGTGAAGAATAAACCTCTGATAAATACGAAGTGAAAATAAGCTTCAGATACTCTTCACCAACTTGCTCATTGGAAAAGAGAGCATAAAAGCCTAGGAAAAACACCCTGGCAATATAAATTATTATTCACTTATACAAATCTCCTTAAGAAGCATAGCAAGAAAGGGTTGCACAAATAGACATATAATAAAATTGTTACCTGTGCTTCGCAGAATGTTTAATTTTAACTGGTATTATTAATTATAATGTTTTGCAGTTCTATATTGCTTTCCATCTGAGGGCTTGAAAGCACTTTGCAATTAAGACTGAATTACTGAAGATAAGAAAATGATGTTGTTCTAGAAAGGCCAGATCAGTAACGACATACCAGGTCATTTTCTGAGTGTTTTCTGAAGGTAGCACTAGGCCAAGTGCCGTGAGCAAATAGTAGATTAAAAGTGTTTTAGTTGTGGGTTTTGTTTTTTCCTGTGTGTGTGTTTGGTTGGTTGGTTTTGGTTTGTTTTGTTTTGGGGTTTTTGTTTGTTTGTTTTTAATCTGCTTGACCTTAATTGTGGTGTTCTGTTTTAAAGACTGATATAAATGTTTCCTTTCAGACTATGGGGGAGGGAAACTACGATTTTTAGAAAAACCTTTTGTGACATCAAACTGTGAAAAAAACAGCTCGTGCAAGTAAAAAATTGCCTCCACAACTGACTATGACAATTTGTGAAAAAATTTGTGAAAAAAAATCAACAAGTTAAAAAATGCTGAATAATTTATCTGACACCTAAGTCATTAGAGCTTAGTTACTAGACTCTAAAAAGGCTTTCAACTCCTACATAGCAGAGAATACAACCACATTTACATAAATATGCCCAGACACACTATACATATAGTGTTCAACTGATGAAGTCAAATGGCAGATACTGAAATATATCACTGGTTCCTGTGCTGCACAATGCCATGGCACAATATTCTGTAGCAAATACTGTATTTAATCAGTGAGTGCCCTGCCATGTATACATAATTCGTAAGCTTAGCCAACTGTATAAAATGGGTAGAGGTTGTATTACCACAGGCTGGTATAAAGCATACTACTACTATTCAAAGTACCCATTTTGCAAATTATCTTTAAAAATAATATTTACTTCTATTTGTTGTAATGAATTAAATTTTCTAATAGTAGTGATAAATAGACTTACAAATAATGAAGTTGAATATTATTGACTATTGAAGATACTTTTCTGCACTTCATAAGTCCAAAGAAATCACCGAATTTCTCAGACCAGCCTTCTATAGAGTAGCACACAGAGTTTTAAATTTTAAAACTGCATTTCAGGACTACCAACTGATCTGGTTTTCTATACATAGCTTATGATGGTAATCTATCATGCAGTGGTATTTTAAGCAATCTGCTGGGATTTACAGGAAAGCACATATTTTTTACTCTAATATAAAAGTTCTGTGTTATGTAGACTTCCATTTGCATTCTCATCTTCTCTGTTTTGTTTGGCGATTTGCTTTTTTTTTTTTTTTTAAATTTCTACCAGCAGTTCATATTTTGTAAGAAAACTATGTAGTGGTTTTACAGACATAATTGTTCACTTAGGGTTAGGGAATATTATATTTTTCTTCTTCTTTTAGGTATGTTTGTGAGTGTGTGTGTGTGTATGTGTATGCATGTATAAACATGCCAAGATTGTCTAGCTGCAAATCACTTTTTACGCATCTCAAGGCTTGTTTAGTGACTCTAAATATCTTTCGTATTTAGTCTCTTTAGTATCAGTGAACTGGCAGTCGCTTTCTGGTAAGTTTGCTTGATGTCTTTCATTATAAATGATTTTGAGGAATCTTTGAGAAGTTCTGACATCTCAAATGTTTGTCATTGGTATTTGAAATTGGATGTGGAAAAGCCCAGGGGTTTGAGAAGTGTCCTTTCTTTCTCTCTGCTGTTCTGTTCAGGTGTGATTGCAATATAATCAGCTGAAAGCCAAGGTTTCTCTTTTGTAGCTTGTTTCCTCAGGAAAGATGTAGAAAACTGACCAAGATAATAAATGAACATGAACATCCTAATCTAAGGGTTGGGCTGATGCCAATGCCTTGGAAGCAACAACAATGGCAAATGATAAAGTAGAAATACATCAGTGGCTGAGAAAGAGGGAAGGCTGAGAGTCTCTGATCGGCCTTTCAGTTCTAATTCACAACCTTAATCATGGCATGGAGGGAAGTACTGGGACAAATACAAGGAGGACAATGAAAGTGGGAAAAAGTGGTCTAATCCTAGTAACGTATTTGAGCCTTAAGTTCAGTTTTGCCTCTTCTCAATTCCACCCTTCACCCCCACCCCACACTTCACCGTACACACTACCAATGACAAAATGCAGATGATAACATAATCAGTTCTGTAAATTAAGACCTAAAAAGGATAATATTTACTTCTTTGTTGTTGATATTATCACACAACACAGCACAATTGAGGCTGGAAGGGACCTTGGGAGGTCCTCTGGTTCAAACCTCTGCTCAGGGTAGGTATAACTTCAAAGTTAAATCAGTTTTCTCACATCATCTTGGATAAGTCTTGGATAAGTCAAGATCTGAATATCTCCAAACTTGAAGATCCAATTTATGTAATTTATTTTTAACCCTTCCCCTTAATGAAAACCCTTAATTAAACTCATTGAAAGCTCTACAATAAAATGCTAATTTGGAAAGATAATAATTAGATAGTAAAATCAAGTACACCAAAATAGGGAACTGACATATTTAGAGTTTTCAGCAAAACTGGAATTGTCTCACTCTGGGTACTGGGAAACAGCTTTCAGTTACCTGATCACATACTCTTCTTTCAGTTCCCACTTTCACTCTGCCTCCTAAACTCATTCAATGCATAAGATGGCAAAGAGGCAAAAATAATTCTATATAGATACATTTTGTCTAATATTTTCTCATTATCAATGAAAATTTAATAACTTTTACAGTCCTAACTAGTTTATTTTGTGATAATAGTTGTACTTAATGGGCAATAATCAAATATGGAAACATTCATTCATTGTTCATTCTACAAAAAGTATGTGTGTGAGGCCTTTTTGATGAATTTTAAATGTATTTGTTTCTTCTCTATTTCTACCACTCGTATTCCAGATATAGCTATATACACACACAAAAATATAATATGTATATTGTGTGTATGTAATAAAGAAAAACATCAGGACTATCTTACAAAAATAAAGAAAAATATTCAGTATATATATATTAAATATATTAGTAGAAGTAAACATCAGATGAATCACTGAACACTTAGTATCATATCACTCTGGTGTTACGAATGCCACTTATGCCATGCAGAAAACCCCCTCTCCTGTTTGAAGGAATAGCTAGCAATTAATCAAATATCAGGAGATCCTAAATACAAGTAGGAACAGTTGTTTTATTCTTTGTACTTCTCCATTTTAACTCAGGTACACACTGGAGCTATTTTAAGCCAGGGCTTTCATTCCAAGAATAATATGCCTGTTTTTGCCATCAATAAAGCATTTTTAGAGCATCTTTTTTAATACTAGCCTCTTGTCATTGGTAACCAGTAAGGTTTGCTATAATTTTTCTTCTCCTAGGCTATGGACCTCTTAGGAGCTTGTTCTTTACTCTTGAGTGTGCTTTTTTCCAGCTGCCCCATTTCTGAGTCCCTGCATTGTTTTTCCTCAGTGCTAAGGACTGTCTTTATTATTAATGGCTATGTGGACCTATATCAAAATGTCAGCAGCTGAAAAGAATTATTTTCTTCTTTCTTGAAAATATGAAATTAATTTCAAAGCATCTCCTACCCAGCTGGCAATTACAGTAACAACACCATCCAACTGTCTAAATTCTGTAATGTGATATGTTTAATGGTTACAGAATAAAAACAAACAAACAAAACCTACCATCCATGTGTTCAGAAAATAACTCTGGATTTGAGAACACGAGCAAATTAAATAGGTGATAGATCTACTTGGATGTCAAACGTCCATTAAAGGCATTAAAGCTGTAAAATCAGCTGTCAAAATCTAATAGAAAATACTGTCATATTTGCAAGTACCAGAAAGATACATAGCATAGGACTTGTACTAGTGCAAATTAATTGATACTGTTCTCCAAATCATTATCTTTATAATAGCTTGAGTTATTAGAAAGCTTCCTTAATAATGATCAAATAACTGAAATTAAATATCTAACTTAGTACCTTTTCTCCTTATAAATTATACATAATTACACCCCATAAGGGGTAGCTTGCTTTTTTTTTTATTTCTTCCAACTGACCACATGCCATTGTTGCCCATCTGATTTAGTACACATTTTTCTTTCTCAGTGGTGCCCTTTACTTCTGTTCAGCAGGAGCACATGAATTATTTGTGACTCAGTCTTTAGGCTGTGGAATGTACATATGGATGTTAATAGTCTCCAAAGGAAGACGTGCCCATTTTTGCAGAGGAGAAAGGTCTGGAAGAACTGCTGGGACTTGCTTCAAATGGAACATGGGGTTGATTTACCAGATGGGTCACCTGGTACCTGTGCTGCTCCTTCCCCTAGATGTTCATTGCATGCTGTTTTCCATGTCCCATGGTGCAAGAGATGTCATGCTGCTGGGCTGCTCCTGCAACCCCACCGCATTCAGATCTGTCATATATGGGGAATTTTAAAACACTGGCTGTTCCTTTTTGCTCTAGCAGGGCATGTTGTTTTCCTTTGGATCATCAGATCACAGGAGCTGTATTTCCATATGACAGTCAGAGATCAAAAAGTGCTTCGGGCTTTTCTGGCAGAGAAGGAGAAGAATGCTGTACCATACCTTCAGCAAATACCACTTTTAGAGTTACCAAGTTTCACAAGCAACAAAGTACTTTTGCATACCTGATAGCTCTAGGGAATATCATTCACCCTATGTACCACACACTATTAAATATATGTACAAAGTGCGTATGCATTCTGATATGTCCATATCCCACTGATATGACATTGTCTATGACACATGTTGCATTATCTTTACCATTCACCAGAGCCATTAACTGGATATAGTTCTGGAGTGCTGTTTATGAAAAAGAAAAAGTCACCAACCCTGGTTTTGGTGATAATCCTTAGGTAATAGGTGGTACAGACTCTGACAAACAGTTGTATTGTCATGCTTGGAGGCTTGTTTCATGGGATGAGCAATTAAGTAACAGATTCATTAGTAAAATGCAGGTATGAAAATCAGATACTCCTACACAACAGATATGTCAGCTGCTTCAGTTCTTACTATCTCCTTCAGTGTTTCTGCTCACCACCCTTCCCACAAGTTGTCATTCTTGATGGCACATTCAGCTCTTTGCATGCTTGTAAACCCCTGAATGTTAGCTGTCCTAAAGAACAGGCTTCCTTTAAGAGAATATTTTCAGAGCTCAATATCTCAAATTTCCTCTGAGATTTATACTTGTGAATACTGCGTGCTCTGCTGACTTTACATCTCAAAAATAAACCAATTTTCTGGGTTTTTTTGTTATATATAAGCTTGGAGGGGGTGAATATAGAATACAACAAAATCATTTGAAGCTACCAGCATACTTTAGTATCAAAACTACTTACGTTTCTTAGTCATGGAAAAATGTTTATATTTAATGAAGAGTTACCTGTTAGAGGCTAAGCAACTTCCTGCATTGAACAAATATGAGTCATCTCCAAAAATTTAAAAAAGATGGCAATGATTTTGTCATAACTATTTAAATTTAAAGATTCTTCAAGAATCAAAAATAAAGTTGATTAGATTGGTTTAAAGCTGAATTTCAGCTCTTGTTAAACAGTGATGAAGCTGAAAATGTAATAGACTTTCAACTTATTTTACAGAAGTTTAGTGTTTAGCACAACAAAAAGAAACCAATACAGTCAGAGGTATTGTGTCATGGGTAGTAACTAGACTAGAAATTGAAGAGCTAAAGATACTATAAGATTATTGAGTGAATGAAAGAATGCTAACAAATTATTTTCAGATTTAGTTAAGCGTGAAAGAGGTATTTTTTCACCTTGAAATTGCAGAAAGAAGGCAACTCTTTCTTCATCATACAACAGTCACCACTGTTCATGCTGTTCAGTTCTGAAGAACTCCTCTCAAGCAACTGAATTATTTTGTTTGTTTGTTTGTTTGTGTAGACATAACCCATATTTTCCTTCCACAGAAATCTTGGATGAGATTTCTCCATGAACTGCTAAACAACAAATCATCACTAACTCTTAAAAAATTCTTTGCTGTTTGTAAACTGGTTGTCTGCAGTACCCATTCAATATTTCAACATTTCAAGCCAAAATAGCTTGAAATAAAACATTCCTGAAAAGGTGAGAGGTTATCGACTTGGTTAGTCTGCACTGAGCTTTTCACCACTGCAGCAATTGTGCCATCAAACCTGTGAGGGTAAAGTTGGCTTAGCTATATGTGCCTGAGTTTCTGTAGTCTGAGTTTTCCACTGGCATGAGCCAAGTCAGGATGCACATCCATTTTGGAGAAAAATCAGTTTGATTCTCAACAGTAGACCTCTGATAAAGTGGATTAGAAGCTTTGTTAAAGCTCTGTAGTAGTCATCATTTTTAATTTGTTTTCTTCTTAGTAGTTTTGGGGTGTTTTAAATAGTTAAAATATGTTTAAAGATAATTTAAAAAATGAATAGGTTAAGAGGGAAAATCTTCACATGGATAAGTATTTATGGGTAAATAAAAGACTAGAAACAAAGGGCAGGAGTAAATTGTCAGTTCTTGCAGTGAAAAGAAATCAGAAATGAAGTTCTTAAGGGACCTAGATGCAACTCACATTCTTCAACATATTGATAAAGGAAGCAAACATTGTGGTGACAAAAGCTGCAGCCTGATTGTAAGGAATTGCAGAAGGACCCCATAAGAAGGGAACAAAATAGATGGCAAAATTCAATGCAAATAAATGTAAAGTGATAAACAGGAAAAAATAATCCTAATTAACATGTAAAATTATGGTTTCTTAAGTTTACCATTACACTGCGGGAGTGAGGTTATCTCTCATAACCCTGTTAACAGCAGGGATTATGATCGATTAGATACCAAGTGCCATGAAAATGTCAGTTCAGCGCTTGGTAGTTGTCAGAAAAGTGAACAAAATGTCAGGAATTATTAGAAAAAAATAACAGAGAGCAATCCAGGAAGCATTAATATGCCACTGGTATAAATCCATGATTATCTTGCATCTTGAAATGTTGCATTCAGTACCCATGCTCCCATTTCAAATAAGGTATAGAGAAATGGAAAGGCTCAGAAGAGGACAGCCAGGATGATCAAAGACACGCTCTCACTTCTGTGTGAAGAATAAGTATGTTTGGAAACAGCAGTTTGCAGCAGTAACAATTAAGAAGAGTTATGACAATCATCCATAGGACTAAGTGTGGCATGGTGAAGCTAGAGAGAAATCAACAGTTCAAAACCTTGAGAGCACTGCATGACGGTAGGAGAAACTGCGTTCAAAACAAACAGAACAAGGTTCCTCATGCAATGGTTAGCTTACTGGCTGAAGTATGATATAGATGTTTATGATTGCCAGTCTTATTGAATGCTGCACTTGCATCCAATTTTACCCTTTTTCAAAATAGGATACCTATACCTCTACTTGGGACCCTGGCCTTATGTCTGACCCGATACAGAACACTGTTTTAAGACATGGAAAAAGAGTGTGTCATGTCACTGAATTATCTGTAAGGGACTCACAGACTAGCGTCTGAGTTCATTTTTACTTTTCCCCTTTAAATAATGAAGCCCAAGCTAGTAATTTTTAAGATAAATTTGTTTAGCCTCAGCAATTCAAAATATCTCATTCATTTTACAAAAGCAATATCTTTTTGTAGCACCTCATGTTCTGCCCAGGCCTATTGGATGCCTTTGAGCAATCTGCTCTGTTCAGAAAGGGTGTTGGTTTCTGCCTGCTATAGAGAATTGCTTTGTCAGACTTGGCACCTGCCCACCTGGCCCTTTTCTGCATCGTAAGAGACATCCCTCAGCTCCCCAGGTTCCCTAAGTATGTCCTTGGTAAGCCGTTTCTGCTTTGTTTGGCTTTGATCCTTCCAAGGGAATAGTGAACTTATTCTTTTCACCCACATATATTTTGTTCCTAGTACTTTATTCAATAGAAAAAGAGAACAAAGAAACGTGGCTA
>JAOXJM010000012.1:87111578-87123989 GCA_026413425.1 Tringa solitaria
CAGAGTCAGAGGAGGCCTAGCTGAAATGTAAAACTACAGAACACAAAATTGGTTCAGTTTTACTTCAAACTGGGACATAGGCAGACTCCAAAAGAAAAGGAAGGTAGGTAGCTAACTCCCATACTGGCTAAATCTCCATACCTGCACAGTTGCTGACTTGTGCTCTGTCTCTTCTGAACAGAATGTTGGTATGTTTTGGTAATAAAAAATTTGGAAATTAATGCTAGTTGGGAACATTGCATGGCCATCCTGTACCACACGCACAACTGCTTTTCTCACCTCAAGGGTGGGGATCAACTTTAGTGGCATACAGAAATGAAAATAAGCTATGTGATGTTGCCCCATCTTCGTACAGGCTGGCTGTTCTCACCTACGACGGGTCCTGTCTGGCTGCCCTGGGACATGCAGCCTCCCATACCTGCTCAGCCTCTTCCTGGCGCTGACATTGTCCCTGTCCAGTTGGACAGGTGCATGCTTACCCTTGAGTTATTTGTGGAGGAAAAACTGAATTGTTGCCATCCGTATTTCATTAGAACTGACATTTGCAATAATGATTCTTTCCAAATACTGCAGCTTAAAATATTTTGCTAAGAAGGTTTATGATGAGGGAGCAAAAAATCTTTAGGACTCATATGTTATTTTCAAGTCTCTAACACTTCCAACACTAATAATGTTTTCTTTAAAAAAAAAAATAAAAAAAAACCCCAAACCTATATCTTACTGCCTTCATGAAGATAGTCTTGCTTTTTGTTAACACTATGGATGCACTAAAGGAAGACTTCCAGAATTTGAGACATCACCTTGTGGCAAATTATAATTAGCTATGCATTATTTACAACATGTGATTAGATACCAAGAGATTTTTCAAAGGTAGCATAAAAAGTTACAATGAAGGTGATAATGATTCTTTTGCAGAGATGTTCCTTTGTTCATTTCAGCGTCCTCATAAATGTTTAAAGAATATAAATTAGGCTTCCAAGCCAATTAATTTGTCTGTTTCTCATCTCTACTGATGTACTTTAATTATACTTTCATGCCTCTAAGCTTCAGCGTGGAAGACAGCATGCACTGATCACAGGAAACAAAACCGGTAAAAGTCCAAAATGATAATGGAATAAATTCCACAGTTTTGTGCCTTAGACTCATCCAATATCATTTTGTAAATATGGAAAAAGTGGTTTAAGTCTTAAATAGTTATAATTTGGTGAGGCATGTAAAGCTCATAACTTGGGTGAACAGTGTACTTTGGTTCATCTTGAATGTTACACGCTAAATTTACTCCATGAAATAAAACCAATATATGATCCATTTTGTACTACAATATACAGGCTTAATTAAGTTGTGGTCTAGATATGTGCTGAACAATAAAAATCAATTTCCTGTTTTTCAAATGTATTTACTCCTCACTATTCAATCCTTTGTCTGGTTTTGATCTTAAAGTATCCCTAATATTTAATTCATACAACTGCAGAATGTTTTTGAATCACTGAACCTCGAGATGGAGCTTGGGTGCATGAAGGTAGTTGATTATTTATTACAAGTAAACTCCCAGGCTACCTATTATTAAGACTTTTTCTGATCATGTAAAACTGGCAGGCAGCAGTAATACCTATTTCTAACAAATTTGTGCTAAGATGTTGTGTTGCTTGCTATCTAGTCTCTCTCAAAAGAATTTTCTAAGGGAGAGCACGCTCCTTTGAGCTATATTTAGATATTTATTTACCAGTTTTTTTTTAAAAAAAAAAAGAAAGAAAGAAAGACAGGAAAGGAAAAACAAGCTAGCTATCCTCCTTCCCACAATGAGATCCTCTCCTCAACACTTGCTTTGGTGAGTTTATTTCCAGGAAAATCCATCTATTTTAGCATTAAATTTGATGGTAGTACAGGTAAATTATTATAAAAACATCTATTAAGGAATAGTATTCTAGATCCACCCTGTAAATCTCTACCTGACGCTCAAATGTTTTCTGTCTCATCTATCTGTTTCAACTTTTTTTCTGGGCATAATTTGTTTTCATTTAATGTTCTGAGAACTATTTCCTTCTGCAGTGGAAATCTGCACACAGTTCCAAATTGAAGAACTTGAGGAACTTTAGATGAAGTTGTAGCAAACACCTGTAACTTGAACAAATAGGAAATACTTCATTTGGTTTAGATTTTTTATATGTGAGAGAAATCTTTTTTTCCTCTCCTGCCAGGTTGTGTTTAGAGGAATTTTGAAGTGGAATATTTAGCCCAATTCCAACCCTTTTAATGCCTCTCCAAGATTTTAGAGATGTTATAAATAGGGTAGTCAACAGAATTGTTCTCTACCCCCCACCCTGAACTTACATAGGGAAAAAATAAAACAAATAGTTACCACAGAGTATTTAGACTCCTTCACCTAATACAACATAAATAGAGAAAGAAAGGTGGGTAAGAAGAATGAAAGGTTGGTGTAGCCGTGGACAGTACCAAGGTTAAACAACGGCTTATTTTGCTAAGCCATCACTCTCCATCAGCATAGAAGTCACATTAAGTCATAAATTGAGTAGAAGAGGAAACTTTTGTATTCAGGTTTTACTTTTCAGCATGTTAAGTGCATAAAAGTGCTGTTAAAATGTATATATGTAGTCCACTTCCTCCCTACTTTGCAGCCTTTTAACATCAGGGTAGGAAAGAATTGTCAGTATAGCTAAACCTGAACAGACCTGTGTAGCCCTCTTGGGTTTTGATATAGCTATCGATTGACTTGTTGCCCTGATTATCAATCCTGTTGGTGTAATCTCTTTGCTGTGCATATTTGCCCTTCTTATATTTTAATTCAAGGGAGCCCATGTCAATAAGTATTTGCTGCTAATTAATCAACCTACTTTCCAGTCTATGAGCAACTTGTTCATAAATAAACAAGGGAAAACCCTGAATTCCAAGTTCATTGACGGGATGAAACGTTAACTGAATTCTATGTACACATTTTGTCTGCTGGAACTTCTTTCTAGTTCTCTGCAAAACCAACCTTTCCATTGAAAGACTAGGCAGAAAATTAGTTGCTGTGGATAGCCTAATTGCTGCATCTGTTGCTAGAGGATATTCCTGCTATAAGAAACAGCTATCATATGGCTATGTGTCATGATCCAGGATTTTTAGCCCTCTTATCTCTTCTCATTGTCAAGCTGCAATTTGTTTTTCTTCTTCTCTGTTTATATCCTGGAAGGCTGGGGAAGGAGGTGAAGAGAATTGAACTACTGTTGTGAAATTGCCAATGCTGGAGCTGGGTACCCTGATGAAAGCATATCTTATTTATAGATTTATTAACTCATAGCTTCCTCCCTGCATCTTTCAGAGATTCACTGCTTTGAATCCTTGAAAAAAGAACAAACTCCATACTTTTACTTTGGTCTAAAGGCCATGAGGTTGTGCTGCAGAAGGCTCATGGGAGAGTGAATCCTATTCAGGAGTGGGATTCATTGGGACTACATTCAAAAGGAAAAGGGCATAGTAAATAAAAGAAAAGCAAATAGAAAAAAAAACAACCAACAAACCCAACCAACAGACCTGCATTCATAATTTTCACATGGAATGAAATATTTAATTAACATATGTTGACAGGCACTCTATAAATGCAATTACTCTTTCTATAAATAGGAAAGTGATGTGTAAAAGGTCATTGTTAAGAAATGGTGCAATAAGCAGGTCTCTTGTTTTGGATCCTCATAGAAAAATGAAGCTTCAGTCATTGGGGACCCTAGAAAAATTGTTAGCTAAACTTAGGCACCATAACCTACATTTATGTTCCAAATACGGTGGCTTTTTCCCCCCTCTTAAAATCATAACATTTATGCAGTTCTGCTTGGACACTGACATTATGCACCTCAAGGCACGATTTAAACACCAGTAGATAAACAGCCTGAGACATGTGTGCTATTTTTTAATATAAATTTTCATATTACCGTTTTTAGGAACTTTGCAAAAATGTTTTAAGAGTGAAACTAAACCTGATTTTTAAAAAATGCATCCTGTGCAAATGCGGCTAGAATTTTTTTTTTTTTATTATAAGTAAATTCAGAATACCTCTGTGATTTCTTGAACGACTTTTTATGTTGAAGAAAAAAACAGTAATCCTTCCCTACATGCCCCTCAAGTTAAACTACACTAAATGTTTTAAAGTCCAAGTTTAAATTATGCTGTGAAACATTCTACTACATATAAATCAGAGGCGAATATTCTTCTAAGTAGAGCAAATAATTAATCATCTACAGGCTCAAAATTTAGGTCGTGTCATTAACTTCTGGTTGATTTTTGACTGAGCACAAGTCCTATGGTATTATCTTGCTCACATTAAATGATGGTTAGAGAAGGTCTTCACAAAAGTGCTGTATTTGTGATTTCAAAATGACTTTTTTGCAAATAATAATTGCTGCATTATTAATATCTGCTTTAATAAACATTTCATATACTAAACTTGTCTCTTAGATATTTTTCTGTTAATTCTTGGAAATATATATTCAATGAACATTCATCTTTGAGCACATACTTAAATCTTGATGAAGTTAATGGGATTACCTATGCATTTAAAATTGAAGTACTTCAAGTACTTTGCTAAATCTGAGGTTTAAAGGGATGGCAAATTCATAGGAGCCACAATTCATAGGATGCGCTTGTGGGTTTAGAACATTTTAAAAGTATGTTATTTTTGTCTTTCATAATTACAGCTTAAACACCAGCACAAGATTAATCTTTATATATAATTCAAAACCTTGAATTGGCAACAAGAACTCACAAGAAAGTTGGTTGTCTGTGAACTTTTTAGCAAAGCTGAAATATAACTTCCACCAGACTTAGATAGCCTTGTTCCAGCTGGTGAGGATTTTGGTCAGTTTTTACTTTCTCTCACATATGCAACTTTTTCTATAAACCGAATTATAACATTCAGTACTTTCTCATGTCTCATAGAAGACATTGACTTCATATTTATTGCTAATAGAGGGTTGTAATGTATAGAATAGACTTTAACAATGAAATGGCTTTCTATGAATAGGTTTATTTGTTTTGAATAGCGTAGAATAATATAAGAGTCTAGAAATACATTGAATTGGTCTATGATTCAAAAGATACTTAGAGAAGGTAACCCACACATTTTCCAGGAGGATGGAACATCTTTACAATTAAAAAAAAAAAACAAAAACAAAAAACCCCAAACATTACGTTACTTCCTAATTTGCTGGAGTTTAAGATATTTTCCTAAATGGCAATGAAAAAGCATTCAGAAAAAAATAACTTTTGATTTTAAATATAATAAATGTATTCCCATTGAAATTTCAATGCCATTATAGATCTCTACATAGGTTTTATTCTTTAGATTCATAAGTTTGAAGAGTACTGTTAATGTACTGTATTTTAAAGTAGTCAAGGTAGTACAAAAATTATTTCAAAATTTAAGGATGCTTATGTCTGATACTTATGTCTATTTTATGTCATAAACAAACAAGGAAACAAAACCAATTCTAGATCAGGTGGTGCATATAAATGTATAATATTGTTGTTTTACCCCGCTACTGATGCAGGTATTTTAGACTTATAGATTGGGATCTATGGAAAATATGTCTGCAATAGCCACAAATCTAGAAGGAACTTGGAACATAACTGATATCTTTTTGGTGATAGGCAGAGGTGCTCTCTATGATGAAAGGAAACACCAGCTATCAGAAAGAACTGCACCTGGTTGCTTTAGATTATTCTTTAGACTCTATTTTTTATGCTTGGTTGCTTCTAAAATTGTTCTGGCAAACTAAAATTTGCGTCAAACAGATTTCTCTACAGAAGTTGCCAAAGAGGGCAAAAAAGAATTACCATCAAGTCAAGAGTGTGTCCATCAAGCTATCCGAGGTTGTGGCTTCATGTTTTACCTTTGCACTGCAACAGGTATCATTTAACACGTGTATGCCTCTTCTACTACCAAATTCAACTGTTCTTTTCTGTCCCTCTGCAGGGACAATTGCTTTAAGTACTTTTGGTGATACTTGAACCTCATCTTATGAAATTATCTATTTTTTACAAAGACTTTATTAGTTCTTTTTTGTTTCATTTCAAACTGGTAAGCTTTGCTGCAGTTTATAGCATATCCATGTGCTATTGAAGTGGCTGAAGCAAGGCAGCAATGCTGTACTGAGGAGAGTAGGAGGAAGCCAAAAAATCTGGAATAAATGAAGAGCACACATACACATAGAACAGACAGCCCCTCAGCCAAGAAGGAGCTAGAAATGGAGTTTAATGAGAAGATGTGGCAGACTGTGCTGATCTTCTGTACAGCATGGCTGGACAAGCCTGGGAGGAGCCAGGGCAGGATTTTATTTGGGCTTCCTCCTCTGCCACTGTTTCTCTGTGCTCCTCTGTGGGTGTGCAGATTAGCTTTTATCATATAACTTAACAGAAATGATAGAATTTGAGTTTTGGCTTCTCCTCCTTCCCACCAGTTTTCATCCAATGTGACAGCTAAGGCAGTACTACTGGAAATGATCCTGTATTTGAGCCAGACCAAAGGACTCAATCATTCTCCTTTAAATTGCACTGCTGTGGAAATAGCTGGTGTGGGTTTGCAGAGGTGTATATCTGTTTATGATGGCTTAAATAACATCTTTATTTAAAAATATATTTCATTTAGGTTCCTCTCAGATGTTTTGATTTGTGACTAGTATTTGCTTTGAAAAAATAATGAAGGGGGTTTCACTTAGAATCCAGGAAAATGGAGTAAGCTTGAAATATGAAATATTTGCTCCTTTTTCCTCAATAAAACTAAAATTTTATGGTTGAGTATTTTGATAGTCACTCTGTCAGGAGGCTTGTTTATTATTCGTGTATATATATATATTGAGAAAATGCTAAGAATTGTAGAGATTGAGAAACATTGTTATGCATGGGGAGAGTTCCCACAGACACACATGAACTATGAATCAGGAGTTTTCTTAGTTGAAAGGAAAAAAAAAAGGAAAAAAAGACATTAAGAGACAACTTGAGAGAGGAAAAAAATAAGCACAAAATATGTTACCATTAAGAGAAATTACATATTGGGGCAAGTATATTCTCTGTTCCTGGAAATGTTTGTGTTGAGAATGGATCACTTTCTAGAGTTATGCCCCAGTTTGGCCACAAGCAATTGATTGTATGCCAGTACCAAGAGTTGAAAGTACTTGCATGGCTTGTATCTTACAAAAGTCAAAGAACAGTATAATGATATGCTATAAAAAGGGCTATTCCATTTAGCAGAAATTATTGTATGATCTGTTGTGCAATATTCATAATGGTTTTTTATTGTTTTTAATAAATACAAAAATGAAATCAGTGTTAAATATGATGAGCCCTGCTTTTATCAGTTAAATGCAGTAGCTCACCTTTTATAGGCTATGCAGGACTGATCATTATAGATGCATTCAAAAACTGTTTCTTCCTAAGCACGTCTGTATAGGTCATGCATCTATCAACTTCAGGTAACAAATTTATAATTCCCATTGCTTTTTGGTTTGGCTTAATGTCATTTCATGTGATTTTCCATCCATTCTCTTTTTTTTTTTTTTTTTTAAAGTTTTGGCAGCCATGGCATAATAAAAGTGGAAGATCAGGAAGAGCAACAGCATTTGTACAGTCTCAAGGCAGTAGGCTCTTGGAGTTGGATATCTTCTGTTCCTCCTGTCAAGGCTGATATGCTGTTATGTTTTGAGGAATCCACAACAATATATTGTCATTTAGACATTTATTCTATCACCTGATGACGTCTCCCCACCTGGGAAGGGAACTCGGGAAAAACAAGGAAACCCAGGGGTTCAAATATAAACAGATTTAACAGAATAAGAATAAATAATTAACATTAATAATACTAAAGAACCAATATTGATGCCAATGCCAATATAAAATATACAAGGATTACACTCAGCCAATTATATCAGTAGGAAGCTGTGCATTCCCAGCAGTGAACAGCAAATGTCAGACACTGTGTTACAGCTTTGGGAGGAAGGGAAAGCCTCAGGGGTCCAGCAATGGGGCAAGAGGTTCTCAGGACCTCAGCCAAAAAGGAAGACAAAAAGAATCCTTAGTAAACTTTCTAATTTATACTGAATGTGACATTAATGGAATAAAATAATCTTGTTCGCCACCTTGGGTCAAGTGCCCAAGGTCTCACTCTTTCTCCTTCTTGCACATAGCAAGCTTGAAAACATCGAAACCTTGAAACCCACATACCATAGGTGGCTATAAAGTAAATATTTTCAAAAATTCAGGCACTAGAGTATTTTAAAAATGTAGTTTTCCCTAACATTAGAAGAGAATTTACTGGAAAGCAAAATTACTGAAAGAGAAATTAATCCTTTGTCACTCAAACCAGGAAAAATGCAAAGAATGAGACTCATGCTGCCACTCAGGGACATGGCACAGCAGCTTGGGTACCAAGCTGACAGTGAAATTGTGGCTTCTCTACAGCACTGAGGCTTGTTTATTTATATTCGGTGACAGTTTTAGCATCAAAAGTTGGGTACCTTGACTGAACCATCTATACATTTTATCCCTGAAGGGAAACAGGATTTCATCTGTACTGATGTAGCCAGCACGAACTTATAAGTGGCAAGCTCTAAGAAACTCATTTGTTTTCCATGCTATCATCTTGAAACCCAGGGAGCCTTGATGCTTTACTTGATTTTGGATTTGACCCCAAGTATAAGGCATCTGCAATTTTTTTAGAGACTGATCTGAAGGTCCTAAGTTCCCTGGTTGCCTCTCTTCAGAAAATAATAAATAAAAAAAAGTTGGCAAAAAGACAGAAGAGATTATCTTTATTCTCATTATCTTGAACCCTATAGCATATTATTGATACTCTTTATTTACATGCAGGTTTTGTATGGGTACAAGGCTCCATGTGGAAACAGCACTGATCACAACATTGTACCATTAATTACTGCAGTGAAATTACAGAAAGTGAAATTCTGTCTACCTTGAAATGAATTAGTAGGGACATCATCTTTGTCGTGCTTTGTCATGCTTATGGTCATTTGCCATAAAAGCTGTTGACTTTGCATACTGAAAATGTCAGGGTTTCTTGGAAAGTAAAGTTATTAGGTGGTGAAGATCAAATTTTTATAGGAACACTAGCAATAAGATTAAGCTACTTCTTGACACTGAGATATCAAAGGAATTATTTTGCTAACCAGGTTTGGTGAGGCTGATGCAGCTGAAACTTCGGTAGCCAAAATGATGTTTGGAAATCAATGTCTGGATTTAAGATGAGAGTCTATGACATCTCTCTGCAGTTTGTCTGCATTTATACAGTAAGAAATGTATTGCTTTTTGGAGAAAACTAAGAAAAACAAACTAAAAAAAAGCCCTGAAAAGAAAATACTATTTTTCCTTTTAACTTAACTGTGGGCCACTCATTCTTTTTATTCTACTAATTTCACTATTAGTCTGTTGCACCTATTTACTCTGGTGCGAGATAGTGAGGAAGAAAGGAGATGTTACAGCACAACAAACTAGTGCTTCATTTGCTCAGCTCTTGCACGTTGGTGAGAGAAACACAAATAAAAATAAACACTCTCTATGGTACTTTATTAAGCTGAAACAGAATGTGAATAAAGGCCTGGTGGGTGCAGTACGTCATGCATCTGTATCTTATCTAACGTAGCTGTGCGTATTTACACTACAAACTATTGTGAATATCATTAACTTTTTAACCTTCCTGTTGTCTTATGCCACTGAGTTACTGTTAGTAGTATGCTGAGTTGAATATATTAAAACTGGAAAATTAACATTTTAAACAATGTAATTTCTTTCTTTATTTTAAGCTCTCAAAGAGATATTGTTCTTTTATTATTTCACTAGTATTTATTTAAATATTCCAAGTGGAGGTTGGAAAAATTAAGCTTGGTGGTATACAGACAGAAAATTAGCTTTTTCTGTCTCAAGCAGCATACATTTTAAGTGCTCACACAAATAACACTACCAAATTGTAGCGGAAAAACTCCATCTTTATTTTAGATGATGGCAAAAAATGTTGTCTTTAGTCAAGCTGGAATTTCTTTCTACGTATCTTTGAATAAAAAAAGTTTACAAAGGAATTCAAGAGAACAAAGTAGGATAAAGGTAAGCAAGCTAAGTGAGAAGAGAAAGTGTTATAAACTTGGCCTTAAAAAAGTCTTGAATGGGAAGCATGAACTTTGGCGTATTTTGTACTGCAAATGATAAATGCCTTTCAAATCTTTTCCTGGAAGCTGTACTATAATGAAATAAGCCCATGGCTCCCTGTACCATGAAGAGATTCCTTTCTCTGAACCTCTGAGAAAGTAAAAGAACAGAAAACACAAAGGCATCAAGGCTGAGGTACTTCAGGAGCTTATCATCTGAAACCAAAACACTGCTAGGACAGAGTACCTGCTGCTGTAAATTATAAACTTCAGGTAACTGTACAAATACTGTCAGTAATTGCATAAAAGCAGAAATGCAAATGCATGAATCATTGATTGTGACCTGCACTATGGGCAAATAGCTTATGTTCCTTTAGGAGCTTTTTCATAAAGAATCAGGTACAGCAGAGATCTTACACCCTTCTTTCTTGGCATTTCTGGACAAGCCTCAGGTTTAACAGAAAAAGGCATTCCAGCCAGGCTTTCTGTAGCTGGGACAGTAGGCATAGCCTGAGGTAGGTTTTTGTCTTTTCCTCCCACTTCTGTCATGATGCTTTTATTGCAATGATACTTTAGGATATACCAGCGTTCCCCTGTAAAAAAGCTTCTTGTCCTTTGCTTCTTTCCAGTCAATCTCACCCTGCTCTAGGGCCCAGTCATCCTAAGAGATTAATGTGTGCACATCCTGGAAAAATTGGGATAATATAAATCTCTTCCATCTGTATGATAAAGTACTAAGGCCCTCACTGTCATCAGCAGTGAGAAAAGGCTGCATGAATGGAAAGAACTGAAAACTCCAAGTCTGGAAATTATTGCAGTTTTTTTTTTCCTTTTTTTTACAATCAGGATATCAGTTACTAAACTTCATTTTGAGTGGGTAGATGGTCTAAGTATTGCCTCTGTCAGTCTCAAGTACTGCCCTGTTTCATTGGAAATGAAGCACTGATCATATGGGGCTTGCTCTAACACCAGGCTCAGTGACAGCTCACATTATTAAAGAGAATGCTCACCCATAAAGTTGAAAACTGCTGCTTTAATGTGTCAAGCAATCTTTTTTTGTGTGTGTTATCTGTCAGACTTGCAGTTTCTCCTGGAGCTGGGTCAAAGTTTGCATCTGAACACATGTACTGATAACCCTGTAAGTTAAACAGGAGTACAGATCCCGACAGATCTCTCTAATTGCAAATCTTATCTGTTTCACAATTCTGTTAATTTCCTTTATTACTGTGTTCTTTACGTATGCTCACTATTAGTATCTAAAGATGCTAAGTGACATTTAGTAGAGAGGCTCTTCTGTAAATGATCATGTTTGTATGCTGCAGCATTGGGCACCAGCACATTTTAAAGTGAAAAGGTTTACGTAAATTCATTGCGTGAACAGCTAACATAGAATTGCTATTTTGAAAGACATAAGATAATAGTTTATTTTAAAGAACTCATCTATCAGCTGTGCATCACTAGTTACATTAACTACTAACCATAGCTTTGAACTTAAAATGTAGAAATATCCTTGTGCCATATGTCATTATTCTACAAATGTATATGTGGAAAGTTAGAACTTAATCGCAAGGTGATGTTTGCCCTCCACTTGGCTGCTTGATTGCCCCAGTACCTAGAATCAAGTGTCATAGCATGAGGGTTTAGCAATGGCTGGTTGCATTGAACACAAGCAATGCAATGCATTCTAATGTGCATGTCAGGATGTATGTGTTACGTGTGTAAATGAAGATCACAGAGGTATGACACTCAGTCAAGCAGACATATTTGCACTCTGGATGCTGTCCCCAAACTACTTTTAAAACAACAGCAAAATAGTAGATTTTTTGCAGTGAAATTTGTTAATGTGGTTACTAGATGTGTCAAGGTCTGAGGCGGTATGATATGTCATTTTTACTGTCTTGCCTTCTAGATGCTTGTGCCAGAGAGACATCAAGATATACTGGCTGCAGTGTGCATCATCTTCTCATAGTTGTAGTGCTCTGAATCGCTGTGACCATATATTATCCTTCTGGTCTGACACAGGTCACAGCTGTGAAAACACAACTTGAATTTCTAACAGATTTTATGTTATACATGCTGTTAAAAATGAGAGAAATACCCTGAAATCCTCATTGGTGATTCTGATGCACTGGTTATCCTCATGCAATTCATTCGACGTGAACTCTATTTATCACCTCTTAGTTGAATATGATATTAATCAGTCTTAGAGTTCTCCAGTAACCACCTAACAAACTGTATTATCCCATTGTCTCCTCTACTGCTGCAGGAC
>JAOXJM010000012.1:87131698-87144916 GCA_026413425.1 Tringa solitaria
CTGTGTCCAGTTTTGGGCCCCCTACCACAAGAAAGACATTGAGGTGCTGGAGCGGATCCAGAGAAGGGCAACGAAGCTGCTGAGGGGTCTGGAGAATACATTTTATGAGGAGAGGTTGAGGGAGCTGGGATTGTTCAGTCTAGAGAAAAGGAGGCTGAGGGGAGACATTATTAGTAACATGTAGATCCTGAAAACAGCACCTGCACTTCCTCAGTTATGAAGTTAATCTTCTTTGTAATAAACAAGGTCTATGCTAGGAGTTCTCCTTATTTTTGTATGTGTTATCTGATGTGAACCCATTAGCACATGGTGATGTCCTGCTGTTGACAAGATAATTCAGTAATACAGAAAGTATTATATATATATTGATTAATAAAAAGAATTAGGCTAGAAGTTTCTGCATTGGGGTTATACCTAACTCTTCCATATCAGAATGATGAGTCCCTGCCACTCACTTTTTTAAGCTGGGTATCAGTTTAGGAAAACCTGTAGGTAATAAGCTGTCTAGGTCAGGAAACATCGTCTTGTCTGTCGGACTGTGTGACTCGGATTCATTTCTGACTCTAGGCATCTGGGAAACTAATTTGTTTTCTTGAGGACCTTTTCTCTCTGGTGTGAAGATATTACTGTACTCTTATCTGAGACACCTCAGTTAAATTTGCCTAAGGTTAGAGAAATCCATCTGCTTTCATGGCTGTTTAAAAATACAAAGGGTCTTGTTCGCTCAAAAGCAAAATTTTGCTCTTCTTATATTATGTGCACAAAAATTTTCCTGTCCCAACAGTTGCAACCTCCTACCTCCACTGCTCAAATAGGCTTTGAATATCTATCACTCAGATGATTATAATTTCTTCTGCAGTCCCTTCCCCATTCCCTTTAACCCCACACAATATTTTTCACTCGTAGGATTATCTGGATCCCTTTCCCCACTGCATAAGTCTTATATTTATAGTCACTTTTAGTCCGCAAAGGAAACACAATCATCTCTGCAGTGCAATACTAAGTTTGCTCAGCAGCTTAGAACAGGAAATACAAATAGTACGTTTTAGCAGAAAGTGTAATGAAAGTATATACATGCACATACAAAAAAACGTCAAAATAATTTTATTTTTATTTTCCTAGACAGTTTTTCTTTTTATTTGACAGTGTGAGGAGAAATGCGAGGAGTCCAGTTATCACACATGAATAAAAACGTGCTTCTTCACAGGTTCTAATGTGATGTCACATGGAAGTTATGCTAATTTTAATCTCTATAACAGAAATATTATTCTTTTTCTTTATTTTTTTTTCTTTACTGTTTTTTACATTCCTCTTTCTCCTGATTATTATTGTTTGGACTGATTACATCATAGATAAGGGTTTCACACCAACCTACACACACATTAAGCTGAAGAATGTAAGATTGCCCTGGGCTGCAAAACACACTTTCCCTTAGGAAATAAGAAACAGGTGATAAGAACCTTGTAAAAATAACGAAAGAAAGAAGAAAATGCTTTAACTGAAGTAGACAAAAGATGTAGGAAGAGAAAATTGATGTGTTCTGAATTATTGCTAATAATTTTGAAATTATTGCTCATACTTGGGGTTCACATGGCAAGGGTTGGGTTTTTTTATAGTTTTTTTGTTTCATTGTGATTTACAATAGTAAGGATTCTCTTTCACATTCTTTTTCTCATGTAAAAATAGAATAATTGCTTTCACTTATGCAGTGATTGTCCTTTATAGAAATAGTCAATTGATAAACCCTGTCTGCATGAAGAGCTTTCCTGAGTGTCGTGATGCTGTCAGAGGAATGCTAGTATACAATCTCAGAGAAGTCTTGGAAGATAGATTATCTGGAAATTGGCTCTACTTTGTGCTTTGAATTTTTATTGAAGTACACTCCAGCTTGAAATTAATAATGTGGTATTTCTGGAATTAGATGGTGTCTGGGAACGCAGTAGAATACGGCTGTGTAATGTCTATTTTTTTTTAAATGTCTAGAAATAAAAGAAGTGAATCATTGACAGGAAAGTTACATAGACCCACATTAGATTCATTTCAACCCCCATTTCTCTCTCCTTTCTCCCTTCCAGCTCAGATACTCCAGCCAGCACCCAGCATTTGCCCCCCTCCTTCTTGTTTTTCTGCTGTAAAAAGTTGGTGTGAGGAAGTGCATTTGTAGTTTTTATTTTCCATCCAGAGATGGAGAACTGACATGAAGAGAGGTTGGAGATAAGATGACATTCCACTGACATTTGGACCTCTTGCCCAGGCAACAGTGCTGCAGCATGACTTAATTGCCAGAAGAGCAAGAAAAATTGTTCATGCCATTAAAGTCAGCGACAGGAGTTCTCACATTTTCATTTTGAATACAGAACAGGTTTCATGTTTATAATTGAAACAGAAAGCTAAAACTCTAATTAAAAAATACATTATTTCCAAAACCCATTCCCTTCATTTCAGCTCAACACTAGAAGGAAGCATCACTTTGCTGTTGTTGTTCTTAGCTCAAAAGTCCTTTTAAATTAAAAACTTCTATGTGGACTTTCTTCTGTTGTAACAGGAATTTTTCAACTTACTAACACATTTCAAAGAAACCTTAATGATAATAACTACAAAATATCATCCATCAATATATGTTAGATGACTGATTTTTTTTGTTCTTTACAGTTTTTTGTTCTTTTTTTTTCATACATACCAGATGGTGGCTTTGTGTATGTAAGCCACATTTAAAATTTCATGTTTGAGAACAAAAGTTTCTATCTGGACATAGGAATATATATATGTATATATATATGCACATCATTGCTTCTGTTTGAGCTTTTCATTGCTTCTGGGCACTGATGTTAAGAGGGAGGACTCCGGTATCTGGACCACAAGACTATATTCAATGAGGCTGGATTTTACTGCTTCCCCTGTATTATATTTGCTGTTTGAACTTAGATGAGTCATCTAATCATACTGTGTCTACAAAGCGTAAAACAATGAAAGAACGACCAGTGTTCAGCTGGTAATTTTTTGGAATCTTCAAGTGAAAACTGGTAAGATGTTAACCTTCTTTACTGAGAGACTTTTTCTTCTGTCATGAAGATTCCCCTGAAGGATGAGTTACTTAGCCTGGGGTTGAGCCATCCTCTTTCAAAGTTGTTGATATCGTTGATACAAAAATCTGACTATAAATAACCAAATAAAATCAATGTACATATGAAAGAGTATCCCTAAACCTTATTTTTATGGCGCAAAAGGCAACTCAAACTTTCTCTTCTACTACATTGGGTTCTTTAAGTGATTTTTCATATATTTCCAATATAAGAATATACTGTGAAGGGAAAAGAAAGATTTAGAATAAGAAAATTGTCACAATAAATATATTGCATCCATGATTAAACTGAGTTTAGAAATTTGGAGGAGACGTCCCAGCAGAAAGGTCTATAACAGTTGTCAGCAGCGTCTCTTGGGGTGGTTTAGAAGAGCTGTTACTGATCTCCAGGAATGATACATTTAATTCTATTAAAATAAAGGAAACAAGAAAGAGTGGCTTTAGAAGGATGTTAATATATCAGGTAAGACTGAAGGAAAATACTGCTATTCTTAACTATGGCCTGTTATTCCTGAATGGGATAGGTAATAGATGTCTGATAAAATAATCACTGAAAGAGCAAGAGATGTAATCTTTGGGCTAAATCTAAAACATATCAGTAAATGTTTAGTAGTAGAAAAGAACAGAAAGTTTGTGTTGAATGGCTAAGAGTCAATTGAGCTTATTTTTCCCTTTATCTTAAAGAAAGTTTAGTACAAAGAGTTCTTGATGAGAGTGTGAATATAGATAGAGTCAAAGAGAATATTTAGTGAAAGGAGTTAAAGTGAGAGCTGTAGTTCTTTGATGTGGCTAGGCAATTCAAATTAGAGGTATCCAAAGCCTTGGTATCAGTGTGCCCTTCTGTCCAACCTCACTAATCAGTAACTCACCACTATAAATTGCTCCAGACCATGAAGGTTAATAATCAAAGTGCTCTTTTTTGTCAAGACGAGAAAAAAGAAGTTTCAGAGGGCAGCTAATCCCATCCTTCAATGTGAGTCTCAGGGAGCTGATCCGAAAGCCTTCTGAGTGCACTGATGATTTCTAGTTGGTTTGCAGTGGTCATGGATGGTCAGGGTGCATAGCTTCTCTTTAGATGCCTCCTCACTTGCCTGTGAAAATGCGCTCTGGATTATACCTGTGTAAGTGTCCTGGTTGGAAGTATGTATATGTAAATAGCACATCTTTGAGACTGGTATACTTTCCAATTAAAAAATACTTCAAACTCATGGTGCATGTCTCTACTTCAGAAACACCTTGTGACGGTATTTTATTGAAGGTCAATTTTTATTTCCTTTTTTCCTCTCCTTCTTAAAAAAAAAAAAAACAAACAACACAACTGTAAGCTTTAACTTCTGTAGCATTTCAACAGCAGTGCATACTGATTTATTTTTCTTATACTTAATTTATTAATGCTTAATAGCAGTGTTTACTAAATATTCTGCTTTCCATGGTGTTGATGTTCAGCTCTTTTCTCATTTTTTCTTGTTTTAGATAAAAACTATTCTGAAGTCTTCAGAGGAAATGGAACGTGTTTTCTTGTTAACTGTACCTTTAGCAACAAATCGTGTATCCTGGAGACAGAACAGTAAGAAACAGGACTTTCATAGACAGCAGCAGCAGTGCTCACTCCTACCAGTATTCCCATTGCTTAGAGAATAATCCCTTTCTCATGGAGCTATTGAAAGCAGCAAAACCAGCTACCTGCCTTCAATACTCTAAATCAAATCAATGCTTTTAATAAAATTAATTCTGAATATTGCTGATTCACTCAAAGCTCTGAAAGAAAGAATTGTCGCTAATTTGCCTGATTTTAGACTCACAAACCACTTTTAACACTATGAGCATTCTCAGACTGTATCATTGATAGAGAACATATCTTCTGTAACTACAGATATGTAATCCCTGACACTTTCAGAGTTTGTCACTCCTCTGCAAAGAAATAATTTTAACCAAAAAAATAGTGTTCATTACTGAAGCTGAGCTATCTTAGAGCAACACTAAGAAAGGGAAGTATCCTGTTATTCAGAAATAAGAGTGGAGCTCCTCTGCTCCCAAGTGTAGCACATCAGTTTTAGCACTGCCTTGCAACAACACAGCTTTCCAGCTTCTGGTTGGATTCATCACCAGCCTGTAGACAACCTCTACATGAAACGGGAGAAAATTTTCTATGCTTCTAGCTGGAAACTGACCTTCCAAGAAAGCTAGCTTTAACTTCAATTTGTATGCACGCACACACCTGTTTGTGTGTGCAGGAAGACTGATGGAAGCAGAAGTCCCAAGTAGCAGGAGGCTGTGCCTGTGAAGCACTTTTATGTGTAGCCCGAAGAGGATGAAATGAATTTGAATTTAAAAGATCAATTATTACTACAACTTATGTTACTGTAATTAGGTAGTTGTTAATAACAAGGACATACAGAGATATTCCATAAATGGAGTGAATGTGTGTGTGTGCTCTTTTATTATTATATAAGACTTGACAGAAGTTTAAATGATGAAAAGGGTTTCTTGTTTTAAGCATAGCTACAGAGTTAATCTTGAAGTGATAAAGAAACCACTGCCATGACTGCCCCTCATGCACATGTGGGCCTGGAAAGGATTGTCACAAAGCTTTTTGCAGCAGTCCTTCAAAGTCTCCTAGCACAGCCCCTCTTTTTCTTGTCCGGGTTATACAAAGGAGTAGAAGTAATTTGTTTCTCCTGAGGTCAAGCTAGTGTGTGACTGCAGATGGGGGAGTAAGTCTATATTTGAGTGGGCCAAACTTACCTAATAAAAACCATTAAGCTTCTGATGAAATCATCCCAACTGCTCTCTTCATCAATAAGAAAAATTAACTAATTGGCTTCAATCTGAGCTTTGAAATGCATTGAGATTGATAAGAAGAAGAAACTCTGGACCACTGAACCCTTCACACTTTCCAGACCTTACTTTTAGCTAACACAAATCAGAGCAGTCCTGTTGTCAGAACTGTGCCAATTTACCTGGAGTCATGGTATTTCCACTTTGTTGTTTTTCTTTCATATCTATTTTTGGCAGCTAGATTTGCTCTCCTATTGTTGTAGGCATCTCTGGTGCCCCATCGTGTATTCTTACCACAGCCTTACTGAAATACCCCCCATAGTTACAGACCGTACAAAAGAGTGGTTCACATTTCTACCTTGCTTTGCTTCTAACAATGCGGTCCAGTTGCATTCACAAGACTGTATGGACTCCCTCTGGTGGCTAATTGACCTTAATAATCTCAGAGCTGCTTTTCCAGAGAACGGATCATAATGAATGAAGACGTAACTTTGGTAGAGAAAGATGGGGATACTCTAATTAAAAATGGTCTGCGGTTTTTTGATGATAAGAAGCAGCAAGGGAAGAAATGAACACAAAAAGGAGTCTAGGTATTCCCTGAAGCCTGGAGGCAGGGAGATTTTATTCCTTTGTGCTTAGATTTAATCTGGTCTCTGCTAATGTGGGAAAAAATTTGCTGAAAAGCTATCAGGAAAATTAACTAAGGAAAAATCCTAGAGGAAGGACTCCAGCTATGTAATCAGACTTGTCTATCTATCAGGGCTCTCTAAAGAAAGCTCGACTGAAGCAGGATGTTGTATTGAAGTTGAATGTACAAAGATATTATCTCATTGAAATTAGCTTTCTCCCTCCATGGTCAAAGGATTAGTTCAAGAAGTGGGATTTATTCCCCAGTCTATCCAGATGCTCCATTCCAGCCTTCCAGTTGCTGTGGAAAGACGAGATGGACGATGGTAAAACAAACATGGTGTTAGATGAGATGGACAGTGGCATAAAGGTATCAGTGCTTTGCATCTGGCTACAGCAGCTAATCGTATTTCTTCATCCCAGTCCTTGCACCTGATGTGCAGTCAGAGCACCATGACACTAACTTAGCCATCACTTGCTCTATGGTGTTGACAACTGGGAGCCCTTCTTGCTGGGCAGGAAACCCTCTTGTGGTCCCACATTATATCATATCATAACAAGAAACAGTTTAGAAACTTATAAAGTGATGATAAAGTCACATTTGTCTCTTTTCCTTTCCCTGTAAGCCAAATTCTCTGAGTTACCTTAGAACAGACTATAAAGAAGCATGTCAATGACTCAAATTACTCTGGGTGTACCTTGATGTGACCAGGAGAATTTGGCCCTAGAGAGAGCAAAAGAGATTAAATATGTGTAGGCATAGGCATACAATCACACACACATAATCTTCTCATGTCTTAAACATTTGGGTAAGAAACTAACACTCTGTAAATATTTTCTGTACATTTAAATACAAAACATGCAAATATAGGGATTACCTTGTTGTAACATATTAACTGCTGATTTTTATCCTGGATAAAATGATTCCAGAAAAAATATAACAACATCAGGTCCAGCACAGCTATTGGCATGACTAATGTTTTTCTAACTTCCCACTTATTTACTTATTTTTCCACTGACACCAGATTTTTTACCTAGCTGACTTTTTTCTTTCTCTGACTTAGCAGCTTTTGCTCAGCTCTAGGACTTAGTTTATTTTTAGAATGGCTGTTTTCTTATAGAAGAATTAGGCACTTGAAAGGCCTGATGCTGCATTTCAACACGAAACTTTGGTGGCAGGGTCAGCAGGTGAGATGAAGTCTACAACCTTCAAAGCTGACCTGCAACACAAGGTACGCTGTGGAAATGTAAGAGGTGAAAGTTCATACTTGGAAAATTAGAGGCAGGGTAGCCAGGGAGCTGGTGATTTTATCACACTGAGCTTAGATCCTGACGCCAGTCAAGACTGAATAAGCTTGAGGGCTGCTCTGACCTGAGTCAGACTGATAGTTTTCAGGGATTCTTGACAGCTGAAGATCAATAAATGGTAGAGCAGTGAGGGCACCCTGTATCTGTTCCTGCTGTCTGTATGGGAGTATAAAGTCATTCAAGTGAGGGCTTGGTGCCCTCTTGATGCTGACTTAAAGCTTCTCTGTGCTGGCATTTCACAAGGCATGATGTTGTGTTCCCTCCCTTTGTACTGCCTGTTCCTAAAACATGTAAGAGGTGCCATTACCTTGGTTTGGCCAAAGTGTCTATCTTTGGCTACTGCCTGGAGAGGCAGTGTTGTGTATGGGTGGCTGTCTCTGGTGTGCTCTCCCAGCTGCCAGTTACTCAGGGATTTTTGACCTGAGTTGCATCTGGGCTGATCCTGGCAACCAGTAATGATCAAATCTTCATAAATTTATCAATGCTCTTGTTGTTAATTTCCTGATCTGGTTAGCCTTCACCATATTCCTTTGCAAAGAGTTCCGCAGCTTAGTTGGGCTTTTTCCAAATATACTTTCTTTAGTTTCGTTCAAAAATTAAACAATACAAAGTAATGGAACCAGCTGTGATATTTGTTTACCGAGTCAAATGCATTCTCCTATGAATAAACCACCGTGCAAATCACAGAATTCAATCTACTCTTTCAGATGCATATTATTAAATTTTGGTAAGTTCTTAACAGGTTAACAGATAGTCCTCTAGTTCCAGGTTGCAACTTTTTAAATTAAAAAAACACAGGTGCTTTCACTCTCTTAAGTAATTCAATTGAAAACAATGCTATGAAATAGCATGTGAGAAAGAAATTATGAGTGTGTATTTATCTTCTATATTTTGTACTGCTCCATGTCTCCAATCAGTATTTGTACAAAGGCAGCAGTAGTTTTTACTGCACCTTAAAAAATTTAGATCTCCACATCTGTGGGTCCTTTTTCCTCTGTAGATCTCAAAGAAATTGTGAGATCATTTTGTTAAATGTGTAATATTTTTCTGCCTTTATGGTCAGTCTTGAATTTATTGGAAGAGCAGAAAGGGTACCAAAAAAACAGAGCTGTATTTTCCCACCCAAATCCACTAAGAAAGTCTTCTGTTTCTCTGCTGCAATACCAAGAACTATTGAATCTATGCTATTGTGCTAATTTTTCTACAGCTTTAGTAATGCATGTTGGAAGCCAGAGAAAAGATAACACCAGAGATCATACAGTTTTCTCCTGGTTTACCCTTCACTGTGAGACTCTTCACTTGCTACATCATCATGGAGGGAGGAAGGGAGAAAGAGAAAGGCATATCCTTACTCCCTACAAATGCTTACAATGGAGCTATAACCATGCCAAACTGCAAAAATATTAAGGGGTTTGGGGGACTGTTGTTTTCCTAAAGCATAAAACTCACACATTGTGGCACCCCTGGGAATTGAATCTATGTCTTCCAACCACACATCTGCTTTAATCAGAAGAATTTCTTTTGTTTTGTCTGGTTTACTAGGTTGAAATAATACAAGAAAATTCATATGAAATCTCAGTTGGACAACTCGTCTAATACTATAAAAAATTGAAGCTGTTTTCCATATGTCTCTCTGGTAGACATCTGTCTTGGAGTCTAGTGTTTCACGGTAAATGCTTGAATTGAAAGCAGAAATCATCCACCAGTCAAGCCCTTCAACCTTTTTGTTTCCGTTCAGATATTTAAGCTCTAAAACACCTGAGAGTGCCACATTTAAAGACAAGCAGGTGCCTAAGTGCTCTGCTGAGTCAGACCTTGGTGGCATTCAAGTATCACCCAAAATGTTTTCAAATAGTCATCCTATGTTTGACAGCCTGTGACTACTAAGCATGGCAATGGGAAGCTAGTCTCCCACTTCTGATTACTTGGTGGCGAAACTCCCGATTGATTATACCACCGTCACCCTCCTGCTTGTCTCTTTTTCCTTGGACAGACACAGGTGATTAGAAATTTTCTGGTGGGAAGAAAACACTGCTATTAATCTTATTCTAACTAACAATCTTATGTATAAAGTGAGTTCCTGGCAAGTCATAACTGAAGCTGTGCAGTTAAAATATGATGCAATAGAAAGTAGTTCAAACTGATGAGGAAGCTTGGAATGTAGAAGTACCTTTGAAGGATAGAGCATAGTCAAAATCTTACTCATATACATCAGGAATGTCTGTAAGTGCTGAAAGAGAAGAAAAGGAAGAGCTTGGAAGCACTGAGGACTGAGGCTAATAAATAGCCAGTTATACTTCAAAAATAGTAAGACATGAGGCCAACTATGCAGCAAGGCTCTAGGTCCTGCACACACAGAGGAGCATTCCAATATGCACCCTGATGTCTTGCCAATAATGCTAAAAGTAATTAAAAAAAACCCTGAAAAACTTCATAGTTTCTGTTTTATTTCCTGCTGAATTGAGTGTAGCAAGGATTTTACCCTTTGTTCTCTGTTAAATTTGTGGTTGTGCACATGTAGTTTTTGGCTATGCATGAAGCTTCAAATGAAGAACAATTTGGTAGTTTGTACACACAGACATGCACATGAATACCCCGGGATTCAGGCTGAATTGTCAGTGTAGTGCTCCTTGTACTGTTGCTTGTCAATGTGGATTTTTCATAACAAATGTGATGGAAATGAATGTAAATGTCAAAGAACAGTCTGAAATTAGAGCAGCTTCAACTAAAAAACATATTTCAAAGAGTATCACAGTGGTTTATATCAATTCGTGTCTTTTTCACAAAATAAACTGATGAAATACAGGTGTTGTTAAAAATCAGAATTATTTGCTTTACTTTAAGCTGCAGTTTGAATTGATTTTCTATGTTGCTTCTCTTTTAGCCACATCATCTGATAGGAAAATAGATACCTATCTGAACTAGGTGAACAGGTGAGTTCCCGTTCATCCATTTTCAAGATATCTAAATAGACATATGCAGGTTATTCAGAATTTAAAGGCAGTTCATACTGCGTACATACATGAAATTCAAGATGTCCCCATATTTCCTTCAACTTTGCCATTAATAAGTTGGTCCCATTACAAACCTTTTAACAAGCCAGTTGTGAGGAGACTTCGAGTTGTCATATTTTAACAGTAGACATTTTCCTTCTGTGCTTTCTTATTCAGAGCTTCTGTGGATGTCAGGCCTGTAAGACTAAGAATTTTAAGGTAAAATCACGTTTAAAGAGGGAGCCTTACTTATGCAAAATCTGTGTGTATCTGAGACAGGAAATCTGACTTTATGTTCAAATTCCAAGCAAAAATAGTATAAAGCTGCCTGAGGTGGCATTAAGATGTCTCACTAGAATTGCCAATTGGTAGGTAATTTATTGGGCAAGCTGGGCTATGTTCTGCTACCTTGCATTCAGCAGGACTTGGGAAAATGGTGCCTTTTGAGATCATTAGTAGCAAATAAATCAATATTTGGCAGAAACCTTGATGTAAAAGCCTGGTCACAATTACCTCTAATTTAATTTTTATTTTAATTGCTGCTTTCTTGATAGCATGTAAATAAATATGTCCTTCATCTTTCTCTGGAAAAAGGTGTGTTTTATTTTCAAGTCAATATCTATATGAATTAAGATAAGCAGTTTTTGCCTTCTTGGTTGTATGGTTCAACCTGGAAAAACATCTTGAAATAAAATCTTGAAAAAGAGAAGTCCAACAAAACACTCATCTAGATTTGCATTTTACTGCATCTTATGATATCTAATCCAACACCAGAGCCCCAGTGACAGAATCAGACCCCAAGGCCACACCAACATTTGCAGAGAGAAAGGAAGAGAATAATACTCAGGGAAACTTATTTAGCATAATTTGGAAGGTCGCTCATCAAGAAGGGAACAGGATGTTTATCTGTTCCTTGACAATTTATTTACTGAGTATTAGAAATGGAATGTAATAGCTTTTAATTCTCTGCATGTTATGCACTCCCACACTGATAAATGATGTGACATTTGGAGCTAGTGCCGAGTCCTTCATAATATAACAGACCTTTGAGTTCTTGGGGCAGTGTTCTTCCAAGAGACTCTTTGATTATCTTCCTATCACTGTCTAAGTTGACAGAGCTGCAAATGTTATTGCTAGTCATAAAATTATCCAACCACAATGTCTGTCTACATGACCTGCAGTGGTTGTGAATGCCACAAATTGATTATGCGCTGTGTAAAGAAGACTTATTCTTTCATTCCTTCTAACTTTATTGCCCTTAATTTAATTAACTGTTGCCACATGCTATGGGTTAAAAAGAAAAGCTAATATGTTCCTATTGTATAGCTTCAAATTCAGAGCATCTTCAACAAGTCTCCTTTTGCTCCTAACCTTTTCAGGCAAAAAGAGTGCTGGATATTTAATCTCTTTCTGTATGTATTTAATCTTTTTCCTATTTCTGTCTCAATATTTCTTTCCTTCCCTTCTTCTTCCTGCTTACTCTTCTCAATTCTTGACTATGCTATTCTTCTATCTATAGCCAGTTTTCTCTCTGATACATAAACATGTCAGCTATTCCCAATAAAAATTAGAGACTTGGGTTCAAGTGCGTTCTTAGTGATACAGACTGTCTGATGATTTAATAGTGGTGTTCAGAATTGTTTCCACATGAGAGGCTCAGTAATAATCCTTGAAATATTCTTGTTTATAATAATAGCGTTTATGCCATCTGTATTTTTAAGCACAAAAGAGACAGTAAAGAGTAAAGTCTTATGGATGTCTCATGGCCAAATTGAGGAACAATGGCAGTATGGGAGTCACCATTATGTTTGGTCAATAGAAGAAGATAAACAGTGAAACCCCACGACAGTCCTCATTGGTTGATATGTCCCTGTTCAACCAGATTACTGAATATGGTTATTTGTATATGTGTATATTGAAAAAATGCATAAGTAGCCATTTCTCCAAGGCTAGTACACCAGATACCCTGTGCCAATGAGTTTCATATCACCGTGTGAATGAAAGATGTCGCTAAAGTTAGTCCTGAAGAGCCCTGCTTAACAGTACAAGTGCAGGAAACTGCTCCTAAGAGGTTTCTTTCGCCTAAGTGTACCTCTCCGCTTTTAGATCCACTGTGCCAGACTGCAACAGTCTACGATATAGCTCTTGAAAACCTGTACCTTCAGTACCATTGTCCTTGAGATACACTTTTACTGGGAGGTAAAGCTAAAATAGAGATTTTCTGTAAAGAGATATTATTACCTCAGTATCTGCAGTACTCCCACAGTGTTTTCTATTCTCAGGACCAGTGCGGAGGTAATGTTATCCATTCATCACGGATATCAAAGTCTTGAAGGGATCTGCTCTACCTCAATATTTCTTAGCATCAGAACATCGCAGCTGCCTAATTACTGCCATTGCATTTTTTTCTGTATAAAATGTGTTTTACTA
>JAOXJM010000012.1:87156477-87168650 GCA_026413425.1 Tringa solitaria
GTAACTTGAAGCCATTGCCCCTTGTCCTGTCATCTGTAACTTGGGAGAAGAGACCTACCCCTGCCTCTCTACAGCCTCCTTTCAGGTACTTGTACAGAGCTATAAGGTCGCCCCTCAGTCTCCTCTTCCCCAGACTGAACAACCCCAGCTCCCTCAGCCTCATGCATGGATAGAAGACTTCATCAAGGATGGGTCTGGAAGGTAATTTTATTTAATATGCCCACTGACAAGCTTAGCACATATATAGGAGTAGGCCAGTGAAATTTGATGACAGTAAGGTAGGAAGCTTTATCGCTACAGAGGAAGATTAGAATATTCTACAAGTAGTCTGACCCTGAGAACTGGAGTCATAGCTCTGGGAAGAAATGTAATAATGCAGAAAGTAAGGCTGTTCACTTGAGAACTAACAAGAATTTATGCTCTGAACCGGGAGTTGATCAGTTGGAAATGACAGAGGCCATTTGGGTGCATCCATCAATCACTATCACCAGCAGAAGGCAACTGTGGATTTTGGAGGCCCTCAATCAGGGGATATAATTCTGTTAGAAACAGGGAAATAATAGTGTCATCATGCAAGGCATTAGTGAGGCATTGCCTGGAAACACAATGTTCAGTTCTCATCACCCATGCTCAAAAAAGATGAACAAAAAAGTAAGCAGACTTGCAAAAAATGGCTGGAGATAATCAGGGAAATGGAGAAACTACCTCATGAGAGGGAAACAAAAAAAAAAGAAGAAGAATTTTTGTTTACTGTCACAGAAAGTGAATTGGAGAGAGTATGATCATCCTCTCTGTACAAAAATTGTGTTGAAATAAATGTGAGGAGAGAGATCAGTTAACACAAGAAAAATGTGAACTGTAAGTGAATTCTTTAAAAAGGAAATAATCTGTTATCATTGGTGATGCTAAATTCTAGGTCTACTTTCCAACAAAAAACGTGAGGTAGCGTAAGATAGAACTCAATCCCTGACTAAGAAAATTTTAGGACTTGGTTGCTTGCGACATCAAGAGCCTTGAGTCAGCTGCTCAAGGAGCCTGATCCACAGTAGTTTTTCTATGTCAGCAGATGTGTTGTGGCTGGAGTAGACAAACATTTGAAGTGAGATTAGAATGGGACAATATCAGCTCAAATCCTTTCATAGCACCTGACTAAAGCTCTTCTGTTAGTAACTGCCATTTCTTGGCTTAAATGGCTTAAATTGAACTGTTCCTTCCAATTTTCTTGAAAACATAGATACCCTTTTACTGGGTCTTGGGAAGAAATTGAACAGGAAAGAAGAGAGTGGTCCTTCTCAGCTGATCTGCAGTGAAAGAAGGGTAGAGAAAAAGCAGCTAACTTGCACCACCAATGTATTTTTGTTCACACTTTAATACTACAATAAATTACAAAGGAAGATTGTGCAGCCCTGCTCCCACAAGAGCAATGAAATGATACAGACGTGGTCCTGAGAGCTCATCATATACTTTCATAGATAAGCAAATTTACAAAATACCTGCAGATAATTCAGCAGCCACAAAAATGTCCATAAACCTATTGAATAAATTATTTCCTAGGAATAGGTCCTGTACATATACACAGTGCAATAAAGTCTCTTTTAACTGGGGAATAAGTACTGTACGCTACTCATGATTTCCGTACTAAATTCCCTCTTTATCTCAAAACTTTATCAAGGTTATTCAATTTAAAAGGGGCAGACCCAGCTGAAATGCAACATTAATGCCCACAGCATTTTAATAGACTATAAATCAGTTTTGTTTTATGAATCAGATCTTTCAGCAAGGACTTTTAGCTATCGCCTTTGAAGATCTCCTATACTATTGCATAGGGAATCCAGCATTATCCTAAAGCATTACATTAGCTAATCCTTTCAGGGAAGTTTTAGGTGTGCTAAAAGGTTAGATGCATGGCTTCCACATTTTCCATAATCATTGAGGTTCCTAATTTTCTGTTGAAAACAGGAAAAAAGGACCTATGTAGGACCTGATTACTGTGAGCCCATGTGAGTCAAGAACACATAGCTCAATTTCTAAAGCAATTTAGATATCTAAATTTATTTTAAAATTATAAAGAAATTATATGTTTATAGTAGGGAAGGAAAGGAGGTGAAGGGAGGCATTTTTTCTTTTAATTCCAAATAAAAGAAGGGTACTTCTAGTAGAAAAGTGTTCCAGGCTTTGTTTCCAGTCCTATTCTCAGTAGTATTTCTGGGTTTTCATTACTGAAGCATTAATGAATAAGACATCTGAAGACCAGGGACCACAGCTTCGGTCTGTCCCTATTTCATCTAAACCATCCGGACACAAACCTGTGGACCTCCTGTACTCCTTTTTTGGGCTCTTTGTATGTAAGCATTTAAATTTTATAGCCAAAATGAAATGCAGATGGGAATTTCAGTACAATCAGTGGTGGAGCAATAAAAGAGTCAAAGTAGTGTCGCTGGTCACTTAAATACATTTTAAAATTTGACATATAGAAGCCTGAGCTGCTTGAAAGTTGCCAGAGCTGATATTCCAAAGACATTTTAACATATTTGAGAATGTTAACTCCTAGTCTTAAAATGTCAGTAAGGTTTGAACCTCTAGGGATCTCATCTTTACTGCTGCTGGGAAGTTTGAATGAAAGCTAGCAACACAAACAGTGAAGACTCCAGATATAAGAAGGTAGATCAGCCTCTCTTTGACCCCTCTGAAGTTACTGACAAAAGACCTTATTCTTCTTCTTTTGAAATCAATGCAATTTTTTGGCATTGATTGCAGTGGGAATATGATTGAACCCAAAGGTACTAATTAGTGTTTATTGGGATAATGATTTTGATGTGGACACAAAAGCAGCTCTTCTGTGCTTTGCAATGTTAATGAATCTGAAAAGCAAGAAGAGTGCAATAGGAATAAACCTCAAATAATGCCACTCAGAAAGAGACTGCTTCTGCTGTGAATAGATTCTTTTAATTTTATTTTTTCACGTGATTTGTGACAACAGTATTCCGAACTTTGTTCAAGTGTGCTAGCAAGGACCACATTATACGTTTCCTTTCTACAGACAGCTGCAGTATATCCTCTCCTGAGAAGTGATGACAAAGAACATTATGCCATATGAATTTCACAGTTAATGATAACTCACTTGGGCTTTCTTACATACAGCAGGAAACCCTAACATCTGTAGTATCAAGTCCCAACTATCCACTGAAACCCCAGTCTTAACAGGCTATAGAAATTGTGGTAATACAGAAATATTTGATTTGGATTTTCGTGCCAGTGCCAGTGCCTTTCAGTGCCTAGTGAGATTTGCATGTGTTGTGTTAAACTTGCAATCCCACTATAACTGCTTCATGACAGCCTGTTCTGTTTCTCAATATCTTCTAGCCCTTTTCTTGGCTGGGACCCCACTGGCACAAAATAAATAAACTAGGAAGGGAGGAAGGAACTGAGTCTTGTGTGTTCATGTGATTTTGCACAGTGGTTAAAACTGCCATGACACAGGGTAGTGTATCAGTCTCTGATAAAACACTGGGACCCAAATGGGTCTTTTCTTATTCCTGTGTAAACCAGAAAGCATTATAACATCATGAAGCAGCACAAAGTCCATATTGACATGGTAGCAGGACAACGGCACACCAGATGCAGGGTGTGGAATAGTTTTCTCCTCAAAATTCCATTATGGATGAAGTATGAAGAGGACAGTTGCAGAGTAATGGAGATCAGAGAGTCATCAGTAATTAAGTGGTTAGTGCTTTTAGCTGAGGAGTGCTGAAAGTACCCATAGAAAACTCTTGAGATGAGGCCAGAGAATTTCTATCAATTCCTGTACATGTCCAGAGACCAGGTCAGTGTGCAGCACATGGGGCAACCCCACTGAGGTAGTGACTTTCAATATGCCTACAGGGAGCTGAAATTAGTGTATCTGTTCTCTCAGTTGGCACCATGGGAAAAACTGGGTATTTTTTTATTTATTGTCAGCTTTCAGAGTTATGTTTTTAACAGTACGATCTCATACTCTTAAAATGGTATTCAGGACTGCATTCAAGCCTCAGTTATACCTTTGTAACCCCACTGAATTCAAATAGTAGCTCAGGACAGAGTCTAGACCAACATGGCTTTATCAAATGCAATCTGACTGAGAGCTCTATTTTTAAATGGATTTTTTAGTTAGTAATGTGAACTAAATGTCCACTAAATTTCCCAGAAAGCTATTCCCTTTGAAGAGTAAAATAAATATTTATAATGTATTAAACAAACAACACTAGCAAGAAAAATGGCAGGTAATATCAGAGACGTGCCAAAGAAGATAAAACCCTCTATTTGGTCTTAATATTTTTAAAACAGTCTATGTCAGTCAATGTGTCTTAATGTACTGTTGTATTACCTCAGCAACTTTGGTACTGTAGCATTGCTACTGCTGCTGTTTTGCCCTCGGGCATTTGCTTATACAAAATATAACAGAACTGAATATAATAGACCTGAATCGGAGTTAGCAAGTCTCCACCCATTTTAAAAATATTGGATTCTGTAATGTTAGCCAGGCCTCCAGCTTTTTTTTTTTACATTACAGTGATAAGAGCTGTTCTTGTCTTAGTTGACATAACATATGCTTTTTTGCTGTCTGCATTAGGAATGGCATTAATTTTAGTGTAGACATTTTATTTAAAAGTATTTGTCTCAAGGGGAAGAAAAAGCAGTGAATTAATTCCTGCTCTTTACTCCTTTTATTATTTCAGGGACCAGTATTAAAATCCACAATGAAACAGGTTCAAGCAAATGCTGTCAAGAAAACTGTGCTGTGCTGCTTAAATTTTTTGTTCAGAATCACTTGCTTCCTCAAATGCTGCATAGTGGCTTTTGCTTTCTTGGTGACTTGTTCTTCCCCTGAAGACCAAAGGATTAAGATATGCACCTCCTATTAGAATTACTGGAAGCTGTATTTTTAAATCTTCCTAGGAATCAATGTAAGAAAAAAATATCTAATTAAAGCTAATCTATATTGTTAGAATACCGGCACTCCAAGTATTAATTAAGTTTTGAGGCTCAAGAACAACGTGCAACTCATCAAGTAAAACACTTAGTTTAATTTTGGAAGAGCCCAGCTTGCAGAGTTCCTATTGATGTTAGTGGAATGCAGGAACCAGCCTTGTGGAAAATGCTTAAAGCCTTCCAGTAGAATTTCTTAAATTAAGGGACTAATCCCTCTGATAAGGACAAAGTCAAGGCTGCTTTTGTTTGGTAAGAGCTAGATCCTGGCTCTTCTCCAAAATTTGATTCTCATAAACATGGCATACAAATAATATTAGGAACAAATCTGATTACTTTCCTGGTATGAAAAGAGCCAAATAGATAACAAATAGATCTTGGTAAATAATATTGAAGACACAGTAACAAAATGAAGCCTCATGAGTCTTGAAAAGAAACACACTGGTTCAATAGCAAATTCTAAGGGTGTCATCATAACAAGGTACTGATGGACTGGAGCCTTTCAGTCAGTTATAAACACAGTGCCTGCAAGGTGCTGTGAGTCAAAAAGCTCTCTTGTTTTATCATGTTGGGCAACCACATGTGAAAACCACATGAGATTAGCCCAAGTTGCTCAAACTGTCTATGTTCCTTGCAGAATTCTGCAAGAATGGTACACCTAGTTCATCCCCTCTACCACTGCTGCATGCTGCAGAGTGTAAAGCAGGGCACACATACTCTCCAGGCAACAAAACAAAATATTAATCTCTTATGACTATCATTCATATGGAGAGTCCTAATTAATTCAGCTGAGCTACCTATGTGAGTAACTGTTCACAAGTTGTCATTGAAGGCTAAACAGTTTAGATTTTAATTCACCACACGTCATCAAGAGCCACTAACATACCTGGATCATCTGGCTAATTAGACAAATAACTTTTCCTAGCATAAATGGGCTGTACGGAAAAAAATGCAATGTGTTAGGACTGGGGCAGTTTGTGAGGAATTTTGGTTTTCTTTCAGTCTGCTAAGAAAACTTTCCTCTGAGAGCCCCATCTAGTCTTCCTTTCTTTCTTCAATTCTTCTTCTTTTCTTTCTTTACTTTCTCTATTTCTTTCTTATTTTTGTCTTTTGGAATTCACAGCTGGTAGGTATAGAAACTCTTTGCAAAGGAGAAATACCAGGATGTGTAGGTATTTTCTTCAGAAAAAAAATCTTACTGTTTTGATGCTTTTGGTTGATTGGCCTTTTAGACTTATATTTCCATAGTTCTCATTTTCTGTGTTATGATTTTATTAAGAATTGAGGTCACTTAAATTAAGGTAAATAGATCTTTTGAATTTTAAAGGCATGTTTTAGCAACACATTAGACACTGTGTATTTGGTGCTGTTAATTGAATTCTGTCAATAAAACAAAGAGAACAGTTCACAAGTTCATAATCTGACATGATCATTCAGTGAAGCGCTTTGCCAATCTATAAATTAATGTAATCTTAACCTGCTACAAAAGAGGTATCGCCATGCGTGAGGGTAACAGAACAATCATTTCACACATTTCTGCTCTTTATTTGTTTTCTTGCTTACATTTATTTTGAACAAAATTTTTTCACCAGTCTCAGGTCAGCATGAGGATCCATGGTTTCCTTCTTATTAATAAAGTAATTACAAATTTGCTTAAAACGTGTTTTACATACTTTTAATGGAAAATCTGAGACTTCTGATTAATTTTATTGTGACTAACATTTAATAAAGGAGAATTCAACCTATTTTTTTCATAAAAAAACGTGTGTGAGATGAATAAAAGTAACCTTAAATGATATGTTTGTCCACAAAGTGAAAAAGATAACTTCTAAATAAAATTATGACACTGACAAGCTGGTGTTCAAAAAGGTGATAAAAATTGGAATTTGTACTAAGATAGACATTTAAGATAGATCAAATAAATCACTTTCTAGCACTACCTTTTTCTCTCCCTTGCTTAAAAAAAGAAAAGAGTTCAAGTTATCTGAAACTGGTTCAAAAACATACATTTAAGATGTCTAAGTTGTGCTAGATGAAACCTACTTAAATATTTAATATATCTGTTTTCTAGATGGTATAGTTAAAACCCTTCTGTGTCTTTGTCTTGGTTTCTGTAACAAAGCTGTTTTGAATTCTAAGTCTCTTAGGGGCTGACTTCCCTTCCATTCACTTTACTAAGTAAAAATGCCAGTTGTTTGAGCCAGATTTACTCTGTGGAACATAGATGGAAAGGAACTATTTGGATCCTCAGTTCCACCTGCTGCTAATGTTGGCAGCCTGGCCATATAATCCATTTCCCAAACTGATCAAGCTTAAAACTAGTTCATTTTTCCCCACACACTATTTCTTTTGGGAATCTACTCCAACATGTTGATTTTCTGATGGCTGAAACCTCCTAATTTCCATCATAAATGCTTTCATGGCTGGTTTATTCCCATTGGTCATTTTGCGAACACTATCTTTTGCACAAATAGCTGGTTTGCCTTAACGCGGTGCATCCCCTCGCTTTTAGTCCATAGCATGAGACCCAACATTTTGCCTTCTTGAAATCCAATCTGGTTTTATGTGGACATTAGTTCTCCAGAGGTCCCTTCCAACCCCATATGATTCTATGATGATTCTATAATATTTGTCTTCCTCTATGCTATGCTTGTCAACAGATTTGTCTCTCTTCACAGGCCACTGTGAAGCAAACTAAATCCAGAAACGCATCCATTTTGTTACACTTTCTTTACTATCAAAAATCCTAACCCTAATTCATCTTCAGGAAGAGCAGTAGAGTAAATAAGCACTTTGGAGTCTTTGCTGGACATTTAGGAAATTCAGTGGTAGAAGTGCTCCATAAATTTTCCAGTCAAACATAGACAAGAAACATTCCTCCTTGAGGAGTTTTGCTGAGGACTGTCAGGAGAGACACAAAGCTTTTCAAGATTTGGCTAGGTTATCCAGCTTCACATACCAAAGGGGCTGCACAGTTCCTATATGTCTGATTAGTGTGACCATGAGTGTTTTCCTTATCAAGACAGGGGAGAAATATTTTGTCTTTGGATTGCCCTTTGACATTCTCAAAGCAATTACAGTATTTAAGGCAGGGCTTGCACACAGTATATGTCAGATGAAATTTTTCTATTGCTATCCATATGTGAAAAACAAATGACCCTTGATTCCTATGCTCTTGCATATTCTTGTAATGTATTGAAGGAGTCAGTCTTACATATGTGATTTGCTAAACTGAATGTAGCCTTGAATGATACTTGAATAACGAGTTATTCAAGTGGTATAATACAGAATAGAAGAATGGTATCATAGAAGAATGAGTTACTATTTCCTTTGGAAAAGGGGTGTAGGGAAAACATGCTCTCAAGGCTTGCTACAAGACTATTGGGGAGAAAGTGAAAGAAAAAAGTGAGGAGCACCATGGCAGCTCTATGATTTGTGAATGTTTTTCATGCTTTTGCAGAGCTCATAAAGAAAAGATAAAAGGAGCTGAGCCTGCCAGTTTAGGCTGTGTTCTTGGTAATAAGGTAAAGATGATCAATTTAAATACAGTATTGTATGATCATATGGTCAGGTCAGATTTTGTTTTATTTGTGGCCCTTCTGTTGTCAGAAGAACACAGTTTTCTGCCAAACTGGCACTAAATATTATGGCCATATGGAAAGTGATATTATTTCACCTTTTCCAAATGTGTTGCAGAAATTTAAAATTTATTTAGCTGGGGATTTTGGGATTTGGGGGACTTTTTTGATTGTTTGTTTGTTTGGGAAAGGTGCTTTTTGGCTTCAGCCTCAGTTTTTGAACAGCACAGGCAGAAACGGAAAACAAGATGGTAGCATCTATTCCATTAAGAAAAGATGGCAAGCGCTTGCGTCACCTCTGTTCATTGATTAGGATTCTGAACGGTTAATTGGGAAAACTGTATGTGTGTTAATGAGACTATTAGCTACAGTGATTTTTTTTTTTAGATGAAGACTTGTTCTAGCTTAAAAGTTAATTCGTGTTTTTAGTTTTTAGCATGGAAGCAAAAGATAGAGTTGACACACTGGATCTCAGTAATGAAGGTACCATGTAACATGTTACGATTTCAGCCCTACATTTTTATCGTTTTTTTTTTTTTAGTGTTGTGGCAAATCAGAAGACAACTTCAGAAGTTTCTAAACAGGCATTTTCTTGCAAATAAATAGATGTCCGGTTTTAACTCATTTTGGTAAACTCTGAGCAGATATTTTCTCTTCTTTACAAACACTTAGGTTCTAATAGATGATAATGTACTAAAAAAATTCTTATTCATGTCTATGTTGAACCTGATAATGTGCTGACAAATTACTTTTATCTGTTTGATTTTGTGTCTCTATTATTGCAAAAAACACCTTCTTGTAGTTAAGATTTTGTAAATAATGTGGAAGCCACTATAAATTTTTATCTTACAAATGTCTTTTTTTTCCCAAATTAAATATTTTTCTCATCCAAGTCAGGACAATAAAAGGTAACAGAGCCAAGACTGTTTGAAAAGTTGCGGGGACAATCCCAGATAAATACTACGTAATAGGATAACTGAAATTTCTGGACAGAAAATATAGATTTCACCTTCTCCTCCCCTTTTAATTTCATTCTACAGATGGCAAAATTGCCCAAGAAATGTCGCTGCACAAATGGAACAGAAAAGGCCAAAACTCTGAGTAATTTTTTAAAAGTATTATTCAGTATTTGCCAAGGAGAGCATAAGTTAGAGTGAATGGTTCAACCCATCTGTGTTTAAAGATCAACCATAGAACTGGAATAAGAGAAAAGAAAAAGAAATGTTTTTAACTGATCCCAAGGTAGCGTGGAATGGCACAGCCATTGAATTAAATTCAGGCAGGCTGGCTACAGTTTTGAAACTTGGAACAGAGTTAAAGAAGTGAAGTGAAAAATAAGTGGTGTAAATCTTACTTAGCATTTCTGCACAAAGGGAAAATTCTTCTGTGTTCAAGCAAGCCTAGTTCATAACATTGGGTGCACAAAGCAGTCACAGGAATAAGAACCAAGTTACAGCTCAGAGCAGTGAACGGCTGAATGACTGAAAGATGAGAAATGCTCAGACTCTGAGAAAGCTTTGCTAGCTGCTGTGTGGGATTAGAGAATTTTAATTACATCTATATTGGACAGCACTTTTGAGACTAAACATTATTCAAGAGTTTCAGCAAAGTCCCATCAGATTTGGAGAGGGTAAGACTTCCCACATGAAAATTCTTGCTTGTATGTTAAATTTGGAGAACAGTGATCTGAACAATATAATGTGTGCCAAATGAGGATTGACAGCAGTGCATCAGCATCAGGAAATACATAGTGTTGAAAGAGACAGTGGTAAAAGAACAAAGAATTCTTTTTCTTCAGGGAAATGCTGTTTTCACTGTTGTATGATGATTCTGTGTGCAATATTTTGCCTGTTATTTTTTGGGTGGATAACATTTTACAGGAAGGCATATCATGCAGAGTTATCTGTGTACGGGAAGAGGTGGAGAGAGGAAAAGATGTGTCTAACAGGCTGATGTTAGAAAACAACATGCAGAAGTAACAGGTGTTAAACATGGACCTATTATTAACTTTATATTTCATAATAGACTTTTCATTCATTTTGGTCACCAAAACAGTGGACTATATTCACACCAAGTGAAACAATTTAAAAGGTAGCCTTTGTGTTGTTAAATCAAGTCACTACTTGGGAAACCATGGCAGGTATCTGGTAAATGCTGGGAATAATAGTTAAATACCTCAAAGCAAAATACATACCGTATGGTACTGATGTTCATTTGTGCAAAAAGAAAAATTGAAATCACTAAAAACTAAGCTGAGAAAGTCTGCATGAATGACAAAGGATGAAAGATTTCATTTTGACCATTTGGTCTACATCAAATGGGCCTACTGAGCTCATTACAAGATAAAGAATGAGCTTCTTTTATCACATACTGAAATCCTGAACTTAAAGTAACCTTTGAAAGCACTAGTCTTCTTTGCCCATAGGGGAAAAAAAAAGTTGAAAGAATATGCTATGCTTGGTAGTGCCAGACATCTTTACCACCACGTGATAAATTTTTAAGATCTCTCAGAGTCACATATTTTTGAATTTTAATAGATATTGATTGATGTAGAAGTACATCGGCATTTGATAATGTAAATGTCTCAGAGTTTATAAAAGAGTTATTCTTTTGAAGGGTCTAAGAACCATCTCCAGTTGACATGATAGTATAAGGAAAAATGTGGGCAAGTCAGAGCCGTAAAATCCTAGAGATACTACAGAGAATTAGTCATTAACATAGCTTATGAAAGCATTTTAATTGAAACACCAAAATAGACTGTTGGTTTGGATCCAGAAGGGCCAGTTAACTGTTTTCCCTGTTTAGTTTACTTTAGATTTTGCCTTTGCTTTTGTATACACCCTTTTCTTTCTCGTTAGAATGCAAGATCTTTAAATTGGTATAATTTCCAGGGTTTTTTTTTCAGAGCATTCTCTTTTCTACAAATTGGAATGAGGGCACTTACATTGCTAGTATCAGCAATGTTCAGGTTTAAGAAATATTCCAAATGGTATGACTATAGTTTACTTAGTCAAGAGTTATTTCTCTGTGAATCTGTTTTCTGCTGCATACCTATTTCACCACTAAAGATCATCATAAGAATGAATTATATTAATATGTACGGAACTGTCAGAATAGTGACATTAATATAACCTTTACGAGTGATTTCTACATCTTTAAGTGCCTGCCAATTGCCATTCTACTAATTGCGGAGCATTTTGCAATGGGAATTTACAAATTATGCAATGCCCTCATTCCACTGTCGGTCATAATTCTGATTTTATCACCATAATGAACATTTTAGCTTTTTAAACTATGAAATAGGAAGACCCAGAAATAACATGGACTACCTACTGTCTCGCAACCATAAACATGTGCATCTCCATTTGATCTTGTATTAGAATTGTATCGCTAAAATTGCACACATGCCTAAAATTCTATGTGTACGAAAGTGTTTTTCTGATATCTAATGTAGGAAAATTAGCCATCTGCTAATGAATGTATATAATGAAGATCCATCTACATGACGATCATTTATTTCTCCAGCAAAAAGAGTTCTGCTGTGCTTAAAACTATGCTGAATACAGTTAAATAATTTGAATGGTAGCTGTTAAGTAATTTAAAATTTGATCCATAACGTTAAGTAGTTTT
>JAOXJM010000012.1:87174304-87188992 GCA_026413425.1 Tringa solitaria
TCAGGAGGGATCAATGAAGGAAAGGATATTCAAATAGTGAAATATCTACCTTGGATTATATCCTAATTGGATATTGCATTAGTCTAAATTTATTTCACTCTCGTATTATCTTATTTGAGTCATTAGAGACTAATGAAAACTAATATCAATTAGTTAAATCCTTGTTATGTTTCATCTAACAGTTGTCTGTGAACCGCACTGTATAAGAAATAGGCACTGATGCATTTCCTAATCAATAAAATAATACTTTGGGAGGAGGGAGGGAAAGGAAATGCCTTTTCAGATTTCCTGCAATTCTTCATAAAGCTTCAAAAAGCTTGGTTGTTTTCCTATGAATTTGTACTTTAGAATCCATTATATCATGAGAAATTATGTTTAGTATAGTGCATTCAAGTTTCCCTTTTTAAAAAAAAAAAGAAAAAAAAAGATTTTATTCATAGAGGTAAACAGTAGCAAAGAGCTATTGCAAGATATCCCCTTGTGAACCGTCAAAAGAGATCTCCTCTTTCAATCTCTCTCACAACAACCTCCTGCTCTGCTTGAACCTAGAGATTCAGATCCCACACGTGCCCTTTCCAGACTGTTTCTCAGCTTTCTAAGTTTGAAATTGAGTAAACTACATTTGATCTGAGTAGCTGGATTTCCTGCCTATGGAATCTCATAAGTAATAGTACCTATCTCAAAAGGGAGCCTCTAAAGAGATGCAAGAGGTGATAAAAATATAACACATTTTTAATATTTAATGTTACAAAAAGCATCCTCATTCTAAGATGGTCAGTCAGTATGTGCTGGAAATCTGGTTCCTATTTTTAGGCAAGTATTATCTCCAGACGCTTCTGGTCACCCTTCCTGTCCTGTGCAGAGATGAATGTGGTCAACTCACATTGGGTTTTCCCTCTTCAACAAAAAAAGATCAGGCCTACGTCCAGCCCTTTACATAATAAGGGCAAAGGATTGCTCAATCTATATCCTTCTGTCCTTAACACTGGAAGATAGATAACTGCAAATAAGTGTGCTTAAAGACTATGCACCTGATTAAGCCATAATTTAAACACCTTTCTAGGATGCAATTGGAGTCTGAACATGGCTCAAATGCTGAAGACAGTTAGTTGCCTGCCATCCGTGAGGCAGAAGAAAGGCAAACTGTGAACAACAAAGGCATATGGCAGTGCACTCGCCTCAGCTACCTGCCGATAAATCTTTGAAGGTGTTACGCTGCTGAAAATCTTCTAATGGTGGGTATTTTTAACTTTTGTTGTTGAGAATTCATCTGTCCCACAGAGCTTCATTTCTTTTGTGACATTGAGCCTCTTTAAAACTGTAAATAATGAAAGCACAATTTTCTTTGTGCTCTGAAAGTTCTCTTCACAAAATATTAGAATAGAAGTTCAAGAGCATAAATAAGCTTTTCCATAAAATCTCAGCAGAAATATCTTTCTATTGTGTATTTTGTTTACCTTTTTTACAACGGGGAGTAAATTTTCAGTGCATGGCTTGAGATTTTACAAAATATTCAACTCTTATTAACTTTTAAAAGAGTTTTATAACTTGTCATTCATGTACCATATGAAAACGAACTCTTGGGTGTGACACCTGAGTATCTACTCTTTCATAACTTTAACAAAGTATCCGATATCTGTGTCATTATTGGCAATGTAATAATATTTATTTAAAAAATTATCACTGGCATTATAGACTACAGTGGCGGATAAAAGTATGAGTGCATTCTTTGTTAAAAACTGCCAGGACTCTACTAATAAATGTGCAGGGTCACATATTGTCATTGTCATATGGAAAAATATTTTTGCTCTAATATAGCAAAATTAAAAATAGTCATTGTTCACCATGCCTTATTTAAAACTACTCTTGTATATAGATTTGGCAATGCCAGCACATGGCAATGTTATATGCTAAGAAATAGAGATAATTTAAAATTTGCAGATAAGTTTTGTGGTGGGAGCACTACTCTTGGACACTAGAAATGCGGGTTCTGTTCACATTTCTTCTAGTGTCCTGCAATGTAATATTGGGAAGGTCACCCTCAACTACATTTGAAAGGGTTTTGGTGGGAATTCTGTGCTTCATTCTCCTTTCTCCCTATCTCTTCCACATTTCCCATGTCCCTGTCTGTAAACTGTAACACTGAAATCCTTGTAAGGAATTTTAAGATCAATTAGTAAGAAACTATGTATAAGAACTAGCATTGGTTATAAGGTTAACAGTATGATTGCACTGAACAAGAAAAGAACTAAAATGAAGTAGCATTAGCAAAAGAAGGCAGCAGTTTGTTTGTGTCCATTCAGTAATACCACTGGCAGTGCTGAGATGCATCATTACATAAAGCAGTGGGCATACTTACTCCAGGCTCTTTTCAACATCCACCTTCTATGTCTGAATTTATTATTACGCTAATATTAGACAGAAATTCATTCAACGGTGATGTCTCAAGCTTAAGATTTAGAAAACTGTCATTCAGTTATTGTAAAGGGCAATGATAGTGGGGCTGAATGTGCTTCCACTGAAAGCAAATGCAAAATTCAGTGTTTCTAGACTGAACTGCATGCTTTGTTAAAATATTCTGGGTGTAACAGGAGGGGCTGGGAGGTATCTGGAAGATACATAGGCTGTAGTATTTCCATATTTTGCATCCAACTGCATAATGGGAAATGATTGTATATGCATAAACTAATTTCCAAAGGGGCTCCATGCTACGTTTTAAGGGATTTACAAAACCCAGACATAGAAATTCTTCCAAAAAAATGTAAGGAAGAAACTTTACATTTTTATACAATGTGAAAAAAGACTTGGCACCAGAAAATGATATAGAAAATTCAGTTTTAGTTATTTGCATCTTCAGATTATAAAAGATGCAATACTGCCAAACAAACAGAGCTCAGCAGGGTAGTTGAATGATCAAGGTAACTGCTGAGCCTGCTTAAATTATGCCATTTTTGTACAATCTTAGTTTCCATCCACAGACTACAGGCTCATTTCAGGAGCCTTTGCAAGGTGTAAGGAATAATATTCCTAGAAATGACAGAATGTTTATTTAATTAGATTTGAAAGATTTGATTATATAATGGAATATACATCACGGTAGACTAAACTAAATGTTGGGGATTCTGATTTAATGTCTGCGTATGCATACAAAGAAGGCATCACAATAATTGGAGATTGCTCTTTTTTCACCTCTTCCTCCACCTGCTTGTGTTTAAATTACAAGGTTATCACTGCAATAATCTTACTATTAAATATCTGAAAAAAGACTCAACGTTTATATTTTATAGATTTTAAATATAAGTCAAGGCAAGCAAATTACAGTATTAAAGGCTGATTGAAATGTCAAGATGTCATGGTGCAATATCAGACACTGCACTGAACCAACTTCATTTTTTTCCATTGTTTAAAAAAACAGAGAAAGAAAAAAAAAACACACAGGTTGGAATGGCTCGTAAACCATTAAGTCTTTACAAAGACGTACTGTCAAGTCAAAACTGTGACAAGAAAACTCCTAAAACATGCTGCTTTTGGTTGTCATAGTACAGGAGAGCTGCTAGGGATTATTTTACGGAGGAAAAAAAATTATAGAGAAATAAAAACATCTTCACAGAACATTGCTTTAATGCAATAGCAGACCGAGCTCTAAAAGGCACAGAGGACTTCCTTCTGAGTTTCTGAGGACTTTCAGATGCTGTGGAATATAAAGGGACTTAAAGGTGGTTAACCCCTTAAATGGCTTGAAACTGGACCCTTACTTTGTGATTCAGTCCCAGTTCTTTTCTGTGATTGTGCAAAAGGCTGGGCTTCCATATATATCACGCAGCAGAAGCACCAGACTTAGAGTGTAATTGCCTCCAGCCTTATTTAGGCAGTAGAGAATTAAGCACTACTGGAAATTAGGTCAGAGTTGCAGTGGCCTGAATTTCCGCTAGCAGTGTCCCCTTTTTTTTCCATGGCTCACTTAGGGAACCTAGGTCTTCGTTGCTCTCAAGCTCAGTGCCCGAAGTCAGAAGGGATAACTGTAAATTATTTGTCTTGAAGTAAATTGACTGTTCACCAAGTGCAGAGAGGGGAGCTCAGTTTGCAAAGACCCAGGAGGGGGAAAAAGTCCTTTCACTGTTAGTTACTGTTGATTATGTAAAAAAAGCCTTCTCTTCTCAGAGCAGCATAGGTTAAAGCATGGAACAATCTCATGCTTCACGTAACAATTTCCTTCCCCACCTCTAGGCAAAGTTCATGTTGATTGTACATTTTCTAGAAGTGCTTCTTTAGAGACTGACAGATGTTATGCTGCTGATAACCACGACGGGCCTACATCACTACAAGGTGCTGGCAGTGATGGCAATACCTCTGGGTATGTCACAAGGGATGCCTTGTGAAGAGACAACCAGACACCTAAGGGAGCCTTATCCCTTCATCACTGTAGGACTATGCTTGAATTTATACAGGAGCCACTCAGTATGTTATTCACATTTATGCACATCCCAAGTGCCTCTGTTCTGCTCACAGTATAAGGAACTCCCACAGCTAATTAGCAATTTAAAGTCATATGTACGCCTGTTTTCAGAATAGAGAGAGAGGAAAAAAAATATGTCTACATTTGAAGTTGCATCATTGATGAAAAAATTTTATTTGATTTTACGGCCATTAAATTAAATTCAAAGCATCAGATCATCAGTTCTGGTGACCAGCTGTGGTCAGAAACATATTCCTGTTCACTCGTTTTCTTATGCTTGTCTGTACCTTCAACAAAGGGAATAAAAGTAAAAATAGGATGTAGCTTGAGTGGGAGATCACCAGAAAAGACTTGGGATTTCCTAAACAGAGTTACACAGTTTTCTGTGATAAAGTCCATCCTGTAGTAACAGTTGTGTTTTTTTTTTTTTTATCCAGAGGCTAATGTATTGGCCACATCACATAATTTTAAACATCTAAATTTCAAATCTAAATTTCATGGTCCAGTTAGAAAGGTAATATTGCTATACATACTGTACAATTAATGACTGGTAAGAAGGAAAAGTGGTTAAAAAAATTAAATATATGCCAACTGAAGCAAATCAGAAGAGGCAGATCTGATCCAGAGAATTCGGATCTGTGCCTCTGCACCAAATTAAATGAGTAAAGAAAAAAAAAAAAAGTCTTACTTAGCAACAAATGTTTGGTTACTTGGATATTTCAACATTTGTCTTCTATGCTTACTCAGGATATAAAAGCAAGCTATAAATATATTTTTAGAATCTTTGAAGAAGCAACAGCTGGAACAAAAAAAAATCAGGAAAAAACAATTCAGTAGTGTCACAAGTTTTATATCTCTTTATTTTTTTAAATAATAAATCAAACTTTGGTTGTAACATGAACTATTTCATTTTGCATCAATGCTAATTCTGGTGTCTGGGTACCTGCTGTGGCTGGTACATGATGGCTTCAGCAGTTCTGGATTTTTCATGTCCCACTTTCTCCTGTGTATGCAAGCTGGATGTGTCTCTGGTTGGCACCAATGAAATGTTCCATAATACATTATAGTCTTTCTTGCTACCATCACTATACAATCTGTATTTTGCACTCTATATTCTGTATCCATTGTATCATTTTAGGCACAGGCCTGAAGCTCTGGTGTTTCCTTGGAATTACTGTGACGGTATGTTTTAGCATCATTAGGACAAGACCATTCTGCATTCTCCAAATCTTCAGGTATGCAAAATAAAATACCTTTAATGTGGTTAAAGAATTTCTTTACAGAATAATTTCATAAAATAAAACTGGCATAAGTATATAAAAAATCACAGAAGAAAAGATAAATACAGAAAATAAAATCTTCATGGCTTTTAATGCTCATTCAGAACAACAGCAGTGTTATGGGCTGTATTTTTTTATCAGCTATTGTTTTTTATCCCAAAGAATTTAGATGATATATACTTTAAAAAACCACCTACTGAACAGATGTAACCATGCCATTGAGGTTGATTCCCTCCATTCCCTGCAATACAGCAAAATATATTTGACAATTAAAAGCTTATTCTTCTCCTCAAATTTTTGATCTGTTAGATTTCTAAGGGATAGTGTTAAAAGTAATGCTTTCAGCTTAAATATTTTTTAAAAGATTGGCCTTTTCCTACTAATGTTGATCATAAAATTTCTACCAATTCAGCAGAAGCAGAGATAAACTAATATTTAATCTGAGGTTTCTACAAGCTAAACTCAAGAAAAGCTGAATTGGCAGAAAAAAAGTATTAGTCATTTTGTGAGAATTTCAGCTTGAAATAAAACTTTTAATTCTGTTTCAAGCAACTTCAATGTTCCTTACAAGAAACAGCAAGATTATTTTTTATTTTAAAATAAAATACTTAATTTTAAAAGTTTAAACAATACTGTGGGAGTTTTTAAGGACTTTTATCAAAAACAAGCAATTTGGTTAATCACTTGCAAGTTGTTTTAGTGGGGCTGAGTCTCAACTGTTTTAAGAAAAAAAAAGTTTGAAGAAAGTGTAAGTTGAGAGATCTAAAATGACTTACATTTCCAGAACAAGATTATAAATCTGAAGTCTTCCCCTATCATGTAATTATTTTAGGAGACAAAACAATAAGCTCAGGCTCATTCTCTTAGGAAAAGCAGATATACACTTTGTTTAAAAATAGATGTTCTTTCTCTAGCAAAAAAATATCTTGTTCATCAATTTTACATGTTTTACAACTTTTATTACCAGAAGCTAGCCTTACTCTATAGTTGAAAATGTGTAAGAGGCATATTGCATAGTCTCTAAACTCAATGATTCATTAAATAAGTGGTTTTAATCTCTTGAAAAAGGGAGATAATATGAACTTTGACAGTGTGTTTCACTCTCAAACCCAGCACGTTGCTGATCTGCTTCAGAAATACAGGAGTGGTCACCCAAAATGTTGACTCTCCCGAAGTGTCAGCCCGGGGGCAAGCTGCTCTCCAGCTCACTGCAGCTTCTTGCCAAGAAGAAGAGAGCAGCAGGTCTGCACCCACCCATCATCCTAGCAAGCAGCTTGCATGGAAATGCAAGGGAAGCCGGAGCACCTCTTCATCCATGAATGTGACTATCATAACTAGACTGCAGTCTGATACAGTGAGATGAGGTGGGAAATATTCCAGTTCTCTGTGATAATTTCTGTTTTATTTTGATGAAATTCAGAACATGTGTGAGTAATGGAAAAATATTTGCTTCTCATCCAAAAAGCCGTGCTTTGGAGAAGTGGTTCTCAATGGGAAGAAGTCCAGTCTTTGTATGGCAGCTTGACAGGAAGCACTTGCAGCCTAGCTTTGCAAATCCTGTTAAAAGCCACTGGGTGGCCAATCTGTTTTGAAATGTGAAATGTTACACTAAATTACCCAGAAAATTATTCTGGTTCAAATGCCATTTCTATAAAATACCTCTCCTTTCAGCTAAACACAAGCTTGTTTTGTGGAATTCCTTATTCGTAGGAATATCGTTGGACATGTCACTGAGAAATTGTTTAATTTTAAACATTCAGTTTTGTGCTTCAGGTATGAGGCATGAAGATTACTCGTGGCTCCTTCTTCACCCATTTAGCCCCAGTCAGAGCAGGAGATTAACATAAATTTAGCAGCAAGACTGACCAGGAAGATTTTCCCTTGTCATGGTCTGTCTATTTTTCAGGAGTGTCCTGCAACTCCCCACCATCTCACACTGGACAGGGGAATGGACTGAAGCATAAATATTGCCAAAAGAAAGGAAAAAGTGGAAGAAACAACTCAGGATCTTCCCAACACTGCCAGTATATTGCAGCTATAGTTCATTTTGTTTGCTTTCTGACACAAGCGCTGGTGGCTTCTCTGAAAATGCTGTCTGGTATGTGGACACTTGAGTGAGAGGGAGGTTGCAAGGACAGGATGACCCAGCACCGCTGAGATGTTTTAGTTCAGTGTGTAGTACTTTCTAAGCACTCAGTTCCTGTCTTACGAGATAGAAATCTCATATGGTAGAGTAAAAATCCTATGAAACTCTGCTCCAGAATATCAAAGTCATAAGCTTCTGAAAATCATACTTGGGCATTCGTTGGGAGAAAACTAATGAGAGGGATGAATGGAATGGCAATTAAGAGACAAGTCAGGTCTGAGAAGGCATGATCTGGGGATACACAAGAGCAGACAGAGAACATGACAAGAGTCAGCTGTGAAGGAAAATGAAAAGAAATCAAAAAGCACTTGTGGAGAATAATAGAAAAGTTTTTAATTATTACAGTATTTTCCTTTTCTGAACATGAGAGCGAACGCTTGGATCTGTTTTCGTCTACTGCCACAAACCGCTGTGAAATGCATTAGCAAGGTATAATTTGCATAGCATATAGCGAAGTATAGGAATCAAACCTGCCTACACATACAAACAAGTGCAGACAGCTGTATCTTGTCGGTGCTTTTGTGTGGTGCCAGGTTTAATGCAGAAGCTGTAAAGTCACAGGATATATTACCTATAGGATAACACTGTACTTAGGGCGACTTGGCTTCTAGGCTGGGTCAGGCTGATGTGTAAAGGCTGGAGGCACAACTATCTGTCTTCTTTATATAGGTAACGTGTTGGGAGCTGAGGGACCACATGGTGGTCTAGCAGAGCGCTGCATTACCTCTCTCTCCTCTGTCTCTTCCATAAAGAGGCATAGCCAAGGGGATGACTTGCAAGTACTTTAGCTCAAGTGGCAAAGGCCATGAATTTCACTTGGAAAATAAAAAAGGTCAAAGGAAATGTCCATTTACTTTGGGTGAAAAAAACCTCTATTGCAGAGTCTGATGAAAAAATGGTTATTTTCCATGCAGAGAAAATATAGAAGAAATAAGTTTTCCAACTTGTTCAAGGATAAATGTTGTTGTTAATCAGTATGGGAGACAATATGCATCCACATACTGAAATTTTTAGTAATTATTTTGCTCATTAAAAAAAAGAAAAAAGAAAAACCTTAGGCAATTGTATTAAACTAGCAGCACTGCTTTGTTAAATGAAAGGTAAGATTGCAAAGCTAGCTGCTCAGAGTAAGGAAAAGCTGTAATGAAGATTACCACTGCTCCCTCTGTACATCTGCATTGGAATTAATTACATAATCATACAGCATTTTTTCACAAAACTCCTGCCTTTTTCAGTGGACAGCATAAATGGAGCTCACTGAATGGGTAACTTCAATATTTCAAATATGGGGAGCTTTCAATATTCAAGTGATTGATTCCAAATACTTAAAAATTGGTTGGTTTGCATACAAATTGATCCTGAATTAGGCAGTGGTCATGTCCATGATGAAAACACTTCAGTTAAATGACACATAGAGAAAGCTTAATTGATACTTTATGGTTTCTCAGCAGATGTCTGCATTCAAATGGAATTACTGTAAAAGAATTTGCTAGAAAGATGTAGGTACTGTATCTGAATAAATCTTTTGCATTTGCTAAAATGAACTTATATGCAGTAGGAGGTGTTGGTTATATCAGCAAGCCATAAACATGCCTTTATTCTTGTCTCTCTTTTTCATATTGTACATTTATATGAATCCAGAATGGGACTGAATCACTGTACATTATACCAGTTTCATGCTGATGCAGCTCTCTCAGTTTCAATCTTTACCACCTAACTGCCTATTATAGTGGTAAAAGTCTATACACATATATACTGTATTTAATGTCCTAGAATTTCTTTTTATAGAAAGAATAAAGCCATATGAGAATTTCAGAGGGCTAAGAACTTGACTTCTAAATTAAAAGTGAGACACAGCTGAAAAAAAACGTTTTGTATTGCCTTGGGGGTAAAAAAAAAAGAGAGAGAGAAAAAAAAAGCAACAGAAGAGTAAAATTTCACATGTGGTTTCTAATAAGATTGTGAATTCCAGTTCATTTTCCCCCTCTTCCAGTCTCAGTGTTAGTGAGTATGCATTTACCGTATGTCCTTGCAATACATTCTCTTTGTAACCCTATTCTCTCCCTGTACTAAAGCCCTCATGAGGCTAGGAAGAACATTGTACAGAAAAATAAATGCATATTTGATGTCAGTATGTGAAATAAAATGCTGCCAGTGTTTTCCATCCTTTCTGCAGTTTGATCCAAATGCTGTGACTAGGTTACTGTGGTTAAGATTAATGGGTAAATTATTTTCCCACAAGAAACCACTACTTTTCTCCACTTAATTACCAGATGTTAAAAAAAGAACAAGTAGTTATTCTTCTGTGTACTCGTCTTTGCCCTTTAGCTAATTACAGGCAAATTCAAAGTGATTTCATGTAGCTTTTGCTGTGATGTTGCAGGATTCTTAAGGATAACAACAATCTGTATCTATAATATAGCCTGGCATGATGTCATACACTAATAGTCATTATGTTAGCTATGTGTGCCCCTTGAAACAGGTGCTTTGTCAAACAGGTAGAATCTATACTGTTTTACAGAGTCTCTTGCTCCCTGATTCTTTTACATGCATGACGAGGAACAGAAGAGAGAGCCAAAGTCCCAGACATTGTAATAGACTGTATAACTCAGACCCCCTTTATATCATGAGGACAAGTCCATAATTTTTAGGGTTTTGCAAAAGGTTTTACAAGGAAGAACTGGAAAGATTCAAATGCATGCATTGGGGAACATCAAAATTTCTAAACTGTACTGGAAAAAGGGGAATCCTTTATGACATTTCCGCACTGATAGAGCAGTACAAATGAGTCATGACAGGCTTAAATGTCCTGTTCACTTTGTGGAGATACAAAGGACTCACAAAACTTAGGACAGGAGAATTGGACTATTGACATATTAAAGGGCGATTAGTTTCCTATATTGAAATTCAGCTGATTCACTTCCTGGGGTTTTGAGTAAACTTTAACTTTCAGTTTCAGGTTTTCACCTATCCTACAGTCTCTTCTATTTGAGCAAGGTATTTGCAGCTAGTATTTTGTATTTGATAGGTTTCCATCTCCAAACTGGTAGGGACAGTATCAGTAGGTTAAAGTCTTTGAACTGAATCAGTGAGCTAAAACTTCCTGCTAGCATGTAGTTGAACACACTCTTAATTTTTTTTCATACTTCCTGTTGTGAATCTGAACCCAAAATTATGATTTCATAAAGGACTATGAATAACTAGAGCTGCAATTCTTGCGTAAACTACTGTAGTCAGGTTTAGCAGACAGAAGAGAACCCTGGTAGGCACTCTGTGTAAGTCACTACAGTCTTTATTTCAATCTGTATTTATGAAAATATCTCAAAAAGTGTTAAAACCTATGCAGGTATTAGTAATTTTAATTATTTTATTATGATTGCAAATATTTTGTTGGCGTTAATACTGTTAAGTATGGTATTGCAGTTGTACGGTCATTGCTGCTACAATTAACACTATATATGGTAGTAGGTCCTCATGTTTCGTAGTTTTCTCCAGCAGCCTTCCTATAGTTTTTCATGCCTGTGTCTGCAATATTAAAATCTTATGATTTAGGTGTAATTTGTAATTTTCATCTATGGTTTCATTTACAGTGACATGTTGTGTTACTTACTGGGATCAGAAAACAGTCAGTGCCGAGAACACAATATCCATACAATTTGTGCTTTGGCACTTAGCTTTGGACTAGCTCTAGTCTGATTCTATGCATGGGATTGCTAGGAAAAGTTAGAGTGCTGCATGGCACATCTTCAGGTACAATTTCATCCAAAATGAATCTTTGTGCATGCTCCAATGTCTCTTTCCATGATAAGAAACAAAGTTGGGGTGATCAAGGGAAAACTTGTAACACAGTCTGTTGTAAAAAAGAAAATAAAGTCTATAAAAATTATCATGTCACTATTTTCCACAGTTATACAAAAATGTAAAAGACCGTACGATTTCCATTAAAAGACCAGAAATCACCAAAATGTAAGTCTTTCACCTGCAACTAAAATTGATCCCAATTTCAAAGACTTTTTCTGTCAATTGAGAAAAGTTTTGGTTTTTGGGAATTCCTGGTTTCCCTGTTGAAAAAAAACAACAACAACAATAAACAAATAAAAATTGATAGCTTGTCAATTTAACAAAGCAATAAATTGTGAATGATGCATTGATAAATAAACTTTTTTTTTCAAGAGAACAACTTTTCATTTTATTTTCGTTCTTCTTAAGAGCACATATATATTCACAAGCATAACTCCCTTAAGGAGTGTCCTGTTACTTCAAGCAAGACTAGGGTTTGTCGTTCAAGTTGCAGTAAATTCACTCTGTAAATGTATATATTGGAATTGGGGTCTTCCAAATACATTGTGAATTCACAAGTTAGTGAAAGGGATTGATTTCCCCTTGATTTGTGAGTGATACATGCATTTCCCTGACAGTTTTCCCAGTACATTAAGTGCTCTCATTACTTGACAATTTCTGTATAGTGCATCTTTTTCAATAATCAGCTGGTACAATCTGTTAAATTTGATCCAAATTTGCCAACTGGTTTACCTGATGCAAAGTGACGTTTTTGCAAATAAACCATTCAAGAATCTGTTCACAGTCATGTTAGAAAGTTTTTTCCCTTTGTGTTTTCAACTGTTTCTTACTGAATTACTGTCATTTGTATTCCAGTAGGATGTATTGCCTCCTTCTGAGACAGAACTCCCTCATAGTAGCCATGCAGATTGAGAGACCATGGTTGACCTGTATGGCTTATTAATTGGCCAGATAAATGATGGGAGGTGGGAATTTGCCTAAGGTGATAATGGAGGTCATTCACGGGGACAGTACTCGAAACCTTTACTCATTATACTGAACTACAATGTCATGCTGATGGACCTCCTAACAATGTTTAAAATGCACAGTTGTTTAAGCTGAGGAAATAGAAATTAAACACATTACTTGAATGCATCTTCCCTTGGCAGTCTTTTTCAGTCTTTTTTTCTTTTTAACGAGAAAAAATATTCATTAAGACTCACATAGCAGACATTTCTTTCTGTTCCTTCAAGTAATTGCTTTATGTTTGTCCTATTCTGGCAAAACATATAGAAATAAGCTAGATCATTCTTCCAGCCTGTTATATACATGCACTTTGAAATGGCAGATAAAGTCCAAATGTTAAGAAACAATTCCAGCATCTCCTTAACAGGCAGAATTACTGCCAGGCAGCAAGGTCTGTATATTTGTATTTAATGGTAATTAACCCATTCTTGTTTGCAGCGTGTCACTACTACACAGACCTTGTAAACTTTGTCATACCCTCTTCCTCTAATGTTTAATAAGTGTTCTATTTACCTTTCACAATTTTTTTTCTTCACTCTGAAGAAATATTATAATCCTTACTAGTTCTGTAAACTGGCACACCTCTCAGGAAGCGTGATCTTGATATCTCACACACATGTTACTGAAGATTTTAATGATGAATTTATCTAACTGGCTTTCTCAGACTAGGCATAAAAAGTAGAGACACACTTTTGCTCTTACTTAATTATTATTTTTGTAAAAAAATATCAAATATGCTTCTTTCTGTCAGTTAACATGGCCAGTGGAAGGACGTTAAAAAATTAAGATTTTCTATTTATACCATTCCATATGAAAAAGAAACCTTTCACTGACTGTACTCTGTGTCAAAATGGATTGTCATAAAATATGGCATCATGCTTTGCTGTAAAAATGTCAGCTGTTTTGCTTTAACCTACTTGTGGAGAAGTTGTGATAAACATCTTCCATATGAAATTTTTCCTTATCCCACTGATAACTGACTGACTAACATTAAATGTCAATGTAAGGCCACCTGAACAAAACAGAGCAACAGATATTTCTGTGGCTATTCCTATTGCTGTCAATGAAGTTTAACATCAGATTGATACAGAGAAAAAAGTGATTTGTTTGTTGCTTTCCAGGGTCTGTAAGATAGCTTTAAAGCAAAGCCACAATTGCTAAACTTCTAAATATCCTACCTAGTGGGTAGATGTTGATCCCTGTGAACTTTTCCCAAAATACCAAAAAGACGGATAAAATAGATCAATCTAGAAATCTTAGAGCAACATTCTAAGTACTGCAAAGAATCCTGTCCTTCACCTAGTAAAGTAATACTGCTGCTTGATATAGCATCATGTTTACAGCGAGGATTATGTTCAGCTGCCCTTTGTCTTAGGAGAGCAAGGAGAGCAGAAAGTATTGATGGGATAACAAATAATAAAATTAATAAACCCAAACTTTTTAGTTTGGAAAATGGGTTTGTATTGAAAATTTCTAGAATTACAAAAAAGGTAAAAATAAAATAATTAATAGTTTACTCTTAATCAAAGCAATTGTTATGCCCTGAGATTTATTACATTTCTATATACCTTCTACTCACAATGCACATTTGGATTCTTGTAAAACACTACACTGTATAAACACATTGCTGTCAGGTTACTGAAATTAAGTTGTCTGGTTTGGAGAAAAGCAATTCCTAGTTTACAGATCACCTCGTTCTGTCTGTCTAAATGAGATAGAAATCAGATATACAGCCTAACACAGAAGTGACATTTACCCTATAGCTAAGCTTGTTAAATAAGTTCATAAAAGCATGAATTATGTAGCTTTTTTGGGAATGGGAATGCACTTCTGCTGTCCTGTCATTCCTGAATTCTGGATTTCCTGTTTAGTTTTGGAGGTCAGTCTGTAGATTTCCAAATAAAGGGTGAATAGTATCTGCTGTGTGGATGAATAAAATCTGCTGCTTTGCTTTGCTATGCTGTTTCTTTTCTTTTCTTTTCTTTTCCTTTCCTTTCCTT
>JAOXJM010000012.1:87189092-87204380 GCA_026413425.1 Tringa solitaria
ATCTGCTGCTTTTCTTTGCTTTGCTGTTTATTTTCTTTTCTTTTCTTTTCCTTTCCTTTCCTTTTTTTTTTTTATTTTCTTGACAGTTATAAACTGAGGTAATTATAGTTCACTATTCAGACATAAAACATGGTTTCATTTTGAGTCTTAAATAGTATTTGGACTGCAAGATTCCCTTATGTGTAGGCACTGAGTGACTCATTCAAAACTGAATAGATTTTAAAATAAAACTAGAAATTCATTTTGTGAGAGTGTCTTAATAGAAAATCAGTCCGAAAAATAATTTGTGCCATAGAAAGGATTCTACCCATACAAAAAATGAATTCATTTCCTTAGTGCTTTCAAATGTCAGTAAAGGTTGGATTTAGTTTTAAAAGTTGTTAAATGACTCAGAGGTTTTTTTTAAATCCTATTTTTTTAATTTCTACATTGATATTTTCCCAAAGAATTCACCATAATTTTGAAAGAATTGTATTGTTTTTATAAGCACTGCTGTTTTGCTTGATTTCCACTTGCTCTGCTGTGGGGCCCCAGTCCTTGTGACATCAGAATTGACAGCCAGGTGAACTATTTAGCTCTAAAGTCACTTATGACGGCAGAGGGTGACTAATCAGCAGAAATGGATTATCTCCCTAGCAACAGCAGTTCAACTTTCATGGAAATATGCAGGGAGTTAGTGACAGAGAAACAGGCAAAATGGAATTATCTCTGAATTAATGGCATTTGAGCAGGTAGCAGTGGAGAACAGGATGACTGCAGCGTGCTCAGGCAGGAAGCGGAGAGCATAGGAAACATGTAGCTCCTCTCAGAAACTCAGACATGGAGGTTTTGTCTTCCATCTCCCAGGAAAACATCCTACAAATCGCCAGGTTACGCCCAGCCCTTCACTCCTCATTCAAAACACTCAAAATTGGATGTTCAGGTCGCCTAACTGAAGAACTAAGGCACTGAAATAGTTAACCAGGATAGTCAAGCACAGTCACAAATTTCTTTCCCCTAGAGGAAAGAAACTTTCTACAGCAGGGATTTTTCCTTTGTAGGGGACTGCAAAGGCCTTCTGCAAGAAATAAGGGCTTTTGCAGCTTAACTTCTGCTTTAAGTGCAAGGCATATTTCCTTGATTTAATATTCTGTGATATTATACATGTGAGTGGATGTAGGTATGCGTACACATCATGTTCAGAGAAAAATCCAGCAATTTCTATACACTGGACAGGAATGATAAAAAAGTTCATCACATCTCTTTGTATAGTAGTGGGAAACACTCAGCTACTACAATGAAAAATGTCGTGCAAGAGTCAGAATAGGACACAAAGGATTCTCAGACAGCTTTACCACCTGACAAGTTTGTTTTCTCTGAATGACCCCAAAATATAATGTATTCTGAAGCATGTGGGAAAAGAGCAGCAGGTTGTATTGGCACTTTGGTGGGATAAGGCTGTGTCATGCAAAGTGTTACACAGCCTGCATTTTCTTTCTTTTTATAGAGCAAGAACAAAAAACAATGGCTCTGGTTCCTATGTCTTAATAGAAAGCAGTTCACGGGCTTCCTGCCAAAGGGTTAAGTACTGTTGTTTGGCCCTCAGTTTCAAATACAAAAATGGCCATCTTTCAATAATGGATTTTTCTCCGCTGTCGTCTGAAGGGAGAAAAGCAACCGTGAATAAAACAGGAAAATAACAGCTGTGATAAAATCTTCCTCTTAGCTAAGCATTTAGTTTGAGGTGGATTTTCTTTTTTTTTCAATTTTAATTCTGAAGGGGATTTCTATAGAAAATTGTTTTCAAAAGAAAGTATTATGCCAATACCATACACATTTAGATGTATTTGCCACTGAGCTTTTGAAGGATTCTAGCAGCATAATATGAAAAAAGAAATGTTGGCAATTGTTCATGGAAAATATCTGACAGTAAGGTCAAGTGAGCCATGAAGGAGGTGACATTCGTCGATTAAGCTCTTGCTAGAGCATGAAGCAAGTTGACCAGGAAAAGCATACTGCATTTAAGGATTTAGTCATATTTTCTAAGGCAATAGCGTACTTTTATGTATGCTAAAGAATGGAAATGAATTTTAATGCTTACCAGGCACTTAGGTTACCTTATATGAAACCAGATTTGGCAACTCCTCCTGCAGCTGTTGCAAACAAGTCCAGCCAATCATCAGTACTTGTGTGCTTCATTCATCTTTCTGTAAGAGAAATAGAGGCAATAGACTCAGAACATTTGGAGATTCAGTTTTAACAAAGTGGATGATTTTCTTTGCAGAGCCAAGTCTATTAGTTTGTTGTTGTTGGGTTTTTATAATAATTTCACCAGCGGAATTGGATTGAGATTGCTGCCTTCACAACTACAGAAAGCAAAACAAAACCGTTTTCCAAGCTTCTAACAACCTCTGAGCTTCACCAATGTCTTCTCATAGAGAAAAAGTGTGTGTGCAACCCATCTTGAGTTCTGCAACCAAAGCTATCAAAACCATGTTTTTGTATGTTTTTGTCCCATGCCATCTTGGTGGCATGTTGTTAATTCCAAGTGCCACACCAGGTAACAGTAGTATTCCCTGGTACACAACTACTTCTTCCCACCAGTAGGCTAGCACTTGATGGGGTACTCTAAAATATTGTAATAATAGTTAACAGTATTAGTAATAGTTAAAGTAATGATGATAGTGGATTCTTTAGCAACTTCTTCTAAACAGGATTCCATTTACTCTACATTTGGTAAAATCGAGTATTTGCGTCTGTTTCTTGAAATGCCTTCACTGAATTGTTAGCTGCATCTATATGAAGCATATAGAGGAAAATTCCACCCTTATAGGCAAATTTTGATGTGTTCTTCAGTTGCCACTGTTAACAACACAATTTTCAAGATATGTTAATTTTCTATACTCATTGGCCCTTACGACTCTGCAGATGTGACAAGTGCCTATGTTGAAGTCTATTATCTGATTCTTATTGTCCCATTTACCCATTATTATGTTTCCAATTATTTCCAAAAGATCTTGGACACTTGTTACCTGACAAATGCACTGGATGATATTAAGGTGCAATTCTGAGCTGTCTGCCCAAGCCTTTACACATTGACTGATAATGGTTTCATTACTGTAAGCTAACATAACATGCTAATGCCATAATGTTACCAGTGCCATCTTGCTGCTTTCCATTGCACTAACTCTGCTGCTTCCCCAGCAACATCCTTGCATAAGAAAGCTCCTGGGACTTGGATTTCCTTCACTGGAGGAGAGAAGGTCCATGTCTCTAAACGACTATTATATCTCCCGAAATGCATTATTATATTTCTGATAAGGTTATCATTTGCACTGAGTTGGTAAGCCAGCCTGCAGGGCTGACTCTGCAGCTTTCATAACCTAGCATAACTGCTGAAATCAACTGTATTATATTGAGTTACCTTGTGGAGTAATTAATGTGTGGAGTGTGTTAATTGCTCTTCTCATATTCTCATATTCGTATCTCCTCTAAAGTTTCTACATAATGACCAACCTTCTCTACTTGATTTTTAGCTCTTCTACTTGATTTTCAGGTTTGTTTGGTTTTTTTTGATTTTTTGTTGTTTTTTTTTTTTTTTTCCCTGTGAGTATTAGTTGCTAGCCTGGGCTTCCATCTTAGGACTTAAGCTCACAATCTGCTTTAAAATGTACATGCTTAGTACAGGCGTAGACATAAATCTTCCATATTTTTGGCAAATTATAGGCCCTGTCTTTGAGAATGTGGTCCAGCTCTCCTTGTTTTTTTATTTTGAGTTAAGAAAAAGTAAAACGCTTGCTGTAAGCAGATAGGGAGCTGAAAGAAATGTGTTGCAGCCCTTTTGTAAAAATAAAAAAATAAAAAAAAAAATTGGTAATTATGAGGAATTCCAAGTTAATATTCTTATCAGAGGATCTTAAGCAGAGGTTATCTGCAAAGGGAGAAGTGTTATTGCTTTTACTTTTTGCCTAACTTTTAGGTCTAGTTGGAATATTTCAGAGCTGAAGACTAATGGAAGTGTTCTGTCTGAAGCCACTAAGGGCTATACTGCTCAAAAACATAGGAGTCAAAAACCTTGGAGTCAAATTTCTGATGGGAGAATGAGGTCCTTAAGAAGCCTCTCTGAAAATGGCGTTCTACATAATGTAGTAGACACAGATGGCCGTTTCCCCCTTCTTTTTATTTTGGTTAAAATTAAAGTGCCTTAAAATGTGAAAAGCTTCTCTTGCATCACTTCCCAACAAAAGGTCAAATTTTTTTCCTGTCTCCAGCCTGGGACTCACCATGCAGAGAAAATCTCTTGACTATGAAGAAAATCCTATACTCCGAAAACTAGAAAATTGTTCAGCACTCCCGAGATTTCTTGGTATCATCAGCAGCCACCAGCAGCTGTGCTGAAATGATCCATCTTCCCTTTATGCTGCTCCTGAAAGACTCTCTGGGAGCCCAGGACTGCCAAATCCCTGGCAGGGGAGGCATCTTACAGCAAGGGCTACAGGCAGACTAGGCTACTGGTTTAGTATGGGGAAAGTATCAGAATATACCAGGTTTTATAAATGAGTTTACACACAAACTGGGATAATAAAAGGCTTAATTTGAGGCTAGTGATGAGTCCACTACAGACAACAGTGAATTGAATTTGCTTTGACTAGATTTGTCAGCATCTGCAGCTGGGAATACTTTTTCTTTCTTCATCTTTAGATAGTCAGGTAGTTCTTGCCATATATTTCATTATGCATTCATGTACTTCACATTTATTTTTTTCCTGTAGGCAACTTGCTTTGGTTTCAGTGGGTTTGATTGTTTCACTGACAGGAGATGCAGCATTGCTTTCAGGGGTTTCTAGGTATCTCTTGAACAAAACCTGTCACTATATGAAGCAGTCAGTTAGGATCAATTCTATATCTCGCATCTAGTTCCCATCCCTTTTGGACATTGTTAAACAGTCTCTTCTAGTGATCAAGTATCTTTGCAATTCATTACAATGCTTCTGTAATGTAAATTTCTTTTTATCTGGGAAAGCTAAATACTGTATCAAATGAAGAAGCCTTTGAAAAGCCTTCTCAGGAAACCTCTGCCTACAAAGTATTCATACCACTTTTCTTATTGTGAAATACCCTACTCTGAGTTGAACGCTACAGTATCAGTAATGGAAGAAGGGACACGAGGGTTTCCAACAATTTTTATCATTTTTCCTTTTTTTTTAATTTTTATTAAAGAAGACAAAGGGTCAGATTTTCAGAATTTAATTTTGGATTACTTCTATGCCTTCCAGCTTGAGTGGAATTAAAATTAAGACAGCAGAAAAGAGGCTTCAGAATCCTCCTTTAAGGTATTTAAGACAGGAACTGTGTTTTACAGTTAGTTCATACAGTACATAACACAATAGAGATAATTAATTGATACCTCCAGGTGTTATTGTATTATAAACACTCATTTACTTAACCAACTAATTTAGTCTCTTCCATGGATGGTGGATGTCTCCCTCACAGACATGTGGAGCATAATGAGAATATTGATCCATCACTCCCTAAATGTTACATTATCCTATAGTTTTAGGGAACAACCTATAGGGATTTCCATTGAATTTCTAGCGCAGAAGGAAATTTCTTTCCTCAGCAGTGTCTCTCTCTCTCTTACAGTATGGACTAGTACTGACATCATTTAAGCTTTATTACAGATTCCCTAGTATCTTCATTTCCTAACCTCCGATGCATATGTCTGGTGGACACAAGTGTGACAATGACATGTAATACATAGTATACATACTAAGAAGAGGGAATCGTTCTGTTTAAATTCTCTGCAGTGTGACTTTTGAGTAAACTCATAGAGGCTTTTCTGTTTATATACCTGAGAGAGGGAAGTAACAGACTGAAAATACGGTGAGGATGGAAAAGCTAAGCCAAAAGATGTTAGAACTAAATTTAAAAAATTAATAATATTACACATTTCACCCACATAGGCTACACCTACATTGTCAAGTAGTGTAAGCCAGTAAGAGCAGATGTGGAAGGCAAGAGAGTTGGTGCTGGAGGTTCAGTTCCTGTGCTAGACATCTTTCAGGACATTTTTTCTTTTAGACCAGTTCTTGACTGTTTGCATGGACTGAATGCCTACTTGTAGCCGAAGTGTATTTGTTTTGCTGCTAAAGGCAAGTCTCATCCAAAAGGAGTCCAGTTCCTGTGTTCTGAGACCAGTCTGTGATGCAATCCAAAAGATAGCATGGAGGGAAGATGGAGATTTTCTTAAATCAGCAGATGATCTAAATTAAAACCCTAAATTAAGTGCACCTAGGTGGGTATATCTGACCTGAATACATTCAATTTATTATACAGGTTGTAGTGTTAATTATTATTTTAGTATTATTCTATGGGATTTAGGTGGCAAGGTTTGGGTACCAGAGGTGCTGCAGAGATGGCTTCTGTGGAAGGAGATTAGGGTCTACCCTGTGGTAGACACAACCAGTTCCACTTGGCTCCACAGTGAACCCAATTTAAATTGAAAATAAATTAAATTGTTTTTCCACAGGCTGAATCTGTTTTGCCCATGATGATAATTGCTAAGTGATATTCCTATTTATATCTGGACCCATGAACTTTCTCATCCTTTTTGTCTCCCTACCCGACTGAGAACGGGGAGTGGGTGAGCAGCTGGGTGTGCATTTGACTGGTTGTTTTACCCACCACAATTATCTGTATTGGTTCTCTATCGCCTGCAGTAGGAAAAAGGCCAGGGCCAAGGAGGAGAGTGGAGCAGGGAAGAAAAAACAATAAAAGGTAGACAGTTGTCTGCTATGAAGGGCTTATGTTTTAAGAGAGTAAAGGTAAGCTAAAGATGTGACAACCAAAAGAATGATCACCTTAGTCAATAGACAGTCACAGTAGAAGTGTTTTACTCTGACAATTCAAAACTGAACTTACAGGAAGGCCTCTTAGAGTGGCAACCAGGAAGGAAATCTATTGGCCTAGCTGTATAATCACATTAACTTAGATATGAAGTCATATGTTGTGCTACCCTTTCATCCTGGAAAGCTTGGAAGCTCGTTCGCTTAGCAGGTACTCTGTTCAGAGTCTTCTCACAGTCTTTTCCTCATCAGTAGTACAGAGGTGACTGGTACCCTACTAGCTTGTTTCTCCTCCAAAAATACGCCTGCAACCGTGCAGTCCTACTAAATGCCACTGTCCTTGCATATCCTCCTCCGCTGCTCAGCTGCTTCATCCTCTACCACCTTCAGGGGCCAGACCTTTTACTTCTCAGGGACCACTCTAGTTTTATAGGAGCTGGACAGCTACCTTGAGCAACAAAGACACCACAGTTCTCAGTAAAAATCTTGAGAGTAAGAAAGAAGCATCTTCCATGATTTCGTCAAGATCAAGATGAGGGGTGTTTAAGAGTTAGAAACTAAGTATTACCTACCTTGAGAGCAAGACCTATCACACCCCGGATGTGTTCCAGCTGTCTTTATTTGATGAGACAGCAAGGAGGACCTTGATCCCCAAGAGATGTCATTAGGGGTGAGAGAAACATATCTGAGAACTAGAGCCTCGGGTTCTAAACCTTCAGGTTTTGAAGACAGCATCTACTTTATGCCCCAAGGATGAGGCAGGAGGGCTGGAATATAATTCTGAAGATGGTATTCAAAAACCTGTGTCCTTATGAGACTTCAAGCCAGACTTTCTCTGTGGATCATTAACAGATCAGGAGATTTCAGTGAGTCTGTTGGTGAGAGAAGATTTCTAGCAAAGGCCTACAAAACTACCAGATGGTCAGGATCCCTTAGAATCACTTCAACACACTCTTCCCTTATCCAAGCAGCTCTGTCATGTTGCAGCAACCCTCGGGCCAAACACACTGAACAAATCACAATACATTTTATGTTCTCTGTATAAGAAGAACACATGACTGATTGCCTCCTTCTGTCACTGTGACATTGACAGCAGCTTTCCTGTCTCCAAGCTGGTGCCTTGCCAGTAGCAGAAACTAGATCAGACTGCAGAAGGTAGTCCTTTCTGACTGCTAAGAGAAGACAGTGGCTGTAATTTGGTCATGCAGGGCAATTTCCTAAAGGTTTGTCACTGGTTTAAGTACAATATCTCCCACCCAGGGACACTACAGTGATTCTTGTTAGCACAAGCAGAGAAAGAGTTAAGGGATCTTGAACACTTGACACTCCTAGTCTGTCAGACCTGAGCACAGAAGCAACCAGGTGCTCTAAAACAACTGTCATGGACCTGCTCCACATTTCTTCAAATATCAGGCTTCCTGAGCAGCATATTTGGTGTGGATCCTAATAGGCTGAGGCAGGCAAGAGTCATGGGACAAGTCAGATTGGAACGTATATCTGCTAGGAAAGCCTGTCAAACAGGTAGAGGACACAGATTGTAGGATATCTGGAGAGGTCAAGTTGCTCTAACTGAAGCACAGAGGGGGCACAGCTAATGAGAGCCAGAGAGGCTAAGGCAATGCAGATGCAACTGCCTCAAGCTGTTTAGCTGGCAAAACTGGATCTGAACTTGGCACTGCTGCTGAAACAGCAGCATAGATTTGGTCTACAGTGCTCTAAGGAGCTTCTGAAATTGAACTGAAAGGGAATGGTGGGTGAGATTTGAGCAGTTTTTTCTATTTTATGCCTTCTCTAGAGAATGCTCCATCATCCCTACCAGAGCTGGTTTATCCCTGTGTTTCATAGCAATATACGAGCAAAGCAAATGCTGCTGATTGCAGCACTTGGCAGGTAAATTCTAAATAGTTCCCAGGGAAGAAAATCCCCAGATCCTTTTAGAATGTCTTTACTTGCATTTAAAAATGCCCTAAGTTAAACATGGTGCGAGAATAGTTACAGAAACAAACTGTAAACACTTTTAGAGAATACATCTAGTCTAAGCTCAATCACCAAATGAAATGTCCTCACTCTTGGTTATAAACATGAGAAACATGTGTGTTTTAAATGGGTACACAAGCAAATAGATTCTACATTCCCAGAGACACTTGCCTGGGACATAAATTTTATTTAATGGACCAAAGGAAGAGACTTTTTGGGTAGGAAGCTCTCTTTTGCAGATGGTTTGGCACAGCAAGCTGGCAGCATCTAGCTGGGTCTCCAGACACCATCCATCTCCAGGAATCTCAGGCATCCCTGTAGACCATCCGACTTCCAACACAGTCCCTCTCCCCTTGCCCCCTGACTGCAGGAATCTCAATAAATCTTTCTGAATTGTTCCTTCCTAGATGAAGATAAGATCAAAAAAACACAGAATTTATGCTGGCAATTCACTTGCCTCCATGCAGAATATTTTGCTACAATCCCTTCACTAGTCTTGCCCTCTTGCTCCTTTTCAAGTGTTTGCAGATAGGTGCATGCTGCTCCTCTGTGTCCTACAGTGCAATGTCTGGTTATCTAGGGTGGGGAGGGGGAGATTCAAGAATCCTAACTTTAGGCACCTAAACCTTAATAGAAGTTGACTGGGAAATGACCTGAACTCCCTCTGTACTCAGAGAAAGATGCTCCCAGAGAGAACAATTCAGGTCACCTCAGTTAGGTTCTTGCTCTGAATTACCCTCTGGAGGAGCCCTTCTATCTCCGTTAATTACACAGGGAATCTAGGAATTCTGTCATGCTAATGTAAGTGCCCAAGTGAGGTGCCAGAAGTTAGGCACTACATAAACCTCCCTTCAACCTATTAGCTCCTGCAATCCTGTGTTGTACAGCTGTAAATATATAAGGCTCTCTTAATGGGGAAGAAGAATCAGGAAGACTTTTCAATCTTTTTCATTGCACTTGACTTTAAAACAAAATCACTAATCAGAGTCACTTTTTTTAAAGTGCGCTTCTGAAAGAAAAAGAATATATAGCTTTCCCACACACTCATGCTAATATGCACAATCACTGCTAATAATGAGGGCATCACAGCTTCATTCCTGTCATCGTCTTTCATTTTCCCATGTGTCTGAGCTCTATAGTTACTCTGACTGTCATATCTATTATTTATTAACACAGAAAGGCATTAAAATGCAATTTCCTCATCTATTTGTTTCTTTCTTAATTACACACTATTTAATACTCAAATTCAGCAATGGCCAGCTTGATTTGCTTCAGTGGCATAGATGCATGAGTTTATATTTAATCATTGTTTTTATTTTTATTTTTTGTTTTTATTTATGTGAACTTTGTGCACTATTTCTTTCCACTTTTGATCCATTAGCTGTTTATATCCCCTCTTTCTTTAGCAAGCATTAAATCTCCTGATTGATTTTTACCTTTAATGGTTTGAAAAGAGGTTTCTCTGAAAGGAGAAGCATTGCATGTGACATTCCTTAAACTTTCTACAGGCTCTCTGATTGTAGTGTATTTAAAATAATTCTGATTTAGGTGTTAGAAACAATAATTTCCAAAGAAAGGGTTAGAATTGTCCTAGAGGTGAATGTAAAGCAGACTTTTGGTTCGGTAAAAATATGTTGAAACTTTGAATAAACTTCCCTGAATGACGATGAAAAGCATTTTTTTAATTAAAAAAAATCTGATTACAAACATAAAATGTAAATCATTTAAGGTTAGTTAAATTGTGTTCTTTGTTTTGTCTTTAATTATTTTTGGCATCTTAATTTTGAAAATGACAAGCTATCTCAAAACTAACCACAAAACCAAAAAATGAAAAACAGATATCAAGCAGAAACATTTATTTTCAAAATCTTGGTGTGGCAATTTATCAATATTTAAAAATATTTTCCGTTGGTGATGTAATTCTAACTACTAGAATGGAAATTGATTACATTTTCTGCAAGATTTTAGTTTCAGTGAAGCATCATTAGGGCTTTGCAACAAGTCCTACTTGCACTTATTTCAGACAAGTCTGCTGCTCCTGCTTAACATCTGGGAACGTATAATGTTTTCATGTGTTAATATGACCAAGTCTAAAATTAGATTTACATGCTAACACATTCATTAGGTCTTTTCTTTAGTGTACTATAGAGAAGCAGGAAGCCTGTTGCAATTTTCAATGTTTGCTAGGAGCTTTTGGACTGTTTCTTCAGTGCAAGGCCAGTGTGCTCAATATTCGTGATTTGACAGTCACCTACTCCATTAGGTAGGCTCCATTTGTCACATGACAAAGATGAGGTAGTGCATCCCATGAACCAGGGCTGTGGCAGGATCTGCCCTACGTTGAAATGACAGTTTAGTTGTAGATGTGGCCACCAGATGGCACAGAAAAAAAAGTTAGATTGTCCTCAGGCTGCAAAGGCTGTTGTAGAAGAATAAATCTATTGGCATCACCAACACAGTATCCTCTTGGATTCATTGTGGAATCTGGACTTCAGTGTCTTGGTGAAATGACTTTCAAAGTTGTAAATAAATATGAATGGTTAAAAAACAAAACAAAAAAAAAAAAAACCAGACAGAATTTTAGACATTAAACCTGTCTGTGCAAAGCAGTTGAGATGCTGCACCCCAATGCCTTAAATAAAATACTTTGCAACCCATCCACTCCTGGCACATTCACTGGAGCAACTTTTTGGTAAAAACATTTGTCAGTGTTTCAATAAGCTGAATAATTCAATTCAGTAAGTTGAATACAAAGGATAGGAATATTTACATTCGAAGTAGTGCAGCTTTCTTTCTCCTCAAACAACTCTATTTTGTGGCTGGTAAAATAAAAACTAAAACTAAAAAACTGCATTTCTGAACTTTGTTCTTCTTCCCATTTTAGTTAGATAAATCCTGAGAAAGAGGGAAGGAAACATTATTTCAGGGTCAAGAAGAAAAGATGGCATTTATACTTTCATGTAGACTTTGCTTCTGACTTGTGTAATAATTTTTGGACTTTTACCTTTTCTCAGCAATGGTCACAGAACCACAGAATTGTAGGGATTGGAAGGGAACTTTGGAGATCATCCATTTCAAGGCCCCTGCCAAAGCAGGTTCACCTATAGCAGGCTGGGCAGGAACAATCCCTTTTCTAAGGTCAGACTGGGGAATAAACTTCCCTGTTGCTCTGCTCCCATTCTAGCAGAGCTGGGCAAAAATTTTAGAGGTTGAAATATTAATTACAGGAATGAAAATTTCAACCAAACCAATAGATTTTACCTACAAGGAAAAAAAAAGTATAGCTTTTTGATTCTTTTAAATGTAGAATCTTAAAATGTTGTTTCCAGTTTCATATCTTTCTTTTTATTTTTAGTTTAGTTTCTGGGGCTTTTATGTTACTTCCTTACTTATATAACAAGTATAATGAAAAGTGAGATGTGAGAAATACAACTGAAATGATTTTTTTTCTTGACAAAAAGTTGATGGATAATAATATTGTTTAATATTGCAGGAAAAATTGCTAGTATTCTGGTGAAGACCCCAGTGCTAGAACTTTAAACTGGAACTTTTTCTTCAGAGGTCTCTGTATAATTAGCAGAATTGTACATAGTATGCATTGTTAATGCATTAAGGTATAAACAGACAAATTGAGCTTGCAGTGATTTATAGAATTTCAAAAAATTACAGTTTCATCCCTCTCCCTGGTCTTTGGTATGAAAGATGAGACACGTTTTGCTTTTCTTTATCTGAACTGGCTCTTAAGGATGGAAACGGATCATCTAGCAACCACCCTCATGACTTTACAGATACATTTATAACAGGGCTGGCACATCACCTTGATGCTTCATCCATCATCACATTTTTCTCCAAAGATGGCAAATGAACCAGTAGCATTTAAGGGACACTTCCTAGGAAAGGTTTGCTCAGTATCCCTTGTACTTAGTAAGATCTGTGACCTTGATTTCAATGGCCTCTGGGTCAGGATGCTTTAGAGTTAGAAAAATAATGTATTTGGGAAACTCAGCCTCTTTTAGCTCATGGACTGTTTGGGATTTTTGGAATGTAGATTTTATACAAGGCATGTTGTAGCATAATATTGGGAATTAGTGAATGTGGGATGTTTGAGCAGATGCAGGACTGACAGGCATTTTCATTCCTTCCTATGAAATTGTAGGCACCTAATGTCATAAATAGGCCAAAATGCTGGGCATTTCTTAATACTAAACCTGTATTCTAAGATACTAATATCAAGCAGTCTTGTGAAGACTAGTGTAATCGTGCTGGGTCATCACCCCACAACTGTCAATTTGCACAGAAACCTTCTTTTTGTATGTTTCCATATGACTAGATGGATTGGTACGCTGCTGCTATACTAATACATTGGCATGTTAATAGAAATACTGAGAATATTGTGATGTTTCACCTAGATTTAACAAAGATGACTGTTGCAATGGTGTGAGAAGAGCAAAAGCAACCAATCTGTCACCATAAATACACAATTAAAATAGAGTTTCTCTGTAAGTATTGTCTCCTTACAAAAGACTGCAGGGTAAAAATATCAGTGGTTTTTTGTGTGTTCTTATTTCTGCTGTTAGAAAGTCCTCTGCCCTCAGTTTTATGGAACTAGAAACTGGAGGCTTCACATAAGGATTTGAAAATGAAATTTAGACTTCGATCTGTTCTTAATTGTATTCCACAAAGCAAACTACATTTTTCTAAGTACAGCACATGGATAAAATTTCATCAATTAGTGGTAAATCACATTTTTGCTTAACATTTTACAAAAATATGGCATAAATGGGATTTTTTAATAGAATAACAATGTTATATTTTGCTATGTGATAGGGTTTATAGCAACTTTATTTGTACAAGATTTGATTTAAAGGGGGATAAAGAGAACCTATACATTTTCTTTTATAGAAATGGAAAAATATCACCAGCGTCTAAGTACCTGATCCTTTAGGAATAATTGCAGGAAAATTAATAACAGGAAATTAAGTAGATGATAGTGTAACTGCTATTGACTTTTATCTGGATGTTGTTTAAAGACAATAAACATCAGTTACTAACTAATAAGATCAGTTTTACCTTTTTCTGTCATATGTGTGGGTCTGAATTTTAGAAAAAGAATCTTCTTCACAGTTCAAGGGAAGTTTACAGGGAACTACTGGAAAGAGTCCAGTGAAGGGCTATAAAGATGATCAAGGGAATGGAGCACATCTCTTATGAGGAAAGGCTAAGATACCCGGGTCTGTTTAGCCTTGAGTAGAGAAGACTGAGAGGGGACCTCATCAATGCTTATAAATGTCTAAAGGGTGAGTGTCAAGAGGATGGTGCCAGACTCTTTTCATTGCTGCCTGGCAACAAGACAAGGAGCAATGGGCACAAACTGGAACACAGGAAATTCCATCTCAACATGAAGAAAAACTTCTTCACTTTGAGGGTGGCCGAGCACTGGAACAGGCTGCCCAGAGAGGTTGTGGAGTCTCCTTCTCTGGAGATACTCAAAACCTGCCTGGATGCATTCCTGTCCAGCCTGCTGTAGGTGAACCTGCTTTGGCAAGGGGGTTGGGCTGGATGATCTCCAAAGGTCTCTTCCAGCCCCTACAATTTGTGATTCTATGGGAAGCCTTTGGAAGATGAAGCTGTCACGGGAACCCGACAGGCTGCAGGGACAAGAGACCCTGGAGAAGAGTTCACCCGCAGAGCTGGTGAAGGGTCTTCCAGGGGCAAAAGCTGGGGCAATACAGCACTTGTGAGTAGTCCTAGCTCTTCTTTAGGAATCAAGAAAATACAGGTTTCTTGCTTTTTATGAAGAATCACAGTTCTTCGAATAAAAACAGGAGAGTTGGTATCAGATTTATTTCTGTGTCGGCAAAGGAAAAATGAAGTTGGCGTTGATGGAGGAAAGACTATCAGCCACAGAAAATCTGAAGATGCCTGGGCTTCGCATGAGCCTGAAGAGCTGTAAGGGCGGTTCTGTGCTCCCTGGCTACCGGGGTGAAGAAACGCCTTCACACATCAGGTAGGATGATGATACCAGGGTGTGAAACAACCTGAGAGATTCATGACCTGTCACTGAGCCAGGTCACAGCACTGTTACAGGACGAGGTGCCTTCAGCACGTGTGTGACTTGAAACCAAAGACGCTTCCTAAAGCTCTTTTCTTGACATTTACCTTCATTGTGTAACAGGAACTTTAGAAGTATTATTGCACAATCTTTGAATCTGTAGCACCAGACCCGTCAACTGCCTGGTCTCTAACTGATACGCTATCAGGTTTTGTAAATCTTCCTTTTCTTTTTTTTCCTGCAGGATTGATTTTTGACTTATGAGTAGTAGCAGACAAGCAACTATGTGAAGTGCTATAATTTTGCAAGTGGGTAAAAAGCTCTAAAATTTTAAAAAAAGAAAAAAGCAAACGAAGAAAATAAAATGCAAACCTAAACAAGATCCCTGGAAGTGTTCAAGGCCAGGCTGGATGGGGCTTTGAGCAACCTGCTCTGG
>JAOXJM010000012.1:87204480-87221636 GCA_026413425.1 Tringa solitaria
GCTGCCCAGAGAGGTTGTGGAGTCTCCTTCTCTGGAGATATTCAAAACCTGCCTGAATGTGTTCTTGTCCAGCCTGCTTTAGGTGAACCTGGTTTGGTAAAGGGGTTGGGCTACATGATCTCTGATGGTCCCTTCCAACCCCTACTATTCTGTGATTCGTTAGATTAAAAATTCATCCTATTAGAGAATCTGTTGAAGAACATAGGCATAGTAGCCAAATGACCAGATGACCTAAAATGAAATCAACAAGGCCGAATATATTTAAATTATCTGAGGATGTGCTCTTAGCCTATGTTCTGCATTACCATACAGCCCACAAAATGAGGAAATGAAAATATAGTTCAAGCAGGATGTCTCAATTATTTTTACAATATAAAGTTTTGGTAGCAGTGTAAGTAAAATTTTAAGGTATCGAGTAGGAAAACATGACCACATTTACATCCAGTAATCTAATTGAGACAAGTAAGTTGCAAGAATGTAATAGAGTAAAGAATATAACACTAAGAATTCTTCCTTTACCTATATGTTCACTTTCTCCAGTCCATGATGTGAGAACAAAATTGCTCTTTTATAGTAGCTAGAAACAGTCAATGGAGAATAAGATTGACAAAAATGAACTTTCTTCAGATTGAAGTGGTAGAACCTCCTCCAACAGCAGATATCTTCTGCACTCATGATAATGAAGCATGACTAGGAAAGGGACAAGGACACTGTGAGATTATGGAAATACCAAGGGATGTCTTGGAATTTACTCCTTGCTTAGATTTACTCCTTGCTTAGATTTACTCCTTACTTAAATGTTCTGTTGAAGTCTAAAAGGCTGTATTCATGAAGATCTCAAAGAAACAGATAGGAAGAATAGTCCCAAGTGATGCAGGATCTGCCTTCTTTCTAACTAAAACACACTCAAAGTGTGCAAGTTTTCATTAGCTATGTAACTAATAATGACAAAATAACTCAATACTGTGAACTTTTCTAAAGGTTGTGGTGGGATTCATTAAAGCCAGGGGAATGTCTTTTACCTATTACACCTCTGTGATTTACTGGCTCCATCTATTTCAGACAATGTTAAGAAGTCTAACAATACATATAAACCAGAACTAATATTGTTTTGGCATTAAAGTTACTGCACAAAGAGTGATCATTGTATTTGATGTGTAATTTAGCTTTGGTTATTCTTCTACAAGGATTTATTTTGCCCCTAGAGGTTCATAATGCTCCAGGAAATATATCTTTTCATTTTGTTAAGAAAATATACTGATGAATGCTCTGATGGAAAAATGTGTGCCTTGTGTCTTGTTAGCCCCAGGATGTCTTGAAGAAAGTATCTATCTCAGTGGACCCATTCCTGGGAGACATATATAATTAACAACTGAATACACTAATCAACCAATAAGCTTACTACTGTAAGGAATAGCTTAATTTCTTGTGGTGTTTTTTGAGTTTTGTTTTCAAAATGCTAATTTTTATAATCACTTTGAATGATAGCTTCAGGTGTGATATGTACAAAACCTCTTTTTTTCACTTTATTTTAATAAGGTTATGGGCCCAATCCAGCTCCCAATGTATCTTTTCACAGTGTTGCTTTGGAAACCATACCCAGAAAGCTTATTTGATAAATTTAATACTATTCAATAAGTCATCTGTCAGATATATCTGCAGCAAACCCAAAGTCATTGCCATTTTCTTCTTCTTCTTTGCAGCCATATTCTCTCAATTTTTCTAGCTCAATGCTCCTTTGCAGATGGATGTGAACTTAATCTGCCTGATTAATCTGGCCTGGATGGACATAAACTCAGTCCGAGATGAAAAGAACCATTTATAAAGCTCAGGTGCCAGTCAGAGGTAGCTCATATCTGATCAGCTTACAGTGCGGGCAGCTGCCAGCTTACATCTGCATGCAGAAGGACACCCGAACCCAAAATTTCTACAACATACCTTTCTTTTTCATTTAAATTATTCTTGAAAGCTCCTGTCTTCCATTTGCAAGTTTTCTACTTCTCTATTACCTTCCAGCTATCCCTATCTATCTGGCCATGGAGCACTGAAAATACTCTAATAGAAGCTAGGAAGAGCGCTGTTACCTGGAGTAACTCTGCAGAGTCAGGTAAATGGCATCTGTGTACAACTGGTGTGCGGAAAAGGGAATGCTATTTTCAAAGATTATCATAATTTCTTGCAGTTTATTTGCAAAATTTTTCACTTGCCTACGTGAGTGAATAATTCTGATAATGATTTAAATTAGATGTTTTCCATCTAAAATTGTATATTTTCTCCAACAATCTATTGAGTTTTCTATTGCATGTGGGCTTAATCTGAAACCAAGACTGAGACTTCTGGTACACCTGTGCATCATATCTTATTCAGCATTCTTTCAATGAGACATTCCAGGTGATTTTTAAATGCCTTATACAGTACCCTAAAACTCCATTCCTTTTTTGCTATCAAGAATTTCACTGAGGGATGTAGAGAAAAAAATTCAGAATTACAATTTACATAGGTCAGGGTCATTTGTTGTAGTTCTCACACCTCATTAGAATACAGAAAACATGGTTTTTGATGAAACATTCAGGTGCCAGGAAATACAATATCTATGTAGTCTGGAGGATTTAGATCATCATAATGTTTACTGAAACTTATTCACAAATAAGTTTTATTTATTTGTTAAATTGCTGGTATTGTTAGGTTCAAATGTATATAAAATATTGATCCAGCAATGAAACTAAAGAGACAGTTTTTTGATGTATATTTTGTTGTTTTCTTGTGGTCATGTGTTAAGTGAGATATTTCCTAACATAAGAAACAACAAGGATAATTACAATAATAAAGAAAATAATTTATATAACTTCCCGGGATAAAATAATATATAATCACTGACCTTATTAATGATTTGTACCACCTATAATAAAAAATATAACATTTTAGAGGTGTCTCTTCAGTGAAAAAATCTGTGGAAGAAAAAAGCAAAAGGGTGGGATAGGAAGAAGGCAATGAGGATAGAAAGAAAGCAATGAAAATACTACAGAATACATGTACCTGACTATTATTCTCAAGTCAGCTTAGTCACCAGTATCTTTCAACAAATTTTGACTAAGTAACTTTTCCTGTAGGTGACTCAATTACTTGAATCTTAGTAACGAAACATAGAGAAAACTCCGAGGAATTGTCACCTTGCTGTGCTAAGAAAAATCAGCATGGTCAATAAATACTTGGCACATAAGAAGAGCCACACTTGATCTTTCCCTTTCAGAGAAGACAGGAGCAAGACGTGGGATCTGGCCATGTTTTCATCACACTATAAACATATTTGTCTATTTTTGAAGAAAAAAAGAAAAAGAGTTTTTTTAACAATTGAGTCAAATGAAAAATGAACTATGCATTCACAGTAATAAGCATGTTTCAAATGATTTTAACAGACTTCACATGCCTCTTCATACAAAAGACAACCTGAGATACTCAGATGAGAAAACGAATGCTGTCTACAGTTTGTCCAGAGAATTACTATTATTGAGGAAACAATTTGTGTTTAGTAAAAACATATTTATAGGATAATAGATGTCTCTGGTAAATAATACATAATATGTTAATACAATTAATTTCCACCATTCATTTCTAAATTAGCTAAATATGTATTTAAAAAACAAACTTCTGAAAAGAGCTTAATCACCCATGGGCAAAAGGAAGATTAAAATTGAAACAACAGGATACATTATGTCTTGTTGTCAAAACAAAACATAACAAAATCCAATTTATAATCTTCTTTATTAAAGGACCTGTCATTTTATGCCTGCACAGAAAGAATGAAAAAATCTTTAGGCTCATGGAATAGCAGAGGCGGAGAATCTAAACCATTATTTTCAAGGAAAACATATTAAAAAAAAAGATATAAGGAGGAATATGTCTCCTATGTTCAAACCATGAAGCTTCTGAGACAATAGCAAAGCAGGGCCACCTGCCATTATCTCCTTTTTGTCACAGGCCATTGAAGCAGCTCTGTGTAGAACCATGCAGTAGAAAGATGGAAATATTAATTACTTTATTAATGGTTTATCATTAATTTATTAAATTAATTTGTAAAACACAGCATCAATTGTTATACAGAAAGTGAACCAAACTGCTTTCTTGTAGAACAATAAACACTTTTTTTTTTTCCTTTTACAAGGGTAAAATCAGTTCACTAAATGCACAGCCAGATTTTTTAGTGGGGAGGAATCTCTTCTGAGAATATATTTGACATTGGTGAAATTGGTTAGAAGACATACTAAATCACGCCACAAAAAGTATACTGCTCCTTAAATGTGATTTTAGGATGGAGCAGTTTGGAATACAAGTTGTATTAAATAAGTAAAATTAAGACTAGGGAAGAGGAAAGCTTTTAATTTTGAAACATTGATGTTTTATTATAGCATTAAGGATTACCTCCAGGATTGCTGAAAATATGCTAGTCTTTATTCAGTAATATGCTTTGGATTACTTATTCACCTGTTTACTGATTACAATATTTATTTATGCATACAGACAAAAGTATTGCGTGACATGACAGAGCCAGGCACCTCAGTGAAGACAGTTGGAAATAAAAAAAAGGAGGCCAGATATAACAGTGACTTGAAAGGGCAAAGGACTGGGCTTTCTACAGGCATGGGATGGAGAAGGACGCAGGTGGATGCTCGTTGTAAAATAGTGGGAGTGAAATAGCTCTAGATGAATACATACACTGCTTAAACCTTCCAAGAATTAATGGCAGGTAAGACAGATGTCTAAGATTAGTGAAAGACAAGGGAGTTTTACAAGCAAAGATCAATAGAGCCCAGAGAAGGAGAAATGCATGATTAAATCTTTGAAGAAAGAAATTAAAAACTCTTTGGAAAAGAGTTTCTGCATCACCTAAAAGTGTTTTAGTCTGTATTTTTTTTCTACTCTCCTTTCATGGGGTTATAATAAGTTTGAAAAGTCTTTTGACAAACACCCCAAAAGCTTCTAACAGTGTTGTAAGCCAGCAGCCATTGTGTTCTGGAGGTTCAAAGTAGCAGCCACTCCGTAGTAACTTCCAGCATCTAGTAATCCCAGTTTAGGCCAGCATTCATTCCTGTTTATGCAGAACGCAGTAAACCCACACATAAACCAGACCTGCATGTCATCTACTCTTGCTATCCAATTAATAATCCTAATGAAATGGTATTCATGTTTGTAGAGGCTAGCCATGTTAAAGCTGCTCTGTCGACTTCAGTAACGCTGGAGTAAGATTTAATCAAGTGCTGCCACTCTCCGGAGTATGGTGCATTTCTCCCTAATATGCTGATCAGACTTAAAACATGGTCAGAGGAAAGCCACTGAGTAAATTATAAATCAAAGACTATTCTTGTTACTGAGCTGTTTTTTACCAAACTGAATGAAGTGTGTGTGTGTGTTCCCAGTTTTAAAGAGAGTCAAGTGGCTGATTTCCACTCTTGCTATTCAGGATCTGTGACAATCTCCGTTAGTGACAAAGGGCTGGTAAAGCCACCGTAAGATCTGTGAACATGCCACATCAAGTGATTTTTTATGTTCCTATGATATATTTGGGGAAAAGAAAAATACTTTACACTCTTTCTTCAATTCCTTTCCTAAAACTCTTCCTACACATCTTCTGGATGCCTAAGAAACACCTAGTAACAGGTGTGTGTGATTGTTGGCAAGCACTGGACCTGGCTGGCTGTAGCATATACACATGAACACCATTGCACGTATCTGTGACTAAAGTGCTCTGGCACCCACATCCAGCTCATCTCCGTACTATTAGGTGGTAAGTGGCAAAGATGGGCCACGACCATGCCAGCAGCATTCCTGCTGGTCATGGTGGCTAAAGTGACCTTACACCATCCCAGTGCTGCCTTGCTGGTGCTGGGTGAACAAGGGCCCCTGGGCTGCAAAGGGGAATGAGTGTTACTGTGTGTGTTTCAGAGGTGTCTTGGCCCAATGATATCCGTGCCACGGAGGACAGGCATGTTACAAAGAGAGCTTGAGAAATGGATGTGATTTCAATAGCCTGTGCAGTTGAACTGGGCTGAGTTATGCCAATCACAGCTTTACTGTGTTTACACAGTGTCAAAGGAAACTGAGATCTTGGCCTTCAGTTGGGGCTCTTCAGATTGAGAGAAATAACAAAAAGTCCTTAAATAAAAAAGTTGTAACTCATAGTCACTGGGCTTGAATTTAAATTCCCCAAAGTGAGCATGACACTTTCTACGCTTCATAGCATGCTGCCTAACTTGTTTCATCCTCAAGGGTAAAGTTCTCTTTTTAACATATTGGCAGTCCCTCGTAAAGCTCAGCATCAAACTCTCAAAGATTTTTCTTTTTTTTAGGTTTGGTGAAATGTCTGTCAAATTATTAGCTACACTCTGCAACCAAAATTAAAAATAAAATAAAATAAAATACTAACTACACCTTCAGAAAACTAAAAGTTTTCAACATTTTCTTTGCATGTTAACCCCCACACACCTTTGCTTCAGAAAAAATAAAACTAACTTAATTTTTCAGTTGCATCATGTTGCCAGAAGTAACTAGTTCTGCAAACATCTTTAACTAACTGCACTCTAAGAGGCTGTCTCAATATCACAGGAAAGTCTGCAGGAGAGCTGGAACAGAAGCATGAAGTGCTGGCTGCAATTCCCACTTGTACCTTTGTCAAAAAAAAAGGTGAAAAAAAAAAAAAAGCAAAAAAAAAACCCCAAACAAACAAAAAACCACTAACCCCTCATCCCCCTGGATATGAATCTGTTGCTTGTTATTTTTGCAGCTCTTCTTTTTTCAGCTCTTTTGGAGGCTGCATCATTTTGTACTGGATCAACTTTGCAGATTCAGATCTGGGTTTTTTTTCAAAAGTATTTCTCCTAATTGTTAAATATTCTCTAAAGTAATATGTTTGAGGAACAAACACCTTCTGAAAGCTCATCCCCCAGCCCAGCTCTGCTGTCCAAAGCTGGGCTCTGAGCTTGGGCCCCCCTGAGTGCTCCCATTCAGTGCTGAGGCTGTTTCTTACCTCATGCCAAGGGAAACTTCACTCCCTTGCAAGGAGTCCTTCTGTCTCTGACGTCCCTGCTTCCAGCCAGCTTAACCCCTTTTGCAACTGGGCTGTCTTGCCCTCCATGTCAGACCATTCCTTGGTCACAAATTACCACTGTTGAGCAGTTACAATTTGAATTTCCCCTTCTCCATGTAAATGCAACTGTAGGGTATCCAGGCCCCTGCCTGAGGGGAATAAAGAAGCTTATACCTTCTCAGGTACTGAATACAAACTGTGTGGCCCAGAATCTCATGAGCTGCTACCTTTGCCAGAAAGCAGTGCAGAGACACATCACCATGAAAGAAGCCCTGTCTGTGGCCTCCACCTCCGCCGCTTTTTGTGTGTGAATGGGTGCAATATGCTTCAAGCAAGGGTGACTCCATGGCTGACCAGAGTAAGAAGCATCCACTTCTCCAGGGGACTGTGCAAGGAGTGACAGGAGTGCTCTGTTCAGCCAGACATATATGGCGCCATTCATACCGCCATGCAGGTATACCAGATAAAGTACTCATCTGATTCTCACTGCCAGTGGGTACAAGTGCAGGTCTGTAGCCCTGCTTAGAGTCAATTATAGCACCAAAATCCCTGTTCACACTCCAGGAAAAGCGTATTTTTGAGCAGAGATTTGAGATATACTTATGTCTCAAAAAGGGGACATAATTTTGGTAGAAACTATTTTTTCCCTCATAAACGTGAGTATTGGATTTACTCACTAATGTCTCTGCTCCAGGGAGCATTCTTTCCTGCAACTATCCCAGAACTTCCTCCTACAGTCAATCTGATGGAAAGCAGTGAAGGTTATAGGTATGCCCAACTGACTCCCCTGGCAGACTAACACGATGGCAGGCAGAGCTTGGATTTGAACCCAGGTGCCGAGCAGTCTGGATCACAAGTAAATCACTGCATTCATCTCCTTTGCTGCTTGATAGCTCACTACAACTCTATATGGAGACAAAATACCCCACAGTTTCAAAATGCTGTTTTGAAGATGGCACTCATAATGGAAACTGTGTAGTCATCAGAAAATACACTGATACCAATAGCTGTCTGGAACAGCGCAAATCCCAACAACTAGGGATTAAGCTACAATATCTAATGACTTCAAATGTGACCTGGACTTGTGCTATACTCATGTGGCATGGGAATAATACTCTTAATCTTCAAACTTACTGAGTATCTACTGAGAAGTGCTGAGTACTAAATACTTACTGACTTCTGTAACACTATATGCTAACACACAAATCTATATAATGAATTTCTGATGCAATATAATTTAGCATGAAATGGTTTCTACACCATGCAGCACTTTAAAGATGACAATACTGCGTTGCTTACTCTGTCCCTCAAGTTCTGTCTTATTTTGTACTGAACAAAATTACCTACTAGTGCAAAGTTGTTTTTTTTCTGTGGAACAAGGGAAAATGGAATAATAACAATGTTAAAAACAATGAACACATTTAATTAACTTCAGTGTGGCTAGAAATTTGACTTTGGATCTCTCAGTCAACAATTTTTGCCAAAAACCAAGGTTGAGTAGATATGGAGATAATTTTTTAAATATAATTCCCCTTTGAGTAATGAAAGAATTGGTTTTTTATATGAAAGAAAACACAGTATTATGAATCCTGTGCTTGCAAAAAAGAATATTTGTTTTTCATACTATATACATTATAATTCCCTTTATTTAAACTTAGCTTTCTGTTTTGTATTGTTATGTTTTGTATTATTGTTATGTTTTCCTAACCATTCTTAGAAGATGACTCCTGAATTGATTGCTGTTCTTTGTCCTCTTCTTTTAAAGAGTTTGTTTTGTATGTTTGCCTTGCATGTATTGTGGCAAGTCTCCCCTGATACCCTGCTTCCTTCCTTCCTTCTCTATAACTATACTTAAATGCTGGTGTTCTGAAATAGATTTTTATAATTACAAAATAGTGAAGATGATTGTCTTTTTTCTGGCCTGAAAGCAGGGAGCTCTTTAGGCTGGTAAGTCAGGCAAGCCATTGAAACTTAGTCTGAAGCAGGAAAATAACTTGCTTTGGGTTGACCTTTGATTGACATAAGTGAAGAATCAAGCAATCTTTAATGTAATCATAATAAGATTCTTGCAGGTGAAGTAATGTGTCGGTCTGACTTTTTAAAGTATTTGTTGCTTCTTCTTCCCCTGGAGACAGCCACAGACTCACAGCAGAGTCTCTGCTTACCCTAAATAATTTTTAAGTGCTTTGCCTTTGACATCTGAGTGTTGGTTTAATCTGAGAGAGTGATGATTTTTTTTTTCAGATTTCATTTCATTTTGCCTTTAATTGAAGGAGAGGAAAACCAGAACTTTTCAGCTGACTGTAGTTGTTATATCAGCAAACACTGAGGTTTTTTACTGCAACCTATTAACCAATCTTTAAAGAAAAAACAGAAATGTGGCAGAATTAATTCAAGTTTTATGTTATGTTGCATGGCAACTATAAACAGGACTGTGTTAATGTTTATTGTCTGGTTTGTGGTATATTTAAGTGCTTGTTAGCATTACAGAATGCGTCGTATGTGTGCACAGGAACTGCTGATTTAGATAAATATAAAAATGTAGGATATTGGAAGGGCACTTTTGCTATTTTTACTGCTTCCTTCACCCTACTAAAAATTTATAAGATTGCCCCACAGGCTGAAATCCTTATGTAGCTGACACACAGTCCTTTTTGTGAGCTGAGAGAAGTGGAAGTTGCAGGAATGGCTCACCAGTAAGCAACAACCAGAGCTCCCAGGGGCTCAGTTTCTGGCTGGCATTCAGACCAGTAAACTCCCAGCTGTGACTTGGTAATGTCACACTCGAGGAACTCCTCGTTGCATCCTCTGCAGCTAATGGGGCTCTGGTGTGACTCTGATGCCTTGTCCCCGGCACCATCAGTGTGGGTGACAGCCACACGAGCCATTGATGTGTGTTGCCACTGCTCCTGCAGGGTGAATAGAGGGATTGGGAAAAAATCCACTTCTGCCAGGAATGATCATTTCAAGTGATTGCTTGAGGAGGATCAAGGCAGTACCTACAGCCTGGGATATAGGATGGTTGAAAGTCTGGCAGCTTGCAGACAGCATGTGTTTGATGCAGAAAAAACAGGTGTTTCCCCGGGCTGCAAGAAAGATACTATAATCCCTGCTTACCCACTGTTCCTCACTCATCTTCACCTGGATCACAAAATGTTAGTCTCTTCTTAAACAATAAAAATCATTATTCACTTCCAAACTTTCTTCTTGTCTGCTTTCTCCCCTTTTTCCCCCATTTTCGTTGCTTTCTTCTGTTCTTTTTCCCTACCTGTTCTCTCCAGCTTCAAAATCCCTTTCCAAATACAGAAAGCTCGGGAACAGCAATTGTGAAGTATTTCCAGGGAATTCTTTTCTTCCTGCAAGAAAATTTCATATAAATTTAATTATACTGATGAATGGCCTCTTCTTCCTTGACTAGATTTTCCCAGGACACTTCCGTTTTGCATCTGCACAGCTATCAGCCACTGCTGTAGCCCTTCTAGGCAATATCACAAATCAATATCAAAACTTCCATTCTGCTTAGAGGGATTCCTCATGAACTAAACCATCTCTTAGAAAAGTCTTCTTAGAACAGTGTGGCCTGACTGCCACTTCCAAGAAGAGTGAGCAAGAAACAGTTTAGAGCACATCAGCAGAAGCTGATTACCACTTAGAGTCTAACGAAGATTTTTGGTACATATTGGAGGTGTTTTTCTGCATTTCAGAAAGAGTTCTAATGTGATCAAAAAGCTCTCTGTTTTCCTTCTAGCTATCTGATAGTCAAATCACAAGGGAGGAGGAAGCTAAACTATCCTTTCTTTAGGACATCTAATTAAAAATATGATTTCAAATTAAAATACTATTTTAGTTCTTTGTTTTATGAAAGAAAGACAGAAGGAGAAGGGTGGATGAGTCTGTTGGGCAAAAATGGAAGTGAATCCGTATTTGGATACACAAAGATGTGAGTTTTCAGGGCAGTAACAGGGTTTTTCACACTGTTTCAAGAAGCTCTAAGCTTGAAAATAGACGTTGAGGGGAGAAAAGGAACAGGTATTCATTAATATGCCATGAATTCCAGTGTACTTCTGTATTCATTGTTTCCTTAAAGTTCTCTCTGATCTCTAACAGCAGAATAGATGTAACATCTTTAAACTTAGATATTCATGCCCACTTCCCAAATTAGAAGAAAGAGTATAGACAGGTGAATAGTTTGAGTGACTTTAGATTTCAGAATTATTTATCTGAATTATTCACTGAAGACTTGACGACTAGAGAGGCCAATTGCTTTTAACTTAGTTTCTGTTGACATCAGCTGTGGGTTTATCTGATGAAAAAGAGGAACAGTTCACAAATTCTTCTCTATAAAAGAAAAGGTGGTAAACTCATAATGGCTTTCAGTCAGGAAGAATAGTTTGGCTGTGTTTTTCATAGCCTTCAAACACAGTTCACAATTCTTACTTTATCGCTATTCCTTTCTTGTAAGGTTATATCCCTCAGCCACTATAACTCAAGTAGAAGTAAGACTGAGGCAGGATTGGGAAGAAGAAAGTAAGAGAAAGGAAAGCAGGGAAATCTAGCATGTATAAGATTCAACAAAATATTGGCACATATGTAGTTCCAGATTTTGTGGGATTGGGTATTAACTTGTATAGGTTTTTTTTTTGTTTTCCCTAATGGACTGCTTCAATAAGACCAAAACAAACAAATGAAACACAACCTTATAAAATAGAAAAAGTTAAAATTAATTAGAAAAAAAAAAGAAAGCTGGTTTGTTGTTTTTTTTTTCAGGCAAAACACTGAGGTAGTTTTATCTTTCTGGGCAATAGAATAGACATAAATGTGTGATTCTCCCCACAAAACCAATTTATCAATGGCCAAGTTCAAACAACACTTTTACTCCTGTATTCATATCAGCATGTTTCAAGATCCACTCTTTTCCTAGTGTATGGAGGAAAGGAAAATATTAGATAGCAGGGATATGGTCTGCACCTTACAAGCTGCCTTGTTTCTTTCCCTAAATGGGATGTTGAATTGAACACGAGGATGCCTTCTTTGGCAGAGCTCAGCATCAGTTGGATATATTAATTTTGCCTCTACAACAGTGTATCCTTTAGGATTCAGCCTTTCTTATTTAGGCTTGCTAACTGTGAGTTAGGACATTCATCCAAGTTATCATTTCTTTTTGTGGTGGCTTACAGACAATGAAAAAAGATCTTAACTATTAGATGAGACATTTGTGTAGACTTTAATGTTGTTATTCCTGGAAGACAGAGACTGGAAGTGTCTGTTTATTCTGCATACCTAATCATACCTGCCACTCTTAACAGGTTTTATGTTAGAAGTTCAACTTATTGTAGAAATGGATTTTTACTCCACTGACATAGTAGGTCTGTGCTATGGGAGGGTGAACAATAAGCAGAAAAATGACTGAGAACAGAACTTCAAAAGCTGGAAATATGGCCCAAGGGAGCATGAGAGGCTGAAAGACAAACACAGCATAATGAGAGCAAAGCAAGGGGCCAGAACCTTGCACTTACAGTGAACCAGAGTGAGGTAAATTAGCCTTCCATAGGGAGGGAAAGTATAGGGCTATTGCAGAAAGTGACACACTACGACTGTAAAAAGGTCTTTGAGTAAATCAAAGATTACTTTGGTACCCCTCTCCCTCCACCTGTATGATAATCAGTTGCCAAGAGTGCCGTTCATCTTACTGAATGAAGATGTCTGGATTACAGTTCTCTGCATTTTATCAAGTCACCCAAGTCCCCTTTGTGGCACTGAGACCCAGTCAGTGGTGTCTAGAGCACACTTCATCTCATCCTAATGCAGAAATCTACATGGTTCAAATAGACAGCACCCTCACAGTGGGCTTTGCTCTCTCTTCAGGCTGTGGAACCAGCCTCAGCTGATTTATGTCTGTACTTTAGCCAATTAAAATTGAGAAAAATGGTACTCAAAATGACAAACTGGAAACGCCTCACAAAAAGTGAGGGCTCTTCATATTACAAAATCAAACCTGGGTACTCTTTCATTGTTTTTCAACACTTTGTTTAGATTGAAGGTGATGTAAGCACAATTACACTTTCTATAGCTAGCTCCAACTCTGAGGAAAACATCCTTAAACCTCTTTCTTTAACATCCTCAGGGTTTCTTTGAACTTTTATGACTTAAATAGACTTCTGTGGACAGCAACATTTCCACAGGAGAGGTGTGATATTGGGCACTGTTGTCTCTTGAAACTCCTCTTCAGCTCTGGCTCATAACAAGGTGCCTCCTATGGCAGGATCAGGACCTATGTCAGAGCAGAAAACATGCAGCTATGCAATAACCACACCCCAACTTCACACAGATGTTTTGCTGGAATAATTCATGTCTCATTTCCACCACTAGTGTGACAGAAAGAGTTGTATCATCTACAAAAGAAAAGCCGTGCAACGTCAACTTCCTACCTTATTCTTGTTCCTATGGGGAAAGTGATAAATGCACTCTGCTTCTCTTTGTTCACCTCATGACACTCTGCTTGTAATGGTATTAAACATATTCTTTTGTGATATTTAAGGATGATTCGCAGCTAAGCCCTCCAAAGTTTCTATCAGATGTGTCATCAGATTTAAAGTATAGACTCCAGAATTATGACATGACACAGACTCTCATTAATTAGGGATTTTTAATTATGCAATATTTTTTATCTCTGTCAGGCAGCACGATGGTACTTAGTTTTGGTTTTACATTGTTTTTATTATTATCTCTTACTTATTTTACAGTTGAAGTGTTTGCATCTGAGACAGCATCTCTACTTAAAATGTCATCCCCCTAGCAATTACTTTTAAGCATTTTGCATAACCTTGAAGTTAAAAAACCATTTTTTCTCTTAAGCAATACATAATTATATATTGCTCACAATGATTGACAGTTTGTTGAGTGCAGGATCATGAAATAGTACCCCGAATATTACAACAAAGCAAGTCCCACCGAGTCTCAAGGTTTCAGGAGCTGTGACACAGATCAGTCATTTTGTATTGTAATTATAAAGACCTCCCAAAACGATTTAAACAATAGTAAAAGAAAGCGCATCCTTCACTTGCAGAGTGGAAGCAACTTGATCCCTGTAATTGCGGAAGAGGCAATAAGATATCACAAGGGAAAACAATCTCAAGACATTTTAGATTTCTTCTACTTGTTTGTTGGGCATTTTTTAAATGTTATTTGATATGATCTCTAAGTAAGAGCAGTTCTATAAAATGAAGTAAAGCTCTGTGTGCATCAAACCCTTAGGAAGACGACCCTTTTCAGAACTTCTTCAAAGGGGATAACTTCAAGCACACAGCAGCTGCAGATGTATGGCTGTACCTTTTCACCTCAGGAGTGTACACACAAGGAACAGGATGGCATACTGAGCAAACGGCAAGCCTTACCACTGATCAGGCTAGGTGACTGATATCCCTCTTCACTGGTGAGTGCAAAGGTCCTCCCAAACTGTCTAGCTTTGTAATAGAAATGATTTATTGAGTCAAACTTACCTACCCCACTGTTCTTGCAACTGACAATCTCCTTCAGGCTAAATTCCCAGGAAGACCACCCCTCCTCTATTTGCATATTCACAATGATATGCTGTAGGTTTGGTTGAATAAGATCTTATTTTTAAAGGATAATAAAACTGTGAAAGGAACAAAAAAGAAAAATTGTTCTGGCCAGTAATATTTCCTGATGTTACTGAAAGGGTTGGAAAAGATTTTCTGAGATCTTGAATCTCTTGCCAAGAGAGTCATTTTAAGAGCTTAGGTTTTTAGCTCACAGAAACCACACAGGAATTACTTATATTATTCCTGTGCAAAAGCAAGCAGAGAGTGATAGGCATGTTGTAATTTGGTCAAAATGATGGATAAGATTAGGTGACATTTCAGAAAAAAATGCAGCAAAAGACATGCAAAATGAACATTTGCACTCCTTGCACAGACAATAGCGTTTAACGAGCATGGTTGTTTATTCAACTTAAACTAAGCTAGAACAGTCCACCAAAACTAACAGATCTGTTTTCTCTGATTTGCATGCAGAACAGCTATTTCATTTTATAAGACTCACTCACACAGAACTGTATGAAATGAAAAACTAAATCAGTCCCCTTGACAAGCATAAAGAATTAAAACTCAAACTTGCTAATATAAAGACAATACTATCATACAGTTTTAAATCATATTTTAGAAACAAAAATATAGTACTGGAAACCAGTACTAGATAAAATATTCCAGTGCAAATGCTTTTGATGTTTCTTAACAGAAAAGGTCAATTTTGAAGAAATAATCTTCTTTTTTCCCCATTAGAATGTGACAGTTTTGATGGCCTTGGCCCAGGGTGTAAAAAAAATTCAGACACGTTTTTGGCTGGCAATCACTGAAGAAATACCTTAAAGCTCACACTTCTCAGTTTGCCACACAAGGAAACTGACTTGGCCATGGTAAAAAGCCTTAGAACTGACCTGGCACACAAGAGGAAGATCTTTGAAACCTTTATGCTTTCAAATATTTGAAACATTTGGAAGGGAGAAAAATTTCTTGTTATTCAGTTACATCCCCAAATTGTTCACTGTTATGACTATTACAGAGTACAGTGAGTGAAAAATGTTTTTTTCATGTGTAATTTTATTGTCCATCACCAGCTGTAGTAACTAAGCAGTGGACAATGATCTCTATCTCTCCCAGTCTCCAAGAACTTTAACTAGTGAGAAGGATCCCAGTCTGACAGGGGTGCTTGTTCTCTAAAGAGGTGGAGAGGGGAATCCTTTGCATTAGAAACCTTCGCTGATATAAGGAGGTCAGTTATCTCCTTCTCCATTCACTCTAACTATGGAAGAGACTGGGGAAGGAGCTCGCCAAAACTGAAGCAGATACAAGTGCCTTGAGTTATGTTGCACAAAATCTTTTTCTTGGCAAAAAGAACCTAACATTACCGTGACTGCTTTGATTTGTCAGATGGCCTTAAATTAAGCACACTTCTGCATTACAACACAGCCAGAATGAGACAGAGTGGGCCTGAGGGTACCTAATTTCTCTGACCACTACACAGTGATTGTTTCCTATGTTTTGCGACATACACATTGGCTTGGTTTCATTGACGCTGATACGAATAATATTGCATTTAATACAGGAAGTGAATCACTGTCATAATTGTGAGCCATATGGCAGTGCTGCTTTGCTTTGCAGTATTATGCACTTTGCTTCGCATTGCACTCCTATGGTTTCTCTCGTGATATTAGTATACACAGCTGTAGTGGAACAACAGGGAGTAATCACACACAACACACATCATGGCAGTACAACACACCCACCTCCCCACCGCATTGTTGGCAGCCAGAGTAAAGGTCTAACACACGATATTCTTCAGTCCTGGGACTGCTCTGCTGTGGCTTGTGGCTGCTGAGGGTGGTGAGCAGCAGAGCTAGGCCACTGCACAGTGCCGTCATTTAGAAATCATTTGCAGAAAGATAGAAAAGCAAAATATCAATTGCAGTGTTGCTGTTCAGCTGGTAATGAACAATGCCTGTTGGGGAGATAATGTGTGTGGTCATTTGCACAAATGTACTTACTGCCAGGCACTTATATGTACACTACTGCTTGAGTGAAATCATTTTTCTGTCTCATAAAGGAAGAATTACTTGTTGCTATGGTAGTACATAGAATCAGAAAACACAAGAGGCTGAAGTTATTAGAATTTAGATTAGTGCAAGTTATTGTAAATTTAAGTCAGTTTTTTAGCCGTGGTGTGAGAAAGAAGGATTTGTGTGTACTGCAAAAATCCCCATGGAGGCTGAAGCCAACAAGAACCTTTTCAAAAGCTGGTTTGGGAATAATATTGTATCACAATACTTTCAATATAGATGTTTGAGTGAAAATATGATTGCAGATTTTTAATGATTTTCCTGTAAAGAGTGAAGGTCCTGATTTTTTAATCAGGATGGAATTTCCATTTGAAGCAACGGTAGCTGTTGCTGTCCATAGGAAAAATCTGACTTTGCCCTGCAACTGACTACAAAATAAACCATTTAAAAATCATAGAATCATAGAATCATTTAGGTTGGAAGAGACCCTTGGGATCATCG
>JAOXJM010000012.1:87221736-87232741 GCA_026413425.1 Tringa solitaria
CCAGCACCTCGATATCTCTCTTGTATTGAGGTGCCCAAAACTGGACACAACACTCGAGGTGTGGTCTCACCAAAGCTGAGTACAGGGGCACAATCACCTCCCTACTTCTGCTGGTCACGCTATTTCTGATACAAATAATATAATGTAGCTGATTATAAGTCTTTATTTATATTTGGGCAGTGCTCTGAAGCCATCAGAATGATGTAAATCCTTCAAACTTGAATAGGTTTTACCCTGATACAGAATGGATGGAGAAGCAAAATTAAGGCTGATAGCTAGTCTTCTGATCACACTAGTCATATAGATCATTTGATTATGACCATCCTCCTAATTATTTCTAAATCACTCACATCAGTTTTAAATCTACCATCCCAATTATTTTTAAATCAATCACATCAGCTTTAAATCTCCTGTCACAAATCACCCAATTTCTTGAGGACTTCACAAGTCACCTTGATCTGTCTCCCTAGCATTTCTCTAAGACATATTTCATATTTGCAACTCTGGACTTTAGCCAGATGAAAAATTTTACATGTATATTTCCTGCCTTTCCTATTTTTCATCAGTCCTCCACCACAACTAGAGACAATTCAAATAAAAATCTTATTTTTCAGGACATATGATAACATTATCTTAATCTTACCATCTCTTCATCTTTTCCTCATGAAGGTTACCATAGAAGTGAATTAAATATTATTTTCTGTTATTTTACTGAAATAGCTCTTTATAGGTACCATTCCCAGAAGACGACTTTCATGATAATATTTCTACAAATATTCAAGCACCTTTCAATTTTGCCCTCACTAAAAGATGGTGTACACCAAGCAGAAGCCAATGAGAAGCACCCAAATTACCTTCTGGATCAGTTAAATTCTGAGCTTCTTGTGAAATTTCTCAAAATGGCTTCATGGTCCTAAAGGATCCTGAGGATGTGATTCATGTTTTCTGATACTGTTAGTGTACATTACAAATAAATTTTGAAATCCAGTTATTTTTTTACTTGACATGGCAAAAACTATATACTTGGCTTTATGGTTAAAACGTCTAGTGATCTACAAATTCTAAACTATTACTAACCAAATTATTGGTATTTCAAATTTACAGTGTATGCTCCAATTCAACAGGATAGTTAAGCACATGAATAGTTTTAAACACTTGAGTAGTTCTTGCTGAACAGATTAAAATCACTTTGCAAGGTTGGAATTCTTAAGTGTCTTTATAAATTGGGGGTCTAAATTTACTGCTGAAGTATATATGTTTTTCAGAGCAATGCCTGCCTTTTAAAACTGTATTTTTAAATGATAATTACTGGGTTGCGACTCCAATCTGGTACGTGTATTTGCAACAAATACTTTGCAATTCAAGCTGGTGTTTTCCACATTCTTTGTGCATTTGTGATCAAAATACTGCAGTTATTTTGTTTTAAAATTACATCAGTGATACAAATACTGAGAACTAAAATTGCTAAAGATAGTCTTTACAGGTATAACCAAATAGGTTAGACCTACATTTTTCTTTACTTCTTGATCACATGTTCTGCCATGTTCTCTTTTAATCAGTGAACATAAGGAATGTTCAGGAGAAATATGTATGCGGTGGAGCAAACAAAACAACAACTGGACTTTTTTTCACAATGGAGTGTGGGGAAAGACCACAAAAGACATTTATTAGGAATGTGCTTTGTTGGTTTCACCTAATTCCCTACTATATGACAAACAACAAAAAATAACTTGTGATAATATATGGAGCGAATTTCTCTAGTGCTAAAACATTTTGAATTTGCAAAATTCTACATTCTTGTTAATCATGCTGAACTGATGGAAAAACTAAGGTGAGTAAATGCGAATGTTAATTATTTAAGACTGTGGTTTATATAATAGTGATATGAACAATATAATCATGATTGTTCAAGATATTGAGGGATAACAGTGCTCATTAGTGCATTTCTATCTGAATTCTCTCAAGTGCAATTAGTTGAATGTTTCCTTCTTTTTCTCTTTTTAACCAAAAACATTTACTGTAACCCAATGTGAGATGTAGCAATAATTAAGCATTCATTAATGTATTTAACTTTGAGGCTTCTTGTGCCATTCTTTACAGAATCTTGGCACAACAATAGCCAATTCTGTAACTGAAGAATAAATAGAGAAAATGTTCTCTATTTACAGAGAATAAGTAATTCAAGAAGCTTTACTTCAAGAATAAGGAAAAATTAAAAAAGAATATTGATTTTTTTAAACAAATAAATACAGAAGTATATATAAAAGAGATTTCCTCAACACCATGCTAGACTCAGGATATAACATACAGCAGTATTATATCTACTTTTTAGCTGAATTCATATCTGTATCACTGAAGCGGTTACAAGGAAAGATTTTTTTTTTCCTAAGAAACAGTTCGTATGATATACAGGAATGTGATAAAGGTGTTGATTTTTTATTTTAAATTTTATTTTGTGCTTTCATTCCTGATAGAAAGTATTCACAATAGTTAATATGAAATAGAGGCACATTTTATATTAGTATAGAGTACCTTTTGCTTTTTTTGAGCCAAACCTTTAGAGAAAAACAAGGAAAAACTTGGGTGCAAATTCCAAAATGATAAGAGCTTGTTTCTGCACTGTAAATCAAGACCCCAAAACCCCAACAGTGCTTCAGCAGAAAACTTTTAGCTTTCTATGACTGTCTGTAACTATGAATGCTAAATCTCAATAACAGAAAATAATGCTATCAATAGCTCACACATTGCAATAGACAATTCTTTGAAATCCCCTCTTGATTACAATCCTATTGTTTCTCTATTATATCAAAGAACCAGCAGATACATGGCACATTTCACCTGTCAACAATAGCTTTCCATACTTTTGTTTTATGACAGAACCTTAATGCTCTTTTAAATTATTTCCTTCCTTTCTGTTAAATGATTTAGAGTTCCTGTTTGGTAAAATCATTAAGCATTTCTTTGGTATATGAAAGTAGCCTTGTTGAGTTAAAAAATAAAATCTGGCATGTAGATATCTTTGATTCTAGCATGTTCAGAAGATTTTAAGGCAAAAGTACACAGAAAGAGGTAGATGAAATTTCCTTGCTCTTCTTTACTGTTGAGTAATCTAAATCGCAGAAATGCAAACTGTCTAACCAAATTATTTGTCAGAACAATACTTCCATTCCCTTCAATAGTGTGCAAAGAAAGCAATCAAACAAGCAAACAGTTGTATAACTTTATATAGCCTGGTAGACTGAAAGAAAACTCTCTTGGCAGCAGGTGGTGGATGCAATGAGGATATAGCAATGAACATAAAGAGGATTGGTGAGCAACAATTAGTAAGAAAAGTACATTGTTTCCCCATTTGATACTTTGTTACTTATGCAATCACATTGAGAGAAGTCATTATCATAGCAACAGTCACGTATTTCTTTCCTGAAGATGAAAGAAAGATCTCTGAAATCTTACAAGCAAAGATATATACTTTTTCTGTCAGCATGTAGATAAGAAAAAGCAAATATGTGTATGTATTCTGGAAAGAAGTGATATTGCACAGGTAATGAAATGTTGAGGAAAACGTGCTTATTTTTCTGTTTAGGAGTGTGGTCCTGTGACATTCCTATGTAAAACAATCTCCTTAAGTAGTCAGAATATTTGATGGGAAAACCTGATTAAGTTTTGAGGTATAGATCCAGAAATTGAGAGTTAGGATAAACTACGTAGGGCTAGGGACAGAGCAGCCTCAGGACATCTTAACTTTTACAGTTTGTGTTATAAGCCTCTCATCTCAGCAAAAGCCCTAAACATGTAAGTTTTCTGACCATTAGCCCTCCTGGTGATTCCAAAGTCATAACCATTGACTGTATATCTTCTATGACCTCTTATAAGAATCTCCAGTGCTATATATAAACATTGTGGGATTGTCTTAATTTACAAACAACATCGAGGTAAATAAAGACAAGACAGTAAAACTGATCCTTGGTTAATTTTGTGGAGTAATTATGTAAGGCATATTGCTCAAGTGCGTGGTACCTGTTAACCAGTTAAACTTGTTAACTCATCAAAACTTGACATGATACTTGAACATAACCATCCCTACCCACATTAGTTTCAAAGATTACTTTTGAATCAGTTTGCAGACTTTGCAATGTCTAGCTTTCATAATGATCCAGATTTCTTGTGGCAACAAGCCTAGCTATGTTTCCACACAGAACATGTGTAACCACTCAGCTGAAGTCTAAATGGGTGCAAAATTGCACAAGGAGGAGCTACAAGGTGTACATTAGTTACAGTACAATGCCTTAACTTACACCTAACTAGTTTCAGCAAGGTTATTCCTTGATAGATTCCTGGGTATCCCTAGACATAAGGAGTGAGTGTAAGTAACTCTCAAGCTTAAGTAAGCTTAAGTACACATTTGTCTATCTTATGCCTTAACAACAAATTACCTCTGATAGCCAGAAGTCAGTTTGTTACACTACTGTATCTGAAAAAAAACCACAAATGACAATAAAGGAACAAGGGAGTAAGCGTGTGGCATAATCAAGCAGGGTAAAAGCACTAATCTTGTTCGGTCTTAACCCCAGTATCCAGATCTGTTGGAGATTTTCATTTATTCTATCTCATTAGTGAGAGCTTGTCAAATATTTTACCAAATAATTTATATTTATCACAACAAGTTTCTAATCCAGACAGAAATGTGGACTCTTTTCCTCAAAAGAGTAAGAAGCACAAAAGTAATTCACTCACTTTCCCTATAAATGCTGATCTCATGACATCTATGTCATAGTCCTTGTCAGATAATGCAGAAGAGCAATGTGATTCCACTTACAGTTTCCTATTTAATAACCTCTCATTTAGGGAAAAAAAAAGGAATGACTATGTAGGAGGACGGGTGAAATTACTAGTGAAATTATTTTGCTATAAGAGTAGTAAAATAACAAAATGACAAAGTATGTGTAATATACTGTGTCCTCTTTTGCTATTGAGTTGTAATCTTATATATGAGTAGAAACATTAAAAGGAAACTCAAAGCAGGGGTAAAGGTATCTGAAATGTATCCTCATTTCCTTAGAACTGGACAAAATTATATTCCAAAGGCTATTTCAATAGACTCTTTCTTCGCACACAACCCTGACTGTATTTTCACTCTGATCAGTGTAAGACTGTTCCTGTTTTCAACAGCAATGGACTCTGCACAGTTTTTGATGCTTGTGTGTATTATAATGGGGTTCAACTCACTCCACCGTTTGTTGCTCCTTTGTCTCTTTTGTTTTTTTTACTCCAGGATATTAAGTCACAGTGCTTGACCTATACTCAGTTTATATTGGATAAGTATTCTTACTAGAATTAAGCAATTGAATGTTCTGTTTAGTTTACAACAGTTAACCTATTATATAGGCGTAAAGGAAAATAAGGTTGCTGACTTTGCCTTTCTTGATCCACTGTCATGGAACTTCATATACTCCTGTAAGAAATCCTTGTGCTCTTGTAAAGGCAGGTTTTGCTTAAAGGTTAAATGTTCCTTTCCTGACACATTTTCTATAAGAGGAATGTTACAGTGGCTTAACGATTCTGGTTCAGCTTTGCAACAGGGAAAGCTTAGACAGGTGTCTCAGGAGAAAATCCTCTAAAAATATGCTTGCAGAAATGTTGTACTAAGTGTTGAAAATTGGTTAAATTACTTGCAGTAGGTGGGGGCACATAATTCTGTTTGCTTCTCTTCCAAATCCTATGACTCATGTTCACCTTCATAAAAGTTATTTTTGCTTTGGGAACCACTACAGTTCATCTTTACTTCTTCCAACACTTTATAAGCACTTAATAGTAAATCATCTGGACCCAACTACCTGATCTCTTGTATTGGTTCATCAACCTCTTTCTTTGCAACGATGTTAAATAATTTGAAAAGTTAAATAAAAAAAAATAAAAAAGAAGAGGGAAATTATGGTGATTTCATGAACATATAACTAAATTAACTCTGAGAAAGTAATTCAACTGACAAAGGTGAGTGATATATATTTATTTTGAATTGCTTTGGTCAGAATATTCTATTAAATGAAATACAGAAGTTACTGTTTAATGACGTGATTTCATTCTGTCTATTTTTTTCCAATCTATTATTGATTCATTAATTATTTAATGCAGAGACTATTTGGCTTGAAATGAATGTGCAGTTAAATCCATCTTTAGGTTGATTTGTATTATGCACTGCAAAATTCATTACTTACTATGTTTCTTGTTTAGTTGAATGGGCTGCAGCCAGGTATAGTGGGTACTTGTAACAAATTCGTAATAAGAAGCTGCACCCTCGCATCCCAAAAGCTCACTGGATGTAATACCTACCTGCTCATACACCATTTTCCAGGTTTGGAGCTATTCATGTTAGGGAACTGGGCAACCTGAAGGCAGAGTTTGGCCCATTGTATTTGCACCTCCTACCTGCAGCCTCATAATGTATAATTAAGCTGTCTGTAGCTTTTGTTTTGCAAATGTGCACTCAACCGATATGTGAAGCTGGGAGGGGGGAACCCTCAGACCATTCTTTTTGGTCTTCAATTTTCCCATTAGGATGTACTTGGAAAGGAAATTAAATTGGTGCTGTGCTGATGATTTATTGCAGGAAGGAACGCAATTTACAGAGAGAAAAGTGCAATCTTAATTTTACACAGTTCACTAACAGCATATTCATATGTTCTTCCTATAGGTGTTTCAATAAAAATGACAGTGTGGTTTTGTTTTCTAATAAGGGGAAAACATAAAGCTTATTTTCACTTTTAATATATTTTTATAATGTTTTTTTTTTTCTGTAGAATAAAAAAGGACTTTTCTAATCAATTTTTATTATTATTTAGAGAAATCCACATCTACGCTTTTAAAATCTTCAAAGCTCTTTGCATATGACACACTAACATATATCTAACCATATCTTAAAATACATTGGCACACAGCACATATATAAGTTCAAAATGTTTATTATGTATTTTAATATCACATAATTAGTTTTCCTAAGTCATCATTCCTAATGTCTATCACTATTTGTTGCCTGTGATTAACTCTTTGGAGCTGGCAATTTAGGAAATCCTGCTGATCGTGCTTGTATATTTCACATTACTGTCTCACTTCAGGAGATCTTGATTTGTTGGTCAAATACGTCATTTAATTAAATAAACAATATACGCTGTTGATTTGTATTATCTCTGTGTCATGCTACCACACATTTATTTAACCTCTGGGATAAAAATATAGTATTTTCTTTTGGATGGGAAAGAAAAATGTTCATGCTGGGAACTACTGTCTAGCAGATACAGAATGTGTAAATGCATTGTTACAATTTAAATGTAACCACATGAAAGTATTTCATTTTCATCTGAAGAATTATTGCACTCTCTTCTATGAGACAACTCTGCACAAATCTTCAGGAAGGGAGTTGATATTTACAACTTTTGCATACTTAGTAGTTTGGAGTTAATTTTACTAGATACTGTATATTATTAGATGAAGGACACTGTACTTTTTTTCCAGTCTATTTTACTTCTAGTTCCAGGGGTTCAAATTTATCCTCTATACACAGGAAAGAGGAAAGTACTTGCATAGTTAGTAAGTTTTTTCTAGTTCACATTTTCAGAAAAGAAAGCATCTGGAATTACACATAATGATTTCTGGAAGAAAAGGATGTAATTATTCCTTCACTCTAAAAGACATTACAAGGGCTCAAATCAATACCATCTAAACCATTTCTTTCTGATTAGTTAATCTGTCTGTTACCAGGTTGGTCACATCTAGAGTTGTAATAGCACTAGGGATCATTCAAAAGAGAAAATTCCACGAACACAAACTTAAAAAGAATCACATGGCACCATAATATACATGAACAGTAATTGCTATACATTCTGAGTAAAAATGAAAAAAAAAACCAAAAAAAACAACCAAACCAAACCCCAAAAAACCTGGAGATATTATATACACAATAATTTGCTAAAGTAAAGGCGTACTTAAGCTGGTCTGCCAGATTTTCAGTTTGAATTTTGGTTGCCAAAAAATATATTTTGCAATAGTTTTTTGCTGAAAATCATAACAAAATGGAGGAAAAGTCTCTATTTGTTTTGGAGATGTTTCTTCAGTCACTGTTTTTCCATCATTGCTTATTCTTTCTTGATGGCAAATTAGAAAAGAAAAAAAATTATAAGGAAGTGGAGTGGAGGAAGACAGAAACCCCCTCCTACCCCCCCAAAAGTTAATGTCTTCCCAAGTTTTTTTACACTTTTGTTACTTTTTTCTTTTACAAACGTCCAAAACAGCCAGTGTGATGCTTTTAAAATCTCTGCAATCAAAATCACTCAAACATTTTTTCTCCTATTTCCTCCTAGTTTTCTCTTTAAGTCACCATCCCATGCAGAAGTGAGGGAAAGACCTATGAATGGACAAAGAGCAATTTCTAATGAAGAAGGATATGTTGTTACTGCTGTGTAGCAGAGCATTAAAGTTTCTAACACAGGCTGAAGCCACTACATTATATGCAGCCTAAAGAGGTGTGAAGTGATGGGCAGAAGAAGGTAAGTAAAAAAAGACATAGTTAAACACTGAAAAAATAGCATTCAGACACATACTTTTGAATACTGAATAAAGCAGCACAACCTTAGAATACTGTGTTTAATTTTAGTCTACACTACCTGTTCTGGTTTATATTTGTCACCCAGGTGGGGTATTCTTCTGATACTCTGTAATGTTACTCAATTTCTCTTGGTATTTTGTCCATTTACTGTGATTTACTACTGCATAAACAGGGAAATCAGGCTAAATTTTTTTTTTTTTTTTAATAAATACAGATTGTATTTTAAAAGTGCTTTTTACTGAGCCAGCTAGTCTGCACTGTTACCAAGTGTTCCTATTTAGCTAGAAAAAAAACATCCTCTGTGCATTTAAACAGATCAGGCTTTGCAATATATTCAGGAATCAAAGAGGTAGGAGATGTGCCTTCAAGTGGTACTGAATCATTATTATTCCTAGTTTAAATAGATTGCTCAAAGTTGGCAAAATTACTTTAAGAGTTTGTGTTGCTGGATAGTTCTTCCTGTACAAACCAAAGCAAGCAGAGCAGGAGACCTCCAAAGAAGAGAGATGCTGTCTGTCCTATCTACATCAGAAGTAAAATATTAACAGTGGGGAATCTGGAGAAGATGAGGAAAACATCATTATTAACCAAGACTGAGAATCAGTCGCAAGTAAAGAGAAAAACTTTGAACTTGAAAAATAATTAATAATTATGAGAACAATAGGAAATATCTTCTTGTATTATGCTGACTTTTAGCATCAGCTATTGTTTAACAAGAATGTAACACAAACTCCCTTACACTCAAGGGATCTGCTTGAGACCGGGTGGCTGCCCAAATCTTTATATGTTTATCAATAAGATAAATAATAAAGCCCCAATGCCACTATAGAAATAGGGAGTTTTATTGGATTTCACAAAGAACTGTTTTGTCATACATGCCTTCACATTTTTGCTGCTTTCAGCGTTTTGCTTAAAAAATTAAAATAAAGCCACTTTCTCTATAAATAGATAGATGTTATAGACTGCTTTGTGGTACTAATGTTTTTCAAAGTCACAAGGAAAGCTGAAGAAAATATTAATATTCATCTTGAGAAACTACATTTTTGTTTCAACAATATTCATTATTCTTTTATCCTCTTTTTTTTTTTTCTGTGAACATACATATTTTCTCCTTCTCTCTCTCTGAAGTACTTGTGAAAGTCTGATAAAGGCCACCACATGGTGTTCCAGAATCTTTTATAGAGATGACAAAAACAATACTGTGTTATGTAAATGTCTATTACCCACCACAGGTATTTCAGGGATGATGATTTATTTCCTCCTAAAGCTGAAAGGAAAAGAAACAAGAATGTCATGTGCATAGCTGTGGATACCACCCCAGCTAGGAGCGTACCTTCTTCCTTACATTAAGAACTATTATTGTCATTAAATGACTGTACAACTCCACATTAAAACTGGGGTAATGTTCTCCCCTTGCACCCAGCCTGTATGTTTTCTCCTTGCCTATTGACAAACTCAGGAATTTTTGTTTGACGTCTTTCATATGAGCTGAAAGATTTTAGCCTCTGTTTTGACTCGAATAGACATAAACATTTGATCTGATAAACAAGGAAAATGTCCCTGCACAAATACCAAGTCTGATGCTTCCATACTCCTCTTTACTAAGAGTTGGTTTCCCACATGCATGTCTATCATTACTGTACTGTACTGTACTTGCATCTCATCCAGTCCTTTCTATCCTCACAAGACCTCTTGGAGGGAGGGGTGGGGGTAATATTGCTACATCTGTACAGATATGTACAAAGATGGGTCAGTATTTCCCATAGGGAAATGACATAGAAGTCATATAATAGACCATTGCTCACCAAAGACTGTTGAATCTTCATAAAGTTGTTGTGGAAGTCTATCCTTTGCAAGCCACTGATATGAACACTGGGACCGCTTTCAGATCTTGGTGCACGTTCTGCATAAAAAAAGTCATTTCTATGGCTTTCCCTATTTTCACTTACTTTTTTAAGCTACTTCTAAAATCTGTAATTTATTCAGCAGCCTTTCAGTATCTTCTGGTTTTCTCAAATAAAGAGTCATTTCCACAGCATTCCTATTACGACCCTATGTTTTTTTCTGGCCTATTAGTATTTGGTGGCCTGTAGTTCCTTCAAGCAACAAAGCGCTTCTGTTGTGACAGCTATTTTTGCTTAGGTAGGGCATATCTACATGATCAAACTCTGTCTTTGCTGTGGGTTGGAACTACATGAGCTAAATTTATTCAGAAGGTGGATGGATAACCATGCTGGCACAGAATTTTGCTCATAGAAATAAGTCCTTCTGAGAAGTTAATTAGTTGCAACATCTTTGCACTTTTCATAGGGCTTCAGTGTCCAAGGGATTTTGCTCATCTCTCAGCCTACCCAGGTGTCGTGGTTTTGACCAAATTGACCAACCAGAACGACAGATGGCCCCTTT
>JAOXJM010000012.1:87239017-87255015 GCA_026413425.1 Tringa solitaria
ATATTAATATTTTTTCTCTCAAATTTGCTGAAATACTCTGGGCTTTACAGGCTGGGATTTTAAACTGTGTTTGTGTTTATGATTCTCGATTTTTCTTGTACCAAAGTATGTCTCTTCTGGAATAATAAAAATTTGATGGCCTATGCTTCTAGGGCTATATCAGCCTCATTCAGATATTGATGCCAGCTTAAACTTTGCAGGTACTTTCTTTGAAAGTGTAAGACTTTATTTTGGGGGATATTATGATCCTTAGGATCTCTTTTTCTAAAAATGCTTGACTTTGATAAGCCATAGAGGGGTTACTATCTCTGTTCTACAATATAGCCATCTTTGTGCCAAAAATTAAAAGCCAAATTATGCAGGATCCCCTGAAGACTAACAAATACTCTAGCTTTATACTAAAAACTAAAAGTTGTACATCCTTTCCCTTGCACAAGAATGAGAGGTTCATGGAGTTATCACTTCACATCCTAGCCAGGCATTTGTTGTGGTTTAGGCTGGACTGGCTGCTAAATTAACACACTTCTTATCCTATATCGATAGTCACACTCCAAAAAGCATGCAGTAGGTCCAGGTAGTACACTGTAGCCCCTGAAAGACAAAACAATGGGCGAAAAATGTTGAAGAAATAGCTGGTAACAGTTATCTGAAATACAGAAAGGCAAAACTGTATATGAACTGTGTGCAATTACCAATAATGTGTATAAGCCAGGGAAGAAGATTATACTAAGTGTTAAAAAGTCCAAGTTTTTGAGCAACGTAAAGGTCAAACAGGTTAGTTAACATAGAGGTCATACAGGTTAGTTAGTCACCAAGAGAAACAGTGCAGCGGGATAGATAAACAGCTTGTTTGATAGGCAAGGTGTATTCAGTGCAACAGCATCTCTGTGTTACAGCAGAAGCAAAGACAATGCAACACAAACAAGTGTTTCCTGATGAAGGGAAAACCTAGAGTGAGATCCACTATGTAATCCTACAAAAGAAAGCACAACAGCTAATATGGCACCGTGTTAAATATCTTGATACTTGCTTGTTAACCATCATACAACATCACAACAGAGGCATCTTGTGAAAACGTGTTTTTTCAACTTTAGCCTGAATTGGGTGGTAACCACAAGAGTGTGGTCAAACAGTGGAACAGGCTTCCTTGAGAGGTGTTTAAGAGGTATTTGGGCAGTTCCCTTAACAACATGCTGTAGCTTTTGGTCAGTCCTGAAGTGGTTAGGCAGTTGCACTGGGTGATCATTATAGGTCACTTCTAACTGAACTGAACTGTTCTGTTGTGTTCCATTCTTTTCTGTTCGGTTCTTTTCTGTTCTATATAGGCTGATTCCTCATTTACCCATCCAGGCAAACAAATTAGAGGTGAAGAAGAACCAGACTAGTTGAACCAGTATGGAAGAAAAGGTTTTCCTCTCTGTTATTCTGCATTAAAATGAACAAAGTAAGAAGTGCTGGATTCAAAAGAAAAAAAGAATTTAAAAAAAAAGAGTCATTTATACCACTTTTAACAAAAATTCCTTCTGTTCCATTTGGGATAATCTTAACACCCACAAAAGAAATCAAAATAAAATGGTAGATTCAGATGCTTTGCAAAATCAGGAGGCAGATAGTGATTTACTTTCATTGAACACCTCAACAGTCATGAGATGTGAGAATGCATCAGAAGTTTCTCCAGTTGTGAGTGATCTACTTTCAGGAAAGAATGTTATACTTATTGCCATGAGATATTTTGAAGAGGGATGCTCTCCGGCTCTCCTACTGATGCTGTTCCTCCTTGTTGAAATATTTAAATCTTTATTGAAGTAAAGAGAAAGGGCAAGAATAATGTGAGAATTTGGTAGGTAGGGAGCTTACCTGGAAAACTGGATATTTCCGCTCAGTCCTTGCTCTAATGAGTATTTATCTATATTATGACTGTGGATAAAATTCTGATACTATATAAAACAGTGGATTTTAAAGTCCTACTAAAACCTTGGGTTTCCACAAGCCAGTCAATTTTCTGCTCTGTATTCACAACCCTGTTTGGTCCTGATGTCTAAATACATATAAGCAATGATGCAGGGACCAGAGCAGCTTCAGAAACTAGTCAAAATATAGGTGCAGATAGGCTTAATGATACCCTGGAGTTATCGCAAGGGGAAACCTTCCAAAGTGTCTACATCAAAATAAAAGCTCTCACAAAGACAAAGGTGATTTACAGTTCATATTCTTGAATTTCTAATAACAATGATCCCTATACTTCTAATACTTATATTTTTTATGAAATGGTTTGATAACTTCTTTTATTTGTGATGCACTTTTATGATCAGCCCTAACTGATTTGGTTTAATATTTAGATGGAAGGTTTTGTAACAGTACTTTGGAAACCACAGACCTTGTTAGCTGCCTTCCAGCTGTTCATTACCACCCTTTCCCTAAAGGTTACCACCCCAACATCTGACCTACAATAATCATATTGCAGCTCCTAGTCCAGTTCAGTGCAAAGTCAGAGAGCTTGTTAAAAACACTGAAGTTAATTGGCATCTACTATGGTTTATGAGTACTAGACAGGTGAGATTCAAACTACTAATCAAATATTTTTTGATTCTGCTGGGGCACTCACTTGGTCTCTTAATTGGCTTGCAACATATTCCAGTGTCTACCTCTTGGCTCCTACTGAAAAGACCAGGCTTAAAAGCTTAATTTGGGCCTTGTGGTAGTCAGCCTTTCTCTGCTATCCTAATTATTAGCATGTAATGTCTTACAGCAGTTCAAAACTAAGTAAAAATTCTCATGTGACTTAAATGTATTTTGCTAATATACAAGAATATGCTAGCAAACTGTTATCTAATACCACCTCCCACTATATTAGTGATCACATTGTATGCGATGACACATGTTCCTGGAGAAATCATGGGCATACTGCAGGTGGGGGGATGAGAGTTATCAGTGTATGCATAGAAATTTCACTTTGCTGTAAACCATTCCAGACTGGGCAAACAATCCCCTCCCACACTCATTAACAGAGGCTCAAAACGAGATCTAGCCCCACCTCTGGCATACTTTACCAAGCCCTGATTTTGCAGTCCCATCTGTTCTGCAGAACAGCCAATTTATCTAGCAACCAATCACATTAGACATTTTTAAACTGTGAGAGGAGTTAGCTGGTACTCTTAACAAATTGTTCCTGTCATCTACCATCAATTTTCCCATTATCATTGACAGCAGGACCAACCCATGGCCAATACCCATTTGCACTTCCAGCTGAGAGAGAAAATTCCCCCACAAAACTTCATTTAAACTAAAACACAAATTTTGTTCAACTGAACTAACTACACCAGCTGAGGACTCACTTACCTCTCAACAAAAATATAGAGAGGAATTACTCTTTGGCCCTAGAATTATGACTGAAGAAAATTCTATCAGATAATATCAGCTTAAGATTTTCTGTCTACATTAAAAATTGGAGGCCATAAATTACTATAGGTGGAAGGAAATATTTTCCGGCAGTTTAGCAAAATACCCTCTTAGACCGATGTTTTGTAAAGATGCTTTAACAATCCTCAAAAACTTTGCTCCCATAGAGCCCTTCAAAAACCTAGTCCGTCATTAGCAGATTGATTAGCACATGCTGCTAAAATATAGGGCCATGCAGAAAAGAGCAGTGGCACACAAACTGCCTGCTGATAACTGAGAAATATATACAGGAATTGCCTGTGAACTTCCAAGTGAACACCAGCTCCTGGTGCATTGGGTAACATTCCTACAGGATATACCACAACTTTCAGGGCCCCACAATGTCCTCAGGCACCATTTGCTTTCCTCGTACAGACCTAGCCCCTGAGTCCAAAAATGTTGCTGAGCCCTTTAAAATTTTTTTTCTGAATTGACATTAAAATACTCTCAAAAGTTACCACCAATTTTACTGGTCACTTGAAAACCTTGAATATTACTTCCATATCTTTAATGATTGCTTTTTTGCTAAAGAACCTGGCTTCTCAAGAAGTCCAAGTTTTTCTGAGGATGCTCAAACACAGGTAGACCTGGTCAAATGTGGCTGGATAAAGTGCAGAATAGATATTATGCTATAGCACCACAGATTTCCACATCACTGTGGAACTTTTTTGCCAGTGTGTATGACAATGTTTGTTTTGCCTATAATCCTACAGTTTATGCCTCTTTACAAATTTCTTTGTTCCATTTTCTCCTATAGCATTAAGAACTAAACAATATAAATATTACTTTGTGGCATGTAGAAAATAGGTTTATATTATTTTTCTGTCCCTAAATTTTGTTTTTATTTCTCTATCATTGATATCTTTCCTTAATACAGTAATATTAACTTTGAAAAGGCAATGATAATTTTCCAGAAGGTACCAAGAAATATAAAAGAAAAGGAGGTCTACTAATTATTGTTCAGCTTCTATTTACAGAGCATTACCTTCTCAAAAATAGATATTAATTCCAATGCTAGACTGAATCAGCAATTTGTAGCGGTTCAGAATTTGTTTTCTGCATAGCTCCAGTACAGGGAAATAGGAAAGCTGTCTTTAATTTTCTTTGGTTTTGAAGATGGCCAAAGACCATTTAAATTAATAGTTTAATGTGGAACAGTGGTACCCAGATCTTCAGTGGAGAGGGACTGTGGAGTCTCCTATTTAACTAATCCAAGATCACATTTCATGAACTTCCCACTTAATACAATTGTCTGAGCACTTCTCACACATCAGGAGCTGCCTACATTTATAGGTTTGGCAAATGATAGAAATGATAGAAATAGGAACAGTTTTCTTCCTCTCCAAATCTGAGGGGACAGAGAAGAAAAGAACCTGATAGCGGGCAATGGAGCCAAAGAAAATGCCATGGCAAGACAAATTCACAGGATATAGTTGCATTCCCAGCAAAAGCAGCCTTCCAAATTGCCCCACTATCCAGGAATCAGACATCCTCTAAACCACTGTCTCCCCTCAGGGTCATGCAGTCTCTCCATGTAAGACAAGTTAGTTTTGATCAGTTACCTGATGCAAGTCAGCTGAGATCAGTATCCTGACTGCTCAGAGGGACTAAAGCTCCCCTATTAGAAATCTGGATTCATCCACCAACCACCATCCTGCTTTGTCCCATACCCTCTGTGGACTGCTCCTTGACTGGCTCTTTTTCTTTTTCTTCTTTCCTCCAGTCAGAAGTCCTACTATTTATGGTGCGAAAAGGGGATGTAATCACACTTGTTCATGTCTCTTTTGCTTGAAGAAAATGTGTGTAGGGCAGAATGTGGGAGATGGAGTGATATTGTACATCAGGAAATCTATTAGTCATGCAAGCAGTACATTCATTCCTGTTGGAACCTCATCTCTGTTGCTGCAGACAATTTTTTCTTGCCGCGGTCTCTTGAATCTGTGGGGTCAATGAAAGTCTTTCTGTGACTTAAGATGATCCATCTTTGCTCCTATGAATAGTAGTTAATGAAAAAGTAAGATAGCAATCTGTACAAGAGTTGAGGAATATTACTCTTACTGTGATTAGCCATTGTTTCTTAGTCAGGTTTCCATCTCTATTAAATGTCACCAGCATACATGAAGGGGAGCATTCAGGTCAGAAACAGATGATATCCGAGTTCCGATTGAACAAAACCACACACTTTGCATTTTCCTCTGTATCCTAGCATTGCAGAGAGCAAAATCTGGGAAGGCACAGAAAAAAGAAACAGCTCAGAATGCAGCAATCAGGCTCACTTCTAAATGCATAATGTGGATGATATTGAGGTGAATACCCACAAGGAAACTTGAATAAGCTAGTTCTGGCATTTATATATTTACTGATTCCAAACTGTCTTTGTGAAAACTGCAATTTAAAGAGCATAGAAGCTTAATTCAGTATTCCCTGAAATACAAAAGAGATGCATGGTATCATTTGACTGATTTATTCTGCTTTTTTCTTCAGGAGTGCTTGCATTTTATTCTCTTGAGAAGTCTTGTATCTTTCAGAAAAGCAGACTGGGAAGCTAACCAGGTACTGTCAATGCAGCATCACCTTGCAGCTGGGAATGAATTTGATGAACTAATTCTTGGCGACACAGCTTTTAAAACACAGGTAATGTAAATGGAGAATCTATACAGTTGTCAATAGTTTTGGAAAGCTTATTTGTCATCACCCCAAAGTTTAAAATCAGACCAGCTAACATCTTCTCATTACTGGATGGCATTTTGTAGCAGATAATGTCAGTTTACTGATCTAAGACTAGAAGCAGTTAACACTATACACAGTGGGGTGGTGAGAGGATTAAAACACACCCAGATCCAGATCCAGATACAGATCCAGATTGGAAGTTTCTTAAAATTCAGTAGAATGCAGTTGCAGAGGTTTCTTCCATAATATTTAGATATTTACAATTAATATATCGCATTTTCTTGGAGCTATCAAAGCCTACAACAGAGAAAACCATTCATTGCATACATTTTATGAGATTCAGATCTTGCTTTATGTTTGTGTTATTTTGTAAACAGTTCAAAGAAACAATGGGAAATTGTTTCTAATGGTCCTGACCTTGCCTTGATCTGTGTGCTGGGGCAAAGTGACATAAAGATCTACGCTCCTAAATATTTAAAAAAAGGTGTCTTAAAATACAGAATCAATTGTTATGTCACTCTTTCATGATATTTAAATGATACTGTAGGAATCAAATAGAGATGATGCTCTTTGTCCTTGAGATGTGAGAGCTCCTTCAGCTTAAGGTATCTTTATGGCTGCTCTAATGTGTACCTAAAGATATATTTGATTTAAAATACTTTAGAGTCATGGGTCACAAAGAGCACTTCAATGCCTCCTTCACTCAGCTGCATCAGCTTATTAATTGAACCAAAGATTCCTACAAGACCTAATGTGTCACTTAAAAAGTAGAAAGATGCTTCTGCAAGAGTTCTAATGTCAATTACAAGCCCCAACTATAATCAGATCCAGGAAAATTTTTTTCAGTGTTCTAAGATGTTTGGATCAGTGTGTTACTTTCTCAGTGTTTCTATCCAATCAATCTTTGCTCATATGATGACAAAAACTATGTCATCATAAAATCCTACACCTTTTCCTGCTGAAATTCAGACTTATTTTCCTATTGAGCAATATACTGACCCTTCATGTGCTCCTTCCAGTCAAATGTCAGTCATGGTCTTTGAGTACAAAAGATGTGCATGTGCGCACACCAATTGTTATTAAAAATAAATAAACTGTTTCCATTGGATTCCATAGGTGCCTTTTCCTGCCCTCAACTATTATGCTTTTCTGGTGGTCTTGCTTTATCCAGAGCTTAAGTAAACTTAGGAGCAAGTAAGAACTTTAATTCTTCAGTCAAACAGCCCCAAGCATAAAGACATGACTAGCTTACTGTCCTGGTTTGAGGTAAAACCAATTTTCTGTTTTGTAATTTCACTTTTTAGCTGGGCCTCTTCTAACTAACTAAACTCATAAATCTCTTTATCTCTTCTTCTCCTTTCTTTTCTAGAGTGAGGGAGCGAGGGCCCATCTGTCATTCTGATTGGTCAGTCCAGCCAAAACCATGACACTTACTTATATTCATTTTCTATGAACATTTGTAGTCACATTTTTAAATGAAAATTAATAAGTGAATAGTCAGCTTCAGCTCCAGACAAGCTGGCCTCTGGAGCTTCTTATATAATTCATACTCAAGGATGCTTTGTGCTCCTTGAAGAGCTAAGTAGCCTTCAAGTACAGTTAAACGGAGTCAGTAAGACTTTCTGCTGGATGTCTCCCTCACCTCCGTACATCTTAAATTCTTAATGTCCTTTTTTCCCATCTCTACAGTCTGCTTTTTGCATGCCATGTATTCTCAATTCTTCATTCTCCTTGCATTACTACATTAATCTTCTCTCTTCCTTTACCCAATCCTTCCAAAGCTAGGCTGTGACTTGTTCCCTTTCATTTTTTCTTTCAGAGTCATTATTCTAGTGATGGTGAATTTGGGCGTTATTCAGACACTGAAAATTACATGATTTTATAGTAAGGAATAATTTTAAATATGGGAAAGAAGAAAGATAAATCCAGGAAAACTCTCACCTTCAACAAATGTTATTTCAGGTAAGGAAGATGTTACATGAACCAACCATAGCACGCTCAAAAGACAGCTTACTTCAGAAGGTGCCACAGCTGGGTGGAAAATGGAGTTACTGTCCTCTGGGAAATTTTACTGTTTGTTGTTTGTTTTCCAACTAGCATATTACTCTTTGTTGGCAGTCAAAGGCAAGACCATCCTTTGAATATATTGTGAAGTTGATGGGGCATGGTGATGAGGACAGGAGATTACTTAATGCTCCTGTGGAAAAGAAGCATTAGGAGCACCACAGTGCACTGATCCTAAATGCTTCAAACACTTTCCCAGGGCAACAATTCTTAGGGTAATAACCAAGCACTGCTTAATTTGCACAAAGTGCATAGCTCTCTTTGTCCAGGTAACCTGACACAAAGGCATAGAAACTATGATGCTCTTGTAGCAATTATGAGGGACCTCTAAGAAGGAAGGGAGATTCAAAATTGCTTCTACACCCAACACTTGGCAGTAAAATAGGAACCCTAATCTTTAGCATGCTTTGCCCCACATTGCTTCTATTTTACCTTGTATGTCAGAATTAATACTCCCTTCGCTACTCCATTTGGAAATATCAAAAGATATCTTGAATATCTTGTTGCTGTCATTACAAAAGCCTGTTGCAAGAGGATTGTTCACTCATCATATGAGATTTCCTATTCTCTATTTGTTTGAAGAATGTGTTCAGGAGTTACTTCTGTGGACGCAATGCATTCATCTAACTTTCAATAAGATGCAACTAGTTGGAAAAAATACCTAATTGGCAGAAATAATTTAAACTCAAGTGACTATTTGATGAAGGCAATCCATTCTCTCATTTTGTATATGTTTCTTTCCAAGGACAGCTTTGAAAGAAAACGAAACTTTTTCAGTTCGTGTAAACTTGACTTTTTCTTCCTCTTGAGTCATAAAACGATTCATCATGGAAATCAAAAGCAAACAGGAAACTTTAAAGAACTTTAGGAGGTGCAGTGTACCTAGAAAACAGTGGCTTCAGAGACAATACTGGGTCAGAGGAGTCCCGGAACTAAAATTTCCATGAGACATTGCAGATAGTACCATAGCCATCGTGTACTGACCAGTGTTCATTTCTCAGGACAGCGGCAGAAGATAAGGAGTACATACAGTAATACTTAGGAGAAATGCAAGAGCACAAAGATTCATTGGCTAGAAAGATGAAAACTTCATTAAAATCAATGCACTAACAGAACATGATTCAGCTGAACTGAGATAGAGAAAATATAGTTCTCCGAACATAACAGCTGATCTACCTGCTAAGTCTACCTTTTGATATATCTCCTACCACTTTAGATGTCAAACAATTTGAAAGGTTGATGAAAATGATGGGGGAGAGAGACAAATGATATGTGGCTTGACAAGTCAGCACACCACTCTAAAAGCCATAATGGGCAAGATGGACAAGTGGATAAAGAAAGAATAAACCCAATACAAAAAGTGTTAATAAATTTCGTTGTCCAACAAATTACACAGTCAAAATTTGTGAGTTGAGTGAAAAAAAAATAATTACTTTTTAAAGCGGGAATTATTATCAAATTTCTATTATTTGCTTTTTTGAATCACTAGCTCATGTTCTTGAGTTGGTCTCCAAAACAAATATAAAAGAGAAAAATTTACTTTTAAATGTGTAAAGCTGAGATTCAGGCAATCTGTTTATTAGAGAAGACAGAGTTTATGAAAAACAGCAAGTGCTGAAAAATGCATGAAAAAAAGAGTTGGCAGAAGGAATGGGCAAAATTCCAGCAAAAGAAGAGGGAGATGCAAGAGAAGTTTTTATATGATTAATGTTAATGAATCCCAGGTTTACCATTCTGGAGCTGGGTTGTTTATTGGTTGGAGCTTGCTTTTCTTTTTTTTTTTTGCCTTTTTTTTTTTGAGGGAGGTGGTGGTCAAGATTAACCTAGGGGTCATTTGTAAAGAAAAATTTTGAATTTTGATTTTTTTCTGTATTGAGGACGGTTTAAAAATGGAACAGGTAAAAGATACAAAGGGCATTGTAAAAATCTGTTAGTAATTGAAAGCTGCCAATAGTTTTATATAGGGCTTACAGAACTAAGAGCTTTGATGGATAACATGCTACTGAAAGAACATTTAAATTTAGCCATTGCTAAGGAGCAAGAGTGAGTGCAGTTCTAGGTCAACTGATAGTAGCAGAAAGAGCCATCTTTCACCAGAACTTTGTTTTTTAGACTTTTAAGAGCTGTTCTTTAATTTGTTGTTCTGTCATTTCTTCTCCTGGCATTACAGCTTCCTTTGTAATATAAGATAAGTTATTTACTGCCAAAAAATAAAATAAAAATAAAATTACCAAGCTGTGATTTTATGTGCAACAGAAATGAAATCTGCAAATCAGCTAGTTCAATGACAGGTGTATATTCCCCATGAATACCCAAAGGAATGTATTTTACTTCCCGCTCCTTTCTGATCACTGGAGACCAATTGAATACTGAATTAATTTTGCTCAGATGAAACTTTTCATCTTTGACTTCTACACAAGAAAAAGAAAATACTGTACAAAGTAGAATGGCACCAGAGGATAAATATCTAGCCAAGAGGTAAAGGAGAAGTTTATTTTATTTTTCTAACTTTCACAGTATGGCACAAAAGCACAAAACTGCAAATGTCTTCATGTAGAGCTCACTAGAGTCCTTGGCTAGTCTTCAGTGAATTCTTTTACATTCTTCTCCCCCAGAAAGTAGCAGATGTGTTCACCCCATGATGCTATATAATTGCTCTGAAAGATACTATGAACAGAAAATCTCCATAGAAAAAGTATGGTTGAAGTCCCACAACAACACAGAAGAAAAGGTAGGGTTTCTAGGGATAAAGAATAAAATTAATGGAGACACCTAAGTAATTTAGAATCCCAAGTTCCATTTCCAAAAATGAAGTATGTTTGTAAGCCTTAATTCTCGAAGGAATATAAGACTTAATATATGATGCAGTAAACTCAGTGTTGCCACAACTATATTGCTATCAGTACTTGAGTTAGTAAATTTAAAGTTGGCTCACTTATTTGTGGTTGCAAGACTACCCTGAGGGTTATTGACTCAAATGTCTAATTCATTTCTGAAAATGGGACTTGGGACTCTTAGATAGCTTAGACTCTTTGGAAATATATAGGATATGACTCAGCCTTGCAAGGCCCAAAGTGCCTTTAACTACTGTTGCCATCACAGGGAACTGGAAGCATCAGAAGAAAACCAACAAAACACAGTTGTGAGAGTTAACAGAATAAAGAGAAAGAGCTTGGGTGTTTTGTTGTTTTTTTCTTTTTTTTTTCTTTCTTTTTTTTTTTTGTGCATAGCAATTACTGCAGTGTTTAATTTTTAATAAAAAATAAGATTGATTTCAACATATATTTATCTACTTAATGGTAGTAAAGGTCTTTTCCAACCTAAATGTTTCTATGGTCTAGAAGCATAGTGTATTTATATATGGTGTTTATATATATATCTATGCTTACATACATTATTGATACTGCAAAGCATGACATAACATACCAAAACAAGTGGTAAAGCAGGCAAAAATCAAATGTGTCCATCACAGGAACTTATGCATATAATGATTAATGGACTGAATAGATACCATACATACAGTAACCTCCCAGAAGTGACTAGGTAATTAGATGTCACTTCATCACTTTTTGCTGCATATTTTGTCTATATAAAAGAAAGTCTCAAAATATTACTATACTCTCAACTATAAGAACTCTCTGTTCTTATACGGTAACCATGTATTGTTCAGCCTTGTCTCATAGACTCACCAAAGAGATCAGATTAGAGGAATACAGTTGTTGATAGGAGAAAAAGAAAAACCAGAGTATGTTGTTTCCATGTTCTGAATGTGTAGGATTTTTCATAGCAAGAATACCTATAATTTGCTCCATTATTAGCATAGCAACCATATGTAGGGATCGTGTTAATAATTTTTCCTTTTAATTTATGGTATATACTATATCCTGAAGTAACCACATTTTATCTATTGAAGGCATCACTTCAGCTTAATGATTAGAATTTTCTATAGTGGAAATGCAAAGAACTTCACAAGAAATTCAGCTGTATTGTCTTGAAATTTATTGCCAAGCTGTAGCAAAACAGAAGACGGGTTCTGAGTGATACTCAGACCTATTTTTATAATCTGTTGTTTTACCACCTGCCCAACAAATTTTTGTTGTTAATTGCTCCATCGTACATACTGTCCATCTGAAGTTCTTTCATAATGACAAATGCAAAATATTTATGCTTTACCACTTGGATACTTATAGAGTAATTATTTTCTGGAAATTGAAATAACTGATCCCTAAAGGTGCATTGTCATTGTGCATGAGGGACATTATTGTATATTATTTGGAATGGTGACTTACTCCACCACGTTCTGCAGTAATGACTTCTGCCTTTACTGAAATAGGCACGTATCGTTTGTTTCTTGTATTTCAGTTTGATATCGTTGAAGCTAAAAATGTATTTGACCGGGCTCATTTAAGGTGAAGAGTCCCTTCAGTATTCAATTATTTCTTTTATCACTTTCTTCTTTCTAATTTGTCTTGCAAGGATCTCATATATTAATTTTTCTTTCAGTTAAAATTGCACAGGTCTGATAGTGCCCTCGTTACCCAAACTGTTATTTCTCCCTCTGGCCTCACAAACTGTATTAATTGACGTTTCTTTGGGGAAGTCCAGCAATGACATTCTGAGTAATGCTTTAAATGATGGGTCTCAAATTGGATTTAATTTACATTTAATAAGACATGTATTGTATGGCAAATTAATTACAACTGAATGTTGAATGTGGATTTTGAGAATTAATAGTTAAGGAATTAATAGTATGTTTATTATATAGAGGGTTACAGAACATCAATTATATTTCTTTCCAGTAATGAAGTGGTATTTGTTTGACATAAGTTAATTATTTAGTCAGGTTTAAAAGAATAATTATCTGAGCTCTGTAAACAGGCTCTGTTAATTAAAAAAATAGATAGCCTCACACAAAAATCAAATGGATTATTGTTTATTTTAACTAGCTCTTTCTTTTCTGAATGTTTTCTGCTGGTAATTTTGGATTTCATCACTTCTGCAAATGACTCCAAATTAAATAATGTCATAATACCTATGTAGCCATAAATTTGCACACAATCCACTTTAAAGAAGGGGTAAATTAGGTTTTATATTTTCAGGGTACAGTTCTTTGCAGGGTGTAGGGGTGTTTTGGTATCTTTGGGCTACAATAAATCTGAAAGAAACTAACAGATAAGAAGTTTCATTCTTGTATGAATTTGTAAAGGTATGTACTTCAGAGAAAATTTGGTTCCAAATTTTTGGTTGCTTAGTCAGGTCAATTCAAATGAGGTACCAGAAATACATCATATTGTTTTGGTAATTTTGTTTTTAGGTGGCTTTTTTTTTTAATCATCTGTCATTACATTTCAATTTTTCATAGATTTAAAATTTCCCAACTGACCTTATATCACCTCACTTTTACTATACAAGTCTTATAAAAACCCATTAAAATATTTCACATAGATATTTAATGAGCATTTCAAGAAATGTTAACTAGGGGCAGTAAAATGGACCTGATTCTTGATCATCTTACTCCTGCAGTAATTGGCCTTTGTGCAAAGTACTGGTAAGTAAACTGTAAAACATGACAAAGTGCTTTTGTAAATCTTTATCCTATTGCTCATAGGTTTGAGTGAGTACTGAAGGAGGAAGTGAAAGCCACCCTCTTCCCCACTTCTGGTTGCAAGGTTGATCACATGGACTAAAGTGCCATTTTAATTCCTGTATTTCTGACAGGAAAAACATTTCCAAAGTTTATGCTGTGTATATTCTTGAACTGATACATGTGTATGGTATTAAATTGACCTTTCTATTATTTTGCAGTTTTGATTGGATAGCCAGTCCACTTTTTCTTCTATATGCTACTATAATAAGGCTCTAAACAATGCAGGAGTCAAGTGACCAGCCAATCAAAGTATAAAATATTGAAAAGGTCAAAAGAGTGCAGCTCATGACTAAGATTCATTGAATATAAATTAGGCATTAAACTCCTGATACCTCGTTCCCTTGACTGAGTAGTAATGAGAATGGAAAATGGTAGAAAATTAATCCCTTCTCATTAAAAAGCTTGTAATGAGAATGTGAAACTTGATAGAAATGTAACCTGTTCACATTACAGTCTTCAGGAAGGAGTCTTTGTGGTCTTCTTCAGATGTTGTAGCAGTGAACTTTTCCTCCATAATAAAATAGTACAGGAAATGTGGTTACATTACATACAACTCTCTTGCATGTCTTCTGTGCTGTAAAATCATCCTAAAGTGACATAAACTTTCTCATTCATTGACACTAAAATTTCTGCTGTTAATAGGAACATACATTTGTGACAGCTGTGTTTTCAGTGTTGCCTGAATCAGGTATATGCACACATCCCATTGAATTTCAGTGTAATGTGCAGATTAAGTTTCCTTAGAGTCTTTTGCAAAGTCTAGCTAGAGTGAAGAGTGACATAAAACTAATATCCTGATGATAATTATCCAAATCAAAATGTGTACACACAGGTTAATGAGTGCAAATTTTCAGTGCGAAAATACCAGGAATGTGCTTGCACACCTACACACTCATACACACAAAGATTTCTGAAAGAAAAGGTCCCACAGATTTGTATTCTCCACATTCAACTCCACTGTGCCTAAAACATGTAATTTATCACAGTGAATTTTACATGCTCCTTGACTTTGAAGTGTATCCAGACTTTTCTCTAACAGTATTTAGATTGTGAGATCAGAAAAAGTAGAAAACAAAAAAAATACAGCAACTAAACAAATCTTGCATTTGTTTTCTGTGAAAAAGTAGGTATAAAATAAAATATTTTGATGGAAGTCTAGAAGTTAATATTTATTTTCATTCTCAGTAATTGAAGACAACAATCATGAAAATAACCAAGTACTTTTATTTTTGACACTGAAAAATACATGGAAGAGTGGTTTGATTATGAAATCTGAGGAGGAAAAAAAATATACCACATTTCAATTAGGTACAGGAATGACTTTTTTCCTACTCCATGACAGTGCCGGGATGCTTTGTCCTTGTAGGAAGAGTAACCCCTGCAAACTGGCTTTGCATAGGGGTGCATCCTGGCAAGATGGGCTGCAGACGACCAGAGGCCAGACTTTGATTACATCTCCTGCCCCAGGACTCATGTGGCAAGTGCAGTTATTTAGCCGGTGAGGCAGTTCTATCAGGCATTTTACATTGCTACATTGGGAATGAAACCACAGTGCTCCCCTTGGAGCAAATCCCTGATCCCGTGAGGAGGGGTTGTTATGAAGTATGGACGGTATTAACGAACTAGACAGAGAAGAACTTCTGTAGGAGAAGAAATTCCCAACCCACTCATATGTATAAACACACATTTGCACATTCACACATATTTTTCCAGGGCTATAAAAACTCACATGCCAACCAGAGAGAGCCAAACTGAAGGTCTTTCCATGCAAGCTCCAGCCCACTTTGCACAGTGGGAAATGATAGCACTCAGTGCTATGTCTGCTCCAAATACCCTTGACAGCTGCAGGTTGCAGAACTACCCACAGGCAACCCAGGAAAAGCATCTGGAACTTAGAACAGCAACCTGGCCTGTCTAAATTATTCTGGCAGCAGTTCTGGCTCTTGATACACACTGGTATTGGGAAAGTAGAAAAGGATTAATCTCAACCTCTTTTTCCTGATCTGGCTACACAAGTGTGTGAAATGACTCCTACTATCAACGTAAGAATTTTCTTGATGTTGCTGGTGTGTATTTACAAATATACCTATGAACGCAGAGACACACACATTCTTATGTGTCTTCCCCAGTACCTTTCTCTTTCTCTGTTGGGATAGATGGATGGATAGATTAGATAGAC
>JAOXJM010000012.1:87270778-87281672 GCA_026413425.1 Tringa solitaria
ATCACCTCTCGAGTCCTACTCACCACACTGTTCCTGATACAGGCCAAGATGCTGTTGGCCTTCTTGGCCACACTGTTCCTGTAGGTTCTTCAAATCTGGTGCCTCAATGTACTTCACACTGGCCCTTGTCCTTTTTGAACTGAAAGCCTGGAGTTTATAGCTCTGAGACTTAAAAGAGCCTTGATGCACCTGACTGTCAGGAGCCATGGAAAACCAGTAGTTCATGTATCAGAAAGATATATGCGTATAATCTGATTTTAACTCCCCTTAACGTGAAAAAGCACAGCAAATTTTTCCCAAACTGATGGAACACACAGCTGAGACCTGAGGATTTTGTTCTTCCAGCCTCTTCATTTCTAACCAGTACCACTAGAATCATTATGAAATGAGAGTGGAAAAGATAGCTGCATAAGGCAGTGGCTTTTATTTCTCTCTGTTTGGTCAGAAAAGAGATAGACTTGCTTAATATCTAAAGTATGAATTTCTGTCTTAAGAACTTAGATATCAAATTTCAAGCTCAAAAGAAAAATAAAGCACACAAAAAAGTTATAGACAGCGGAAAACAAGCCTTAGGAAGAAATGTATGAGTATCTTTAATCAGCATCAGTTAATTTTCTTACACTGCTTCTGTGAAGATATAATTCCAGCATCTGGAATTCAGCTATTTCCAGTTTAAAGTTGGTCTTTGGAGGCCTCCATGAGATCATATCTAACTGCCAGACATCCGCTCTCACACTGTGACCACAAGATCCCAGCAAAAATGTTTTTTCACTGGAATCAATACATTTGCTGTGCTGCAGGAGCTTTGTGAATATGGGACACAGAATTTTCACAGGGGCTTAGCTGAGAAATGACCCTTTATTGCTTTCAGCACTAAATACAAAATTCATTTATTTCAGTTGAGCTTTCTTCCATCAATTCTTCACACATGTAAATCCAATTACCCCTACCCCTTACATCCCAAAAGAATCTATCTGTTTTTCCCAAAGGCTGTAAAATAAAAAGGAGTGTTCATTTCTTTTTTAAAATATTAGGCAGGTTTTACAAGGGTCAGGACTTAGAAAGCATGAATATAAAAAAAAATAAACAAAAGCAAAGGCTAGAATCATCCACAAAATTTAGATGGAACCAGATGTTTTCACAATGGATAGCAGAAGAGAAATGTGGCGGACCGCTATTAAACAATTTTTGTTCTTTCCTTTCCTTGTCCTTCTTTTAGTAGGGATCTACTTTGCTACTCATATTTTACTGATAGGAAATGTACAATGTGACACACAAGGGAAATTCAGTGGTTTATCTGTGGAAACTGGTTAGCTCACACTAGACAAAAATTCCAGAAGTTTTAAAAGCCAGCTTTGAAAATGTGAAGACTATTTCTTACTCTCCTAACTGGCTCTCTATTTTAGGGTAATACCAAGTCTTCAATGTTTGAATATGTGCTAGGCACATTAAAAAAAAAAATATGAATAGTGTTCACACAATTCAGTTTTGAAAAAAATGTGTTCAGCAAGGTGACGTACCTGAGAAATTTATGCTAAATCTTGTGTACAAGCTACATCACACTTTTCTCTCTGAGGTCTCTTTCCATGTTTCTGATTCATCTGCTTGAAGCTTCCATTTTTGTACAGTACTGTTCTTTGGAGGAAAAGGCATAATTTTTTTGCTGTGGGTGTCCTAATTTCTCTTTAGAGACATATTCTGAGGCCACAGAAGTACTTATCTAGAAAGTACATCAGGCAATCTATAGAAAATATTGGGAGAACATTCCACTGACTTTGATGGTGGCACTGAAACTAATGGAATGCCCCCCTCAAAACTCTTTGACAGGTGGCTGGTGGCACCAGGGACTCTGGGGTCCTATTGCCTCTGGCAGCCATCATATCATTTGTTGTTCCTAAAATCAGCTGTTAGTAGCTTGGCCCTGAAATTACAAATTGCTTTGTCTTTGAATAGAATCAACAAGGAAAAAATAAATAAATGAGGTCACTGAATTTTTCTTAAGTTATTGAGAGTTTTGTGAGCACGGCTAACCTCATTTTCCTATTAGTTTGTATGTATATTGCACACATATGCCATCTTATAAAAACCCTCAGTGCCAGAAAATAAAAGCAAATGACAGACCTGCAGAAAAAGTCACCTCTGGAGTGTTACTTCAGTCTAGGGTTTTTATTACTTGGTCAGATACTTGCACATGACCCCTGCCTTTCTCAGGGGGTGGATTGAAAGGATGGATTGCATTCAGCAAAATAATGAGGTGTTCAAAAATTTTTTTATCTTCTTCTTTTTCTTAGTAAAGCATGGCCTTAGGACTTGTTTGCACTGCATTATTCAAACTCTGCTTTGAAGCCATTTGTTTAAACTTCTCTGTGGTGCCCATGACTGTATTTCATGAACAGCAATGCCTTTACTTTTACAACTGCCTATAAAGTGTGACCGTAATATTATCCTGATTTTTTTTTTTTATTCTGGTAGCAAAGCACCAATATTAAGAACCACTGACATAGGGAGCTCAGTGGTAAGACTCAGACTTGAACTCTCTTCCTGCTCCACCCTGCTCAAATTTCCCAAAGTCTGCAGCCTCCACACCAGTCCATCAGCACGAGTTACCTTCTCATTTGGGGAACTCCTACCACCAAGTATCAAAGGCAGGTCTTAGAGAAATGGGAAAGGTCATTAGTCAGCACTCTGAAAAATGTGTTTTAAGCAGCTTGCCTAGCATCAGGCAAAAATTCTGTAGCAGTGTCAGGGACAAAAATAGAAACCAGCTTTATAACGACCTCACTGTGAGGTAACCTTTGTAGCCTTGCCTCATGCATGGTAGGAGTTCCAGCTTCGTAAAAGAGAGGCAGGGGGCCCGGTGGAAGCAGCCTCCCTCATGCTCCAAGGCACTTTGTTCCCACAGCCCAGTCCACCATCTCTGAGATAGAAGTTGGGACCTGTGGTATAAAAGAGTGAAGAGATGTGTCATTAAGAACATAATGGGAGCTATGCTGGAACAGACCAAAGGTCGCTCAGCATCATGTCTGACAATGGTTAATAGAGGCTGCTTAAAGAAAGAGTGTAAGAAACACGAGAAATATGGACTGACATCACTTTCTGCCTTGCAGCAACAAGGAGCTTAAGGTTTCCCCCACTCACATCTTTTTTTTTTTCTTTTTTAAGCCAGAAGTTGCATCCAGGCTAGTGCATTTAACAGTCACCAATGGGCATTCATGAAATAAAGTTGTCTAATCCATTTCTAAACCATTTTTCCCTTCTATAATATCTTACAGCAAAAGCACTGCAACAAACATATTTATCCAAAATGGCCTACAGTCCTGTTAAGGACATTCTCCTTGCAGGATGGGGTTGTGCATTTGAAATCTTTGGGTTCAGAAGAGAGACTATCCTGAATCCTGCACATTAAAGGATGTTTTAGCCCAAAACAGTGAACATGTCAGGCAAGCTTTTTGAATACAGGTAGCAGTTTCTCTGACACAGAAATAACGCTTGATAACATGAACACAAGGTATTCACATATAGCCAAGGGGCATTATATACTTGGAAGCAGATGGTATAGAGAAAACTTCATTGATACTGCTCAATAGACCTAAATGCCCAGTAAAAATAACCCTGCCTTCTTTCTCTTCATGTATAAATATACATATGCACACACAAAAAATGATGCAGTCCTTTTAATATTAAAGAAAGAGTGAATTTATCTCTTAAAACTGGAAAATATTCAAAATTCTTGAAAAATATTTTTCCTTTAAAAAATCTTCTCTAGAAATACACCAGATGCCATTTCACCGTATAGTGAAATGTTGAGCATTTCACCTCAATTTTCTTGCTGAAGTCCATGGAGGTTGCTAAAATATCAAACTCCAAATGGCTTAGGAATCCCCAGCTCATATGATTAGAAAGGTTCTACTACATAACCTTGGAAAAATTAAACCTTGCAAGGACCAGTAGCCATACACCAAAACCATACAGGTAGATAACAGTTAAATGAACCACAATTCAAGTAAATTATAAATGACTGACCTTTATCAGTAGTCGTAAAAAGGAGGAGTAACTATACATCACCCCCAAAAGCTTTCCTTTTAAATCTCAGACACTATTCAGCCCATTATAATTATCCTAACTTATAAGCAGTAAAATGTTTAGCGGGACAACTCAGGGAAGCAGAATGTATGGGAGAAATTATGCGGTTAATGGAGAATTGCTCAAGTTGTAATTTACTAAATATTGTTGCATATTCCTTGTGTCAGGTTGCAATAAAAGTAAGATATTCCTGAATTAATTTATACTTGTTAATTAATTCCTAGAAAATATATAACTATACTTTTATGCAACATGAACCCAATATTTTCAGCTGGACATCTGAGGTTAGACACCCAAAATTTCACAGTACCAGCTGCTGTACAGATCCTTAGCCTAAGCAAGGACTTATATGGCTGAAAGCAGGCAACCACTTTGGAATATTGGTCTGTCACAATCCTACTATGTTGGTTCCACAGCTAATATAATTTTTTACTTCATTCTGATCGACTCCTGTATATCTGAGACATTTGTTAAAAAAATTGTTTCCTGAAAAATAAAAGTAAGGACGAAAAATGGAAACTGAGCTGCATGTGGATTGTTATAAACACTGCTCAGGAGTGCAGAGGAGTATAATAGGTAGTTATTTATTTGAGTGGCACATATTTACTTGAGAGCGCTGGACACTCTTCAATAATGCATATCACCTCAAGCTAGGAAAGTGTCACTAACTAAAGGCAGGGATGCAAATGTTGCTGTGTAAGCCTTTTCTTCCTTTCTTCAGTCCTTTATTTGCAGCAGAGAGGGGGGCAGAGGGGAAAGGAGGAAAAGAAGGAAAGAAACTGTAAGAAAACACTTGACGTGCTACATTTGCTGCCCAGGCTTGCTCCTGCTGTTTACCTTTAAAAAGATCTTACATGGTTGTTGCTTTAAGAATAAACAAACTTATTTTTATAAGTTTAAAAAGCCACATTTTCAAAGAATTTGCTTTCTGAAAAGCCTTGACAGATTTTTATAACTAACTATGAAAAAACAGCTTGAGAAAAAGTTACACCTGCATCCCAGATTCAAAGAGAATCCAAACCAAGACACACTTAATAGCTGAAAAGGTTAGCTTTGCTTTTTTGGGAAATCCACTTTCCTGTTCATTATCCTTCCAAAGTATGGAAGAGAAAAAACCCTGATAAAGATATTTTTAAGTTCCTGCCAGTAATTGCCTATCTCTGTGCATTGTTAATATTGAGGGTCTACAAGATACAAAATGGAGCAACTCACTGAAGCTAACAGGGCTGAGGATTTGACTTCCAGTCCTTTCACATTGTTCCTCTGATACACGACACTTCCCCAACAGAAAGTTGGAAGTTTTAAAAAGCGGCCACTGACAAGTTTAACTTAGGACCAATACATCCGCTTTTAACTGTGTATTCCAGATCTCTTTAGAAAGAGTTATGATCCTTAACTAAATCTTGGATAAAGGACTGCTAATTATATACAGCATATCCAATGAAGCAGAAAAAGTCAATGCCAGAACAAGGATCAGAGCAGAATGCATGCCTGATGGCATTTAACCAGCAGGCTGAACTGTAGCTTTTAGTCAAAAGTTTATAAAACTGCATTTTAACATCTCGAGAGCTCACTGAGGGGAAGAATTTCCTACTCTGGGTTGGTGTTTCCCAATGCTTTATGGACATTTCAGATCAACCTATGAAAGTATCATACCAGGAAGGAGGGAAGGAGGCTGACCCTTTATTTTATTAATTGACAATTCTTTTTCATTAATTGAGTCTACCTCTATTCTTTTTGGAATACAGTAACCCACACACTAATGGGAGGAACCAGTGCGTGCTCTGGGACAGTGACAGAGAAATCGGTATGATTTTAGAAAAGCCCACAGCAGGAACAATGTGGAAGTCACCCTGCTCTTGGCCCCCTCAGCCCTCTTGTGGGCTGCTGGAGGAAGGAATCACTCTGCAAGCATCACTTTGCACTTTTTAAGGTCAAGGATGGAGACATCTTCTTGAACTAATTGCAAGAAGTACAGCTGCTTTTGGGCAACTTTTAACTTTCTTATTGCTCTTCGAGCTACCTGCAGGAATCAGACCACTGTGTTCAGAAGGAAAGTCCATCTTTCTTTACTTTGTGCTTTCACAGACTGTTACAATTTACTAAATGCTCCCCAGGGGTCAACTTGTGTAGCAGCACTGTGCATTATGCAGCAACTACCTTCGCAGTACTTACACCAGCACTGGAGAGAATTACACCTGAAATGCTCCCTTTGGTTTTATAGTACAGACAGTGTCTTCTGCAGCGCCTCCAACTCTACAGTATAAAGAACTAGAATGACTCACCGTCCTACTTCAGATTCAAGAGAAGGCACTTCTTCCTCGCTATTAAGGGAGGGGGAGGGGGGGAAAAAGGGAAAGCAAAAAAGCTTTCAGTCATCTTCTGTTACAGCTGTAAAGATGTGGCAGGCAACATAAATTGAGCATTCTTGGCAGGTAGCTTCTTTCTAATGTTTATGGGTCAGGTTGTCAGACATGAACAGCAGGGTCAGCCAACTTCTTTTCTACAATAAGTGACATTGTAGAGATCTAAGCAATTTTATGTTCTGGTCATCTTATCCCTGTGTTTGTATTCCAAGTAAAATTTTAAATGAACTTTTAAATTATATTTTCTCTTGGATTCTTATCTTGTGGAAGAATGGAATAAACTATGAAAACCTTATGAGGGCATTGGTTGCCTAAGCACAGGTACCTAGTGCCTAAATGGCACCTTAAGATACCCTGATTTGCCTCTAGCTGCACCCTCAAACAGGTGTAGGATCAGTCTAAGTTCTGTTGTGCATTTGCCAACCCCATGCCAAAACCTGGGGTAGTCTAGGGAATGTAATAATAGCAGCAAACACCTTTAGCATTATCAGATGGATTGCTCCCCAATTTAGGAGCAGTATTAAAAATCCAACTAGAAGCAACGAAGCATGTCTTAGAGATGTTATTTTCATAACTCCTGTATATAGAGAGGAATGGCAGCAACAGGGATGAAGTTTAAATACCTTCTGATTGTCCTTTTAAAATACACCTCACGTAGAGAGAGAAAAATGCTCTGCCACTCAAGCTAGGTCCCAGAATTAGAGAATTATCTTGGACAGACATCTTTTCACTCTTCCAAATGCTGTATTAATTAAACTCTCTTGTAATCTTCTGCAGTGGCAGCAAAAAGCTGCTGTTGTGGCAACCCTAGAGCTGTCCCTCATGAACAGGCTCATGCTGAAATCCTCAGTTTACAATATCTTCTTCTGAACAGCCCAGAAGCTTGGCTTTAACTGGTATGCATTGCAGTTTTCAGAGTAATTGTGACATTTTATTTGTGTGACTACAGAGAAAATTGTAAATATTTCAACAGAGGGACAGAGCCAGTTTCTATTTAGATCAATGGAAATTTTCACATTCTTTTTTCTGAAATTATATCAAGCCCTTAATAAATAAAACTTTATTTTAGTTAAATAAAATATGGAATGGTCCTATTTCACAAAAGGTAAAAAGAGTCTTGTTTCTTTAAAATGCCTATATCCGCAGGTTCCTTCCATTTCCAACAAATGCATTAGCGTCACATTTCAATTTTGTACTTAATGTCAAAATATGATATTGAAAAAAAACTAACCCTGGTTCCTCATTATGCTGAGCTGTACTTGCATAATTATTCTTCAGGCTTCACTTAATTATATGCCCCACCATGTGTTACTTTTCAACATTCTAAGTGGTACCACCTTACTGCTAGGAATATTAAACAATGAAAGGCAACACTCTTTTGTTTGGTTACACAGCATGCTGTGCCTGAATTCAGTCTCCTCTCACAGGTCCCCCCTCCCAGCTTCTGAATTATATTCTTTACAAGTGTTTCAAAGAAGGGCACTTACAGTCATGCTTGCTGTACAATGTTAGGGTTGGTGTGTGGTTTTTCATATTTCCTCAGTCCCAGAATTTACCCCATTATTCAGAATGAAATTAAAAAAAAAATAAAGAGAGAGAGAAGAATGAAAACAACAAAAAAAGCAAAAGAAAGTATAGGGATTCTGAAATTTTATTTCAGATAATTTTTTTTCTTACCCTGTCAAGGCCACAAGCTAGTAATCGAGGTGAGGAGAGAACTATTGGAAAAACTACTTATCTATAAATGGTATTTCTTAAGATACCTAACACTGTGTTACCCTAAAAGAACAGGAATGTTGAAAAATAAATGAAGAAATACAGGCAGTGACTAAAAAGACACTGAAGATTTTGCTCCAGTTCAATTGGATGGGAGTTCTGATCAAACTTGTACACCCTGAATGTTTTTTCATCCTAGTCCAAAAACATGGGACCTCCTCACCTCACAAGTGTCAAATGTTGGCAGATTGACTAACAAACCCAGAAATGTTATTTTTATGTAAGAATGCTTTTTCTAAGAATAATTTAAAACATTTTGGTTCTGAGAAGCACACTGGCAATGTCCAAGTGAGTGAGACAGATGAGATTTTTACATGGCCAACACAATTCTTTATCAGCCAGGGAAACTGTGAATCCTAGGCCATTGAAGTTAAATAAAAGACTCCCATTGATTTAAATCAGCTTTGTGTCAAACTGAAAATGAGGATATACTAGGAATGTGCCCAAGACAGGAAGCTATTTTAATAATTTAGCCCAATAAAAGTTAACTTTGTTTTATTTTATGGTTTATTTTGTATTACAATATTCCAAACTATAGTTCTAAAACAAAATCCTTCAAAAAAACCCAAGAACAACAAAAAAAACCCTCAAATTAAATCTTACTGATAAATCATCCTGAAAAACAAAGCAACCTATCAATCATTTCTAATCAACAAATCCTAACATTTAATCACAGGCATATTCACACTTCAACATGGATCCACTTCTGTCTTTAAGCTTCTAATTAATAATTGTGTTGTCAAAATGCAGAATCAGGAATAGTCCTTAGGGCTTTTCCTGTACAGAAGCTGATGAATACTTGTGCTTAGACAATCAAAAGTTTATTTACTTGTTAAATAATATGTCCCTTTAAAGTAGGTTCAAACAATCAAAATTACAGGCTTTTCGCCATTTTAAATCCAACTCTGAATGTTGTAGAAAGTGAATATCTCATAAATAATTACTGAAAAAGGCACTTCTTTCTTGGTTGTGGACTGCTGTTCCATGGATGTTACCTAGTATGATGGATTTATTGTACCATGGTGAGTACTATGTGGCAAATTTTGTCATCCTTACTCACACTTCATTCCAAGGGTGTAATTTCTTTTACAGAGCGGGGATGTGTGCAAAACCAGTAGAACCTGTTCTTACTGATTCACTGGATAAGACAATACCATGTAAAAAGATGCTGAGAAAAGAATCAGATTGTTTCTAAGGTGACTATGTCAAAGATTGGATAGTTTCTTTTCAGCAAGGCTCAGATGAAAACTAACTCTGATGCGCTTCTGGTTACCAGCTGCCTTTGTAACCAAATTGTTCCTAGTTTGCAATCATCTCTGAAGCAACCAGTCCCCCTTGGCTTCTTGGTCCTGCATTTTGGAGATAGCCTCACAGTTATCGAGCCGACTTGAAAGCTACTGTCTCATAAGCTGGCAAATGCAGTAAAATAATGCCCAAAGACAAATCCAGACAGTCTTTCTTTTTCTTTCCCAAAAAAATAGTTCCTTCCACAGGCTGAAATGGCTATGGTTGCTGTTTCACTGAACTACATAAAAATTGGAAGAAAAGAAATACCTGCAGTTAAAATGATGAAAGTGGATTTATTCACTGAAAAAATGAATAATTTTGTATATAAATAAATAGCTGAAATTGCCCCACTGTTTTTCAACATGCTCCTCTATGAAACTTTCCAATGTGTTGAAAGGGCATTATGGCAAGCATTTTGCATTGTCACTGGCTTACCTCAAAGGGATATGCAATATCCATTGTTGACACAAACAGACTGCTCTATTTTGAAATTCTTATATTTGCTCTCATCAGCAGCATAATGAAAGGTTATAGTGGTATGAAATCAGCGAGCTCTCCCTTTTCAAGCTAGGTGTACTTCACTGCATTGTTTTGTGGGTTTTGTGTTGTTTTTAAAATTTAAAAAAGCCCATGAAGGTTGGGGAATAGCAGAAAGGAATTGAATTCTGCAGATGAAAAGTTCTGTAAGTTCCTCATGTTTTTCTGGATGAATAATCACAAATAGTGTCTAGTGATCTTATCCTAGCTGACCACAGACAGTCAATGATCAAAGGGTACTTTCCACAATCTGGCTTGTCTGCGAGTTGCACTGACTCTATCTAGTTTTCCATCTTGCTGGGAAAAGTTGCAAACAACTGTGTCTATCCTCAGCTGTTCCTCACTGTCTTCTTGCCTAAAGAACTGTCTACAAGAGGGCTAGGCACAGCAGAGATTAAAAACACAACCCAAAAATTCACAAAAAACTTCATATAGACACCAGTATCATAATTGGATTTTGATACAGAGTGGAATTTTTATGAAATGCAACTGCTATGATAAGTAGAAATTTATAAGCCTGTAAAACATTTTAATTTGTACAACTGGTGCACACCCATAAGGCTTTACTGACAATTAGAAGTTAGAAGTTAACAAAAATGACCACAGAGCAGTGGTGTTCATAAAGACCTATTTGAATAAATAGATTTTGTTTCAAAAACAAACGAACGGATGACACCTACCATGCAACAACACAAAAAGTATTTTCAAATGCTAAATAAGGAACTTGTCTTGAAAGAAAACAGTTTTTCCCTAAGGCTACTCTGTACCTTCATGAATCATTGCACAACTTGGAAAGGAAAGGAAAGGAAAAAGGAAAGGAAAAAGGAAAGGAAAAAGGAAAGGAA
>JAOXJM010000012.1:87291123-87301956 GCA_026413425.1 Tringa solitaria
GAGAAGGACCAGCCCCAGAAATGCCACGGGGTGTTATTCAGCACAGCTTTTGGCTCCTCGGCGGTAGCCCCATCCCACCCGGGAGCCCGGTGCCCGGCACCCACGCGGGGATTCAAGGGGTCCTGCCTCACCCCCCCCCGCTCCCGGCGTCCCGCAGCACCGCGGTGCGGCGAGGTTGTCGCTCCCCCACGGCTCATCCCCTCCCCACCCGCACCGCAAAACGAAGCGGCGGCTCCTTCCTCGCCGGCCCTGGCAGAGGGTGCCAGGACAGCCCTGCCCCCAGGCAGCCCGTCCCCTTGGGGACCCCCGGGCATGAAGGCATCAGGGAGTGAAGCCCTTCGGCGGGCTCTGCTTCCACCCCCCTGAAGCAGACAACCTGCGCCCGTCCTTGTACCTCTTGTTTTCATGTACCCCGGGCAACGGCTGAGTCTGCCTTAGCGCTCCAAAGCTGGGTTTATGTCTGAAATTTGGCTGTGAAGCTACTTTCCTTCAGTAGAGTGTCCAACTATTTAAATGGGTGCTTTCCCAGCTTCATATCCACTGAGAGAAAAAAAAGCTCAGAAAGTCTTTGGACAAGACCACCCTGTCGAGAGTAATCTCCACTCTTGGCCACTGAGACTCTTTCTTAGGAAAGTAGGGTTCTGACATCAGAGTTACCGGTCTGCCATTTGGAGATTAATCCACAAATGCTGTCTTCAACATTTTTTTTGGATTAATCCACAAAATTGCTTCAGCCCTTGTCCAGGGAAAGGACGCCTTCCTCACTAGTGGCTTGAGTCAGACACAAGATAGAGCCCCTGACATCAGAAGACCTCAGACCCTCCGCCCTCAGCATCCCAAGAAATGTGTGGTGGGGGGGTCATGGTGTGGTGCTGACTGCAGTGGAAAGACACAGATACTTAGCAGCTACTGCTGCAGGAGTATTTTTTATAAACCCAAAGCGGGTTTCCCTTTCTCAGACACAATCCCTTTGGAAGTGCATTTTAGGTGCGGCCAAGGCTCTAACTACCAGCAAAGCTTAAACCAGCAACAGATAGAGGTGAATCATTTCTATTAAATCCATTACTCTGCTGCTCTTTGGTGCCTACAAATAACTAACCAAGTAATTACAACAGGTCGAAGTGCAGTTGAAGGGCATTTATAAATGTGAAATCAGATATGTTATATTCAAAACCACACATATTCTAGCCATACTTGACATTTCTTATAATACTTTTCACTATACAACGTAAACCATTTGTGTCATGACAATATCTTCAGTTACATTTCTAGACTATCTGACAAGTGAGGCCCACATGTGGTCTTTGGATACTATTCCACTAGACATAGTGTTAGCAGCCAATTTATTCCTTCTCAATACTGGCCCATAGTAATCCATAAAATCTATGACACAATATAGGCTGTAAAGCTTGTCCCATCTTTCAAGTTAAAAATCTCGTTCTCTCATTGTGTGTGAAAATAATTCACAATGGGGAATTTATACAGTGTTTTTATAAGCTTGCATAAAACGTTTTATATTAGCAATTAAAAAAAAAAAGTCAACATTAGGTTGACAGTCTAAATACACTTGTTATAAATGTAGCTTTCTTTTTTTTCTGTTTCTTGAAGGCATACAGATAGTCTCCCTTAATATTACTGGAAAGCATCTACATGAAGAAGTAAGCAACCTTTAAAGTGCATTTAGTAAATTCTTTAAAGAAATGGTAAAATATGCTAACCATGTTTTTAAACTGTGCTGAAATGCACCACTTCTTTTGGGTTTAAATGATAATCCAGAATAAGTTGAAAGCATGCTGACTGCAACCATTTCTAAATTTCAAATGCAAAACCCCCCAAAAATTCTGTCTTCCATTAGTTCTGTGCAATCACTTTGCAGATACTGTGTAGGAGCAAATGAAGGCAGAATATGATCTGCAGATCCTCTGTCCATTCATATGGCTCATATGAAACTTCATTAATTCTTTTACAGAATATGAGCTGTTCAGTAGAGATATATTATTATTGAATATGGTTTAAATAACTATCCAGCACTTTCTGTGTAATTAATATTGCATATGTTATGCCTGAAAGTATGCAATCCATACTTTTAACTCAGTCTGCCAAGTGTAAATTCAAAGCTGGATATAACACAACGGGCTGTAAAGTCCATCTAATACCTTAAAGCAATAATGTATTCACAAGTATTGCTCTTCAATTTATCAAGCGGGTAGAATAGGTGCTTTGCCAACACTGGTGACTACAGCATGCCAAGCTATCAGAAGCAATGTGTTGTATAATCACCAATAACACATGCCTAGTTTCAATCTAACAGTTCTCCATTTTTGTGATTTACCATATATTCATTACCCTGATGTTTCCCCATTGCCTGTTGCTGACATAACACAAAGCAGCACTTGCATCCGTGTTTGTGTAATGGTGGAAGTAAATCAGGCTCAGGAGTTCTTCAAAGCTGAGGTTTTCTGTCCAACTGAATCCCTTTTAACTAGCTTCCCATGGAGCAGCAGATATTAATTCAGATAGAGAGTAATAACCAATTAATTAAATATAAATTCTCTAAAGTGATGAACACATAGAAAAGAATCTGTGTTACCTTTCCTAATGCATCTTAATACCTATCACACATTTCTGGATGCATAATTTACTCATGTGTGTCTTAATTATATGAGACAAAATTATGTTATGTTACCCTCAGATATTAAAAGCAATTAAAAATAAATCGGGAGTCTTATTTTAGCTGACAACTTTTAAAACTATCTTGAATATGTGCTCCAGAAATGATATGTGACTTCTAATAAGTACACACTTATACAAATGAGACAAAAGGAAATACCTGACACAAGATGTTTTGTTATAATTAATAAACAAAAAATTCCAAAGGTTTGGACATGCTTGAGGGAGACAAATAAAATGTCAAACATGCAGTTTTAATGTAGGGAAGGCTACAAGCTAATATAAGAAATTGTTATTGAAGAAGTTTAAATGCTGTCGAATATCTCCAACAAAATTGTTAGTGCACTAGTTCAAAAACTGACTTATTCTATAAAGCCAACTAACTGGAATGGTTTAGCCAATGAAGTGCACAGTTAGTAGGTTTGTGTAAGAAAGCTCATTAAGATTGTTCATGATCTTAAGCAATTAATTGGAATGAGGGCAATTAGCATTTCAAAGCATTTCAAATCTAAACAGTCAGACATCCTCATGGATATAATGAAACATATTCATTCTTGATGGGACTTCCCTGCAGTAAGCACAATCACACCACTGGTAAATTTGGTGCTTGATCTTCTCTGGACAGGCTCTACATCAGTAGAGTCTTCCCAGAGAAAGAATAATACCTGACAACATGTTTGTTTGGTTGGTTTTTTCCTGGCAAATTTGCAGACGGTGAAAGTACAAGGGAATGACATCTCCCACAAGCTGCAGATATCAAAAGTGAGGAAAAAGGATGAAGGCTTGTATGAGTGCAGGGTGACCGATGCCAACTATGGAGACCTTCAGGAATACAAGGCCCAGGCATTTCTCAAAGTCAACACTAACAGCCACTCTCGGCGAATGCAAGCCTTTGAGGCATCTCCAATGTGGTTGCAAGACATGAAACCTCGCAAAAACATCTCAGCAGCTGTTCCAAGTAGTATCCATAACTCTGCCAATCAGCGTGTGCGTGCCACTTCCAGCCCTGAAGCAGCAGCCAAAATCCCCAAACAAAGTCCACAATCAGGTATGGTAAAGCATTTTGAGCTTTCATTTGATTGCTTACCAGCATGTATAAGGAGGCTAACTCAACAAGGTAACCAGGAATTGTGACTAGGAAGAGTGTGGTGCTCCCTTATTCCTCCTTTCTGTTTCTATCCCTTCTGCTATTTCCTTACTTCCTCAAAGCTGAAGAATGAGTTTCTGTGCAGAAGAAACAAAAAGCCAGCAAAAAATCCTGCATCTCTATTTTATCTTTACTGGGTTTATGCACTTAAGGTTTGCTGTCTAATAGAAGCTTAGCTTTCCCTGTAGTGAATGAAGAGAGAGAGGATCATGCCAGTGAATGACTCATCTCATTTTAAGATGGCTGTGCATGATAAATTAAATAAAACACTACCCAGAAGTTAATTTATACCAGTCACCTAACTTTTATATTTATAATATTTGGCCAAATTAATCTACTTTTAGTATCAATCCTGTTTTCATAAGGAACTAGGCTTGTTAATCTAAGCAGGCTTTAGATGCAGCAGACTTTCAGTTGTGTAGGCTTTAAAAAGACTGTGGGTTTGTCAGAGAATGTAGGTTTGCCATCTTCAGCAGCTTGACCATCGGCCTTGGATCAAGCATTAAAATAGCAATGCCTCAATTGCCTGTCACATAGAAATTAACATATTGCACATTTTTGCTTGGGAGATTTTGTACAGCACTGTATAAAATACCCTATAAGCAATATAAGTCTGCATTTTCTACATTGATACAGTAAATTTCACACTTATGCAAAGGTACATGAATATACATAAGGTGAACTGTTGACCACTGTATGATGGCAATAAGGAGATGGGCAGGATAAAAAATTGAGACATGTCAGAAATGATCAAAAATCCTCTGGAAAACAAACTGTTCAAGTTTAAGGGTTTCTGCATTACTTCTGTTTACACTGAGGGCCCAATGTAAAACAGATCACAGCCTAGCTGAAAACTTATAGTGGAAGCTAACCTAGTTTGTTGTGACACATCAGGTTTCTGCTAGCAAATGCCATGTCATCAAAACCAAGAACTGGGAAAACAACAAATCTCATAGCAGAACTATTGTGAAATCACTTTCATCTTACAAGCATACTTTTAGAAAAACATTTTGATAAGGAAAATACATTTAATTTACAGATTAGAACAATATGATTATTCATATGAAAATTATTATTGCTGTTAGAAAAGATGATGCACATACTACCACCATTTTACTTCTGTATACATTTTTTAAGATTTATTTTAACATTAAATTCAGTTCTCTTTGCCTGAAATGGAGCCACTTTCACTTCGTAGCTCTTCCAAAAGATGTTTGAGCTGTTACAGGAAAAGAACTATTTCAATTGATTTAAAATCATCATTCTACCATGGCTTTCCTTTCAGGGAATTGTATATACTGATTATTTTCCATTTTCATACATTTCAAAGTAGCAGACTTGCCCATATAATGAAAACTCTGGTTTTGCTTCAGATCTATGTGATTTTAATTAAAACAGTCACAAATTTATGAAGTGTGTAGCTACAGACTACACTGCATTGGGGCCAAAGTGAGTACACAACAGCTAATCCACTAAATCGTTTTGTATATACAGTTGAATCTATAATATTATTAATGTCTTTAGTCCAAGCAGTGTCTTGCCTGATTATTGAACATTTATTATTTGGTAGCTAGTAGGTTATTACATGTCCCTATAACAAACAAACAAGAAAAAACGCCAAAATAATAAAAAAAAAACAACAAAAAAAAACCATAGAAAATGTTAATCTTTTTTTTTCCTTCAGCAAAAATTACTGCAGATCAAGTGTAGACTATTCCAATCATAAAGAATTTTAAAATTAAACAGATTCAAATATAACTTAGTTTATTAATTAATTTGTTTTATGATGGAGCACAGATTAATGCTGTATTCATCAGAGGTGAAACTCATCCACTGAAGAAACAAAGAGTGTACCAGGAAGCCACATTAGGTTTAATTTCAATTTAATGGGCTCTTGCTACACAGTAATTACTAGCTAAACATCAGTTTAACTCTTGAGAACCAAGATTTACTTTCCTTTTCTTGGAAAATCTGGGCCTGATCTTCCAGCTATGGTGTCATTTGGATTTTCACTCCATTTTACACTCAGTCTACACCAATAGAAATGCCCACAGTAGCACAAGGCAGTGGAGGACTTGAGCTCTATGTGATTTTGAGGACCGACTTTGCTTGAGGAAGGAGAGATATCAGCTGTAAGATGTCAAAAAAGCAGAAAGGGGGTGTTGAGACAGTAATAGTCTTTCTTTTAGTGATATCAAATTAACATGATTTCCTTATACTGTCAAATGAGAAACTAACTGTATATACATGCACAAGACTTCTGTGTGATTACATTACATGTAAGCATTGTATCCATCCAGCCTAGAACACAGAAACATAATTGAATACAAATTTATCATTATTAACCACATTTGTATTTGAAAGGCATAACGGGTGATTGTGATGTGTTTGTTCATGTTGAGTAATACATTGACTTCAGCAATACTGTTTCAAGAGAGAAGTACTATTAACCATAAGTAATTGTGTCAAATACTCTCCAGTATTAGAGAGCTGGTGCATAGCTGTTGGCAAGCAATGTATTTTACCGCCCTGCTCACAGACTATTGCAAAATACATTTCCAGCAGAGGAAAATAGGACACTGCAACATTATTGGGAAATCTGTATTCACCTATTTCTGAAGAACTTAGCTACAAATAAAGGAAGGACTGACTCTGATTATGTAAATATTTTGTCACAAAAATTTATTTTTTAAAGGTAGATAGCACTTAACTCATTCTGTCCTGAAGTGCATTGCAGAATTCCATTTATTTAACAATAGATGTTTAATGACTACTTCTAGAAAAGCAGATTATAGTCTCTGCCTTTTTAAAATTTTGGCATTTCCCAACTGAGTATATGTTTCTGTCATTCTCCCCTTTTAATCAAAATAAGAAGAATATCTGTGTTAACTATGAGGGGACTATATAGCCAGTGTGGAAAAAATTACGAGATTGCTCTGACAAATGCTATGTGAGTGTAAAAAAGATATTTGTTATTTTTAGCGTAACGGAGATTCAATATAGGAAGAAAGAGCTAAAGAGAACATCTCCCACAGACAGTCTTCAGATAATATACTGAGAAGCACTAAACCTTCCTCAAAGTCAAAAAAGTCAAGAAAGCAAAAGTCAAAGCTAAAACAGCTTGACCCTTTCATTTCATATTCATGGGCTGCAGCAAATGAAGTAAGTCATCACATTTTAACAGGAATCTGAGTAATTTGACAGGCTAATCTGCATATATCCAGAAAATATGTAGGTGGAGTGACAGACATTTTTTTTCTGCATAATTCATAACAACGTATCTCAGCCCAAAGCTAAAAGTACAGAGTTATTACAGAGCCTTGTAACTCTAAGCAATGTTGCAATTAACTGAGGTCCAAGAGCTACAATGAATTCAGGTAAAAGGAAGCTAAATAATCTGCCAAATCTCACATTTTCATGGATATAAATCTAGAGAAACTGCTACCTGCATTCAAGTCACTCAACACTTACAGCAACATAAAGGGCTGCAGAATTTGATGCGCTGAGAATTGTATATCCCTCAAACTCTTCCTGTTCTGCCAATGCTGTATTAAAGCACTCAAAGCCATTAGTTGCTTTTCAGGCTCAAGATTGGGCTCACAGAACTCAAGAGGAAATAGTTACAAATGAGGAAGTGACATTAGGTCCATTGTCTGACTGCTTACATAGAGCCTCTGCACATTTCCAGTAACATTTTGTTCTTTCCTGAAGTAACAAATTCAACTATTGACATAACTACATGCCAAAACTCTTCCTGTGATGGTGGCAGTGTTTCAATGAGTGACTTAAAAAGGAGCACCATGGAAAGAGGCAGAATGATCTGGATTCTTGAATCATAAATCTGATGATGATTATGAGAAATCTGAGAAGCTGATTATGAGGCAAAAGAATGCAAAAGAAGAGAATGAAAACATATCTTCAGTCTGTTGATACTGATGAACCAATGACATTCCCTCCAGCTTCCATTTTTATCTACAAACTCTAGGACTCTTTTATTATCAACCTATTGTAAGCACAAATTTTATGACCAATTTGGAATGCTATGGAATATAAACCATATGTTGTTTTTGGTTTTGGGGGGTTTTTGTGTTGGTTTTTTTTTTTTTTATGTTACATCTCCTCTTGAAGTGAAGGGACAAAAAATCTTCTTTAGCCTCCACGAAGGCTACAGTCAACATCACTGCTTTCTTCACTAAGAGAATTTTAGAAACTGTGAGTACCTCTAAGACTGAGAGGCGCCAACAGTTACTGTGATTGTTGCACAACAGAAAGTCAAGTCTCTGTTTCCTTAGGACTACATTAAGGCAAAAGCAAATGAGAAATTTATTTTTCTTGTTCTGAATGTTATTCTCAGGAATTCTTGCAAAAAGGTGATGCAAGGACTATCCCATTTCACACCTGTATACACTACAATTTCTGCTTTTACTTGAAACTTACACTTTGGTTCTCTTTTCCTGAAACAAAGTCACTACACTTTTTAGGCTTCTCTGAAATAATGGAACAAAATCCAAACATATTAATTGATGTAGCCCTATTAGCCAGTTAGTAGTTGACCTTGAAACTGTAAATATCTTCTGAGAAGTGCTAATCTGCTCCAAATGACTTCATTGACAAAGCAAAGTCTTAACAGCAGCTAAACTCTGTTTTTTAAGCCAGGATTTCCAGTGCAGAATGATCTCACCTCTGCCTTACGTTTCTTTCAAAAAACCCACATCTTAACTTCTTATATGTCCATACTTACTGATAGAATCAAACGCATAAAAATATTTAAATTCCTGTTCCTAGTGTTTGGTGCAACTGAACCCAGTAATAAACAAACTGTTTTAAGTCTGCCCATCCCAGACTAAATACTGGATAGGCTTAGTTTCAAACATATCCTCTCTGAATTCACAAATATTATTTTCATCCTTAGTTATGCCCTGATACAGAATCATAGCAGAAAATCATGGTCTTCTCAGAACTGTAGAGATAATAATTCTAGGGAATAGGTGATAGAAAATAGGGATTCTGCCCTTAGACATATGATATCTCCACTGTAGTTCATATTCCTGTAAAGGTGATTGTGTTTGGAAAGAAATGTTAAATAACTTTAGCTAATCAAAAGCAGGGGTAAGAAGGAATTTGAGAAAGCAAGTAATGGCAGATTAAAAACAGCCTACTACAGAAAGTGGACTCTGTTGCAGATTACCACTTTTATTATTTAAACATAGCTTGGACTACTCTTGAGCAGTTGCTATGTCAGATAGCGGACAGGTTGTATGCATGAAAATATGGAAAACTGTATTTGGATGCTGCACAAAGTATTGGTCTCCTGTGAAGTCAATCCAGGAACAGTGAGGACAAACACAACAGGAACTAAATGCACAAATTTTAAGAAATTTGTTCTGTCCTTTCTCCATCTACATTGTTGTTTATCTATCTATACACATGTATACTGAGATCTTTCCAGTTCATTTAGTAACCTTACTACTATATTTCACTGTCCATCTGCCATTGCTATTTATGCACTTAATTACATCTCTTCCTTTCTTTTAGCTGCTTAAAAATTAATATTTCAGACTCACCTCACCTTTAGAGCAAAAATGATATATAAAGATCTGCTGAGGGACCCCACAGGAGTTGCCTGAGCAGCAGAATCCCAGTCACTCCGTTCTACATGCCTCGTATAACTTTCTTTGTTAATTAACCACTGGAAGGTTGCAGATGGGCCACACAGTTAGTAAAGAAAGAGAAGAAAAGAAAGGAAGAAAAGAAAGACAGGAAGGAAAAAAAAAAAAAAAAGCTGTTTATGAGTTCTTTGTCAGCTCACTCAAATTGCTTTTCATTGCTACACGATCAGGCAGCTTGCACTGGGCCATCAGAGATTGCAGCATATGTGACAGGGACTGCTCTTGAAATAACTGATAGGATTTTCTTGCTTCAGAACACAACCCATTTGTTACTTGATACATATACAGCAAAGCAGAGGACATTTTTGCTTGTTTCAGACAAGAAGCAGGAAGTTTCCCATGGTGCTCTACTTCATTATGAAAATCCTTTGCATCAGTTAAAATTAAAATGAATGGGCAGAATTATCGGGCGATTGGAATGGATACAGCTCTTCTGAAGCCAAAAAAAAAACTGCATTCATTTACACTAGCAAAAAATTGGACTCAGTCATGAGGATGAAGATTAAAGTCTTCTGAAAAGAAGACTTTGCCTTAAACCCTTCATTTTACCTGATCATAAGGAAGTTGCTATCATACCTTTTGGCAGTGTAACTTGCTATCCTGTCTGTGAGTGGGTGTTCCAGTCTGATCCACCTCACTGAAGTTTGTTCTCCCACCTACTGACAAATGCTATTGTCTTGGAACAAAGCTGCCTAATGTGCTGAGAAGAACAAAAATGTGAAATTTAACTGCCACAGCCAGCATTCCCAGTGCTTCATACATACAATCTGTATGTTCACCACCAACAACAAAAATATAGATAGCAAATCTGGATGCTACTGCTGCCAGTCCTATTTCTACTGCTGTTATTCCCTCAGCTGCACTGTAGCCTGTGACAGTGACTTGAGACTTTTGGCCACCAAATCACAGCCATAGAGCCATAATGATTATAGAAAAGACTTCTACATGATCATAGAAGATGGTGTATCCAACTCCAGTTATTCTGTGCAACTAAGAAAAAAAAAGAGTTAAAAGATAAAGATATTTTGTCAAGGAGCAAAAATGCATTAATTATGAAGCCAAGAACTAGCAGCAGGTCTCACAAAGAAGTAGGCATTCAGACAGTGCAAAGCCATTTAGTAAAATAATACTTTTTGACAATATGGGTACCTAGCATTGTGCCTGTCTGAAACTCTGCCAAAATAACAGATCAAATACCTGTTTGGTATTCTGTTGAATTATTCACATGCATACGATATGTACTGATCAATGACCATCTTATACCTGAAGAGTCCTTGAATAGCGATGAATGACGTTTTATGATTACAATTGATCCCGCATCTCAGAAATGTAATGAGAAGGGTAAAA
>JAOXJM010000012.1:87303264-87322794 GCA_026413425.1 Tringa solitaria
CTATATGCAGGTAAAGGAATGAGGATGGGTTACCACAGGACAGTCACAAAAAACTTGCACTTGCTTTGGAGTCAGCCACTACCTACAGATAAACAGAAATGTACAGGTGTATATATTTTTTTCTGTCACACATTTTAAAAAGTCTAAGATATTTTATATCTGTGGTTTTCAGGGATAGAATGAGAGAGAAAGGTGCCTAGTGCTGATAAGAGTAGTTTAAAAGCATGCTGCCAGTGGTTCTCAAACAATACCAATTAAGTAATTTAGGGCCTGCATATACTTCAGCTTCTCCCCCTCCCCCTCAATTTTTAACTATTGAAATGGGCACTGGATATTGGACTGCTTCTCACACTAGTTTTATTTAAATTGGTGTTTTACAGATCATTTCCAAATACTTCTCTTAGCAAGCCTTTTTCCAAAAAGTACTCTCTCACTGAAATAGAAACAGCTGAAATCAATGTATTACTTAGACACGTGAAGAGATATTCAATGTAAAGAAATCCACAAACAAAAAAAACTTTAAAACTTTGCAGGCTCAAACACCAACTAAAGGGAGGAAGAGAATTAGGATATCTGCTGCAAATGGCTGATGCCTGAACATTTGTGAATGAGAGCCCCATGTAGGCAGAATGTCATTCTCCTAAGAAAAGAAGGTCAGTAGGGAAGTTTCAGTATCAAGACAAAAAGGCATTCACAATATAAATATATAGTGATGGAAGTAGTTATAGTTGTATAGCCACTAAACAATTCAGAGACATCAAGAACTCACTATATCCTTGCCTGAACACATGAAATCTGAGGTAGCTTAGCACTAAACAGCTGTAAGCTGCTAGAAGGAAGAATATGCTTCTGGGTATATATAAAGCTGAAAGCTGTGTGCCTTAGGTTCAAAAATCATTTTTACTCTGACATGCTCTATGCAGCATATCACCTGCAGAGACAATCTGCACTTCATTTCACCAAACAAGTATCTAACTTACTGCTACTTTACTACTTTCAACTTGTTTATGAGAGTATCACATGAAAATGCTAGGGAAATTAAAATTTCAGATGTTGAATTTTTGATGGGATAGTCTGTCCATATAGCTAGACTCATTTTCAGACCAAAACAGCCTAAGTAAATTTATAAGTAGCACAAGCATTTAACAAAATTTACAATCACTGCTACAGAAGTGAATGACGCCCAATGAAGCCAATACAAAAACTGTATCAGGATTTCCTAATCATGCTAATATGTAAAATATTAGTTCTGAACTACTTGTTAAACACAATTTAAACAAACTACATATTAAAACAGAAGGAAATGCATTGGCAAGAATGGAGGTTGTGAATTACAGGATAAAGCACATAGGAGAGTGCAAAAAAAAGTTAAAGGCTGTGACCTTCCTTAGCCCAGAAAGCGCTCCAGGAGTTATTGTGGCTCAGACCTCTCGCAGGATTCTCTCCTGTACTCAGGGTTGGAAATTGTTACTTTCTTTTGCCCTGTGACAGGGCTGAACACTTTTGTTCACCTGGATGCCTTCCCTAGTGAAAGCTAGGGAATAACCGTCCATCCAGGATCCCATCCTTCTTCTTCACCTGCTCTTCTGGGTGTCACTGGCAGAAAAGAAACACATAGCAGATGAACAGAGGTAGACACTGGACACACAGTCTAAGTAGACTTCATGGAAGTTGAATATTCTAAATTTTGTTTTCTAAATTTCTTATTCTAAATTTTCATCAATTTGGAAGGAGTAGTTCTCTCCCAAAAATGCAAAACAAAATCAGAAATTCAGTACTTTTTCTTCTGACGTGTAAGATGAACTTGTTTGCTGTGTGTGGTGTGTTTGCCCAAGACAGCAATTCACGCTGTTTCAGGCTGACTACTGTGCAGCCAATGGAACGAAATCATAGGCAAAAGTATCTACATTAAGAGGCTTGAATATGATACTTACTGCTTGTCTTTTGTCATTCAGTTCCCCAAAATCTAGCACAGGTGACTGAACCTTAAAATACACATGAGAATTAATTCCCCTGAGGAAGGAAAGGAGGACCTTAGGTCTGTGGCAGGGAAATTTTCTTCCTGAGTGTGGGTGTATATTCCAGCAGTATAGGAGAGCTATAGGTAACTGTGATTTCTGCAATTCAGAGGAATAAAAATTATAGTAATTGGTAGTCTAGAGAGGAAGAATCTATTTATTTAAAACCTGTGTGAGACATATTAAAATAAAACTTCAAATAAAATCAGTCATAATTGGTTTCACCTGTCTTTATGGATGTAAAACTGCAAACGTCTTGCAATAAATCTTATGGTTCATTAATATCCCCAGTAAAATTATGGCTGGTATTTCATGAACTTTTATGTACTTTACATGGAAATAGTGAAAAATTATGATTTCATGTGGTTTCAACTGGGACTGGCAAGAAGGCTATTTCAAATCTAACAGGACAAAGTAAAGCTGACTGTTGCAAAACAGCAAACCAGGCAAGATGGAAAATAGCAGCAAAAATTCCTGAAAAATGAAACTTCCTAGGTTTTAACACATATATGATTTCATAAACCAGTAGAACAACATAATTAACTCATATTCAGCAGAAGCTGAATATATATCCCCCATATATATATGCAGAGATAGTTTATGTAATGCAAACAGAGAATCTAGGATGGACTTTTGTGTGACTGGCTATGTTTCTCCTGTACTAGTCAGCACAGAAGTAAGCCTCTACTCATGCATTAGTCTCCCCTTGTGATCAGTGGCTTACTAATTAAAGGAAAGTCAATGATATCCTCATTAAACTTATATGTTTAGTAAAATATTAAAGCAGTGCTGTTGAATTCACAAATTTATTCTGCGTTTTATATGACACACTAATCATTGTAAGCATATCTGTATGAATCCAGTTTTCAGAGGCTCTGGTGGGTATTGAGGCTCAGACTGCAGGAGGCTAATTCATCCCACAAACTTCCCAAACCTTAGCAAGCACGAGGAACGCCAAACTTGCTAAACTACAACTCTTGCAGATTCAGACTGCTTGAGACCCAAGGTGGTTAACCATGCAAGGTACTCTTATAAAGAGGGGATGCTAAAACTGTAAGACCTCAGGCAGCTGCTGAGTTTACAAATCAGTGTTTTGTCCAGTTGTGAAAAATAAATGGGCAAAGTTAAAAAAAACCAACATTTGCTTTTTTCTGCTTGTGTCTCAAAATCCCACATATTTTTTACACAAATTTTGTCTGATCAATGTCTTAGTGAAAGCAAGGGATTATCGTCATTCAGGTATGCAATAAATAAGTTGACTATTGATCTGTTAGGGTTTACTAACAAATTATAACTTCCGCTGGTTTTATTTTATACTTAGATGCTCTAAAATTAATCTCATTGACAGAACAAAATTGATGTTTTGCCATTTGGTCCATACACTATGAACCTTGAAATATAGTTCAGTTTATGCGGCAGAGATTATTCTATTATAAAATAATAAAATAAAATCACAACTATTTTTCCCTATTGTTTTTTCTCTGTTTTCTTAGCATTTAAGTAAACCACATATTTGAACAAATCACAGTTTCAAAGAGTTTAATGGCATGAACTACTCTTTCATGCTTTTTCACAGAAACGTACCTCATGATCATATGCCTTTGGCAATACAACATTTGTTTACAGAAGACAGCTAAGAATTTCATGGACATTTGCTCTGTTGGATGTATGTCAGTGGCAGGAAAATAGAAACAACACATGGGCATTTACATCTCACAGGAAGAATTTAACTGGTTCCCAGTGGCTGATACATAAAAATGTGAGAATCCCTGACCCATGCATCAAGTAGAGTTTAACTAATAATGCAGAAATAATATATGCGTACATACTACTGTTCTTCTTCCAGGTTACAGTCTTTGAGGGTAACATAATTATAGTCCAGCTTTGCCCAGTGTTCTTGACCTGCAATAAAATGCTTTTAGCTCTCATTATGTTAATTAGAAAATAATGTTAGAAATGGCAAGGAAATGAGTAATTGATTTAGCAAACCCACAGTCAGATCGACAGGATTTTAGTTATATTATTGTGCTTACAGTTCCAATGACACTAAGACCTGCTCAGAACTGTACATCAAAAACATATCTACATGAAAATTCTGAATTTTGATACTCTGTGTTTTTGAGTCTTTTGATACTCTGTATTTTTGAGTTATTTGTATTTGGATTCTGATCTGTACATTGCCTCTGACAAGTCTGAAAATAGTGAAACTAAATATCTGATTTAAACTCCCTATGACTTTTAGATTTGCAGTCAAAATGGAAATTTCTAACTATTCTGGTCACTTGTCCTTTATCAAGATGGAAACAAAAATAGTAGAATATAAGCAAATATGACAGAATAGAAAAATGAAAAAATCTGGAAAGGCTGCCTTCTTTAGTTTTGCTGCTGTTTTTATTCTACATTTACAGCTGTCACCCTTTCTAAATCTAAAGAAATACTTGGGTTCATGAGAGAGAAAATACAGGTTTTTTACACAAGTCCAGAAAAGAAAGAAACCTAAGTATAATTAAACTCCAATTGTATTTCATGACGAATCACTGAAAAGATAAGAGTACACCTAATAGCATATATGTCACTGTACATTGCAAGTCAATTTTATTGGGGGTGATATATTACTGAAACTGTATCAGTTTGGCTTAGACAGCATTTCGGAAAATTTAAGCCATTAAATACAGACCTGATATGACTTTAGGATATACTAATCAGCTCCCGAAACAATGCAGAAGACACTGTTTCTGACAGTGATTTCTGACAGTCCCAGCAGCCTCTTACTTCTCTTAGAAGCTGAAATTGTTTTAGCTGTATTTCACTTAATTTTTTCTCATGTGTTCAGTATTGCTTTAGCTTGTACTTACTGCATGTATTCTAACCTAAATCCCTTGCAAGATAAAGAAAAACAAAATTGTTGTTTACAGAAGTACATGCATGCATATGACATAAATTGTAGGGAGGTCGGGTTGTGATTTATGCAGAGACTGAACATTGTAAATAAAAGGGTTATCATATGTATGCAATATATGACCCCTCATTTGGAGGTCTACAGGTGTCATGTTGAAAAAAAAAAAAAGCAAAACAAAAATCAAAGAATGCTTTGCCTGCAAATACTATAGTGCTGCTTTTCTTACTGTGAAATAGTTTGTCAAAACTATTTTGTATCATATCGTTTCTCTTTCATACAGTACAGCTTTCAAATTCTCAAATTATAATGCCATTAATCATTAAAAAAACCCCCTCTTTTAAAAATATCCATGACACTCTTCTGAGTATTTATCCTTATTTTCACTGTATATATCTTGTGCAGAGGAAATGTATCTCCAAAGACCTCTTTAGAATTGTCTCGAACAGTATTTCTCTAGTTCAATCAGAAAAATATTTAAATAGAATAAATCGAGGAAAAATAATTCAAGACATCATGAAATGATCTAACGCTAACAGTTTCTAACTAAGTTCTGCTAACCTAGTTAGGGAAAGAAAATCCATTATGACAAATTTTATACATTATATAAAAGAGAGAACAAAGCCATGTTACAATAAAGCCAAAACCAGAAATTGAACTTGACCCTTGGGTACCAGCTTGTAAATACTACCTGTATGAGAACAACACACAGGAAGAAATTACAGCAAATTTGCTTGTGTATTTGCTTGTTTCTCATACAGAACAAGTATGTTGAGAGGCTCAGCAAATTACTGCAGTTTAAAACATGTAGAATAGCATTATCAGATGGACAAGAGAAAAATAGGCTTCCCATTCCTATCTATGTTCAGTAGGAAATAAGCTCAGAGTTCCCTTGGACTTCTTTGAAAATCTTGGTAATGTCTTTGAGACATGTTTCCATTTAAAATTTGATATTCATGTAGATATTCAGTTCACACATGGATAAATGAAATATCACTGTTACTTAGAAGCTCTTGCATATGTGATGGAGGACTAAGAGTCTTTTATGGCAACTACTATGTATGCAATGTCTCACACTATATATTTACAGAAAGACGCAGTGTTCAGAGATCAAGGATTTAGTTTAATTCCCATTTTTGAAGGGAAAAAATTTACTAAAGACAGGAACAGAAGTACTTTTTGCTATACCTATACACATAGTTAGCAGATACAGAGAAATGTTTTACTGATAAATACCTGAAAACTTTAAAAAATGAACATTTGTCTTGAGTCCTTTTTGCTTTCATTGTGTGTATTCTTGATGAGAAGATAAATGTGCTTTTTGGGGCTGCAATGGAATCCAGCATTCAGTTTAATGTTAAAATATTTACAAAAATAGCTTATACATGATTAATAGATTTTTTAAAAATAACTAGTTATTAAAAGCCTAGCATTGTTATGGAATGCTTATAACACCATTATTACTTTGTTATAGAATTGATGCCCATAACCATCAATATCACCCATCCTTTTCAAGTAGACAACACAGCTATAAAATCTATTAATCGTGCATTAACCTGCTTTAATTGGAACTGTTATTTATAGTGTAACCAAATTAAATTTATGGCTTTCACTTCAAGTAATATGTTTCAAATTCTGAATGTAATTCTTTATGTATAGGGAGTTATCAAGCACTGAGACTTGGTGTGTAAGACATCTAAAAGCTTGTGTCCTTGGTGTGTGAACATTTCAGTTTAATTAGTGTAGTTTTGAATGTTTTTATTTTGATAACATACTTAAAATATAAAGACATGTTTTTAGAAGTAATATGTACCATTATTTTCATAGTTTTTTTCAAAAGAAAAAAAAATCTGGGAAAATATAATTTCTTGAAAATAAATACTCCAAACCTTTTAGCATTCTGTTCCCCTTTTGTAAGTAGCACAGCCATTTGCCAGTATCTCCTCTGTTTTACTAGAAAACACTCTTTAGCCAATAGATTATTTTTTTTGTTAGAAGTCAATGATGTGATGCTGGAAATGATTTTGTAAAGAACACTCTGAGGTGCAAGGTGGTTGGGTTTGTTCCTGTTGGTATATGGTTGTTTAAAAAGACAGAAAGAAACAAAAGCAAAACAAAACAAAAACCTCCCTGGGACTGAAATACTTTGTATGTGTTGTTATTTGCAGTGCATGCCAAGACATTCATGGGCACCAGAGCCAACCTGGCGAGCTAATTAAATATATAAATGTATGTGTTTAAAACAGCCTTATAAGGAGCATTGGAAATCTGCAAGATGAGCGAATATCTTATAACTTCTTCCGCAGGTGCGAGGATAGCTACAAGCCATGGACTTTCTGTCCTGCTTCTTGTTTGTGGCTTTGTGAAGGGTGCTTTGCTTTAATCTAAAAGTGCTGACTTTTTCCAATATCACTTTCTCTTCTTAAAGCAAAGAGCAAATCGCCTGTAAAATCCATGGAGCGGACAGCAAAGTTGACCCTAACCTCCAACCACCATTCTGCACCCAATGTACTCTAAATCTCTACACAAGGAGCACCTTCTTCAGGAAGTACAAACAAAAATACTAAATAAATAAAATAAATAAATATTATAAAAAGAAGAGGATACCACATGTTTTCTTGATATATCTTATTTTCTTTGGCGTATCACTGATCTTTTATTTGAAGAGAACTGTTGTGATGTAATCAAACGTTTCGTAACAGCAAGACCTAGTTTCCTTTTCTTTCGGCAAGGAGAAGCCTCATCCTTGACTTCTCAGGGGTTGGCCTGCGAGTCATCAGTATTACAGAATTAACCATGGATGACATTTGGTTTCCTACACTGAAAGAACCGTTCCAGCCTGGAAGCAAACCGAGGCAAAATAATGAGACAAAACATTGATTTAACATCGATCCCAATAAAACACCTCACAAACTTTATCCAAAAACTTTTTTCTTTTTATTTTATTTTTTTGCATGAGAAATAGGCAGGAGAAAAGGAATTCTACAAAGCAGCTAAGCAGACTAGAAGATGTTGTTTCTGCAAGACAAATGAGGATTTTTTTCTTTAGAGTTCTTTGGGTTTTGTTTTTTTTTTTTCATTATTCTTTTTCCCATGTGGTTTTTTTTTTCCTGTCTTTTTTATTTGTTTCTTGTTCAATGGTGGCAATTACCAACAGGCCAACCCCTGATAACTGCGTGGAGGTTTATATATATACATCTTTTTCTTTTTTTTTGTGTGCGTTCTATATTTCAGTGTGTTTTCTCTAATTTTGCAACTCCTGTATATGCAAAACTAACTTAAATTCTGTAAATTGCTTACAGTCTGTGTGATATAACTTCAGAGTAGACATACTTTGGTCCTCATGCAAGCCAGTTTTTAATATTATCTATATGTCGTGCCACCAATCAACATCTTTATTTCCTTTTTTGACAAAACACTCTTTAGTTTGTAATTCAGTACTGTGTGGATTTTGTAATGCATACCTTCACTTCCACTGGTTTGACCACTTTTAGCTCTCTGTTTACTCTGTAAATGCACATTAAAATTTGTTATGGTCTCTAGACAATGAATTATTTTAGTTTTGTGTATATTGTGTTGGAGTTCAGTTGCTGAACGCTCTTTTAATTTGTGATGTTTATAGAGGATGAAGTGATTCAATCACTAGAGACTGTAAAATGCAGGTTTGCAGTCAAATACTACATGTAAAGGAAGGCTAGAAGGGGAAAACAGACAAATAGAATATGGCTTAAAGGTTATTCTTTTGGTAAAGAGTTCTAGAAAAGTGAATTTATTACACTGGTAAACTATATTTGCATCACAGCTACTTCTACATGGCCAAAGAAGTGTCTTATTTTGCTTTTTCTGGAAGTGGATTGTCTTTACTCACTGATATTCTTAATTAAAATACTTTATGTCTGTGAACTGAACGTGAGAATTTTGCTGTTGAATGAAGTAATATGCATTACATGAATTACATTAATTAATGCAGGAAGGAAAAATTGCTACCATTTGCAGCTGCAATCAGGAAGGTTTTTTTCTTGTTCCCCTCCTTCCAATGATGCTGAACGTTCCACACCCTTTCATTTATCAGGACAGACAATCATATATACCACATGCTTATTATGTTCTATTTACAGCAGCATTAAGTAGCTGCAGTGTGGTCAGCTGTGTGATTTCTCCTCATTTTGCAAGTAATATAGAAGGAAGTAAAACAATATGCTTAATACCTCACCAGCTTAGTATTTCATTTTAAAATGCCCATAAGTTTGAAGTCTTCCCCCATTAATTTCAAAGGAGAAAGAAAAAAATACTAGAATAGAATCAAAGGGTAATACACTAACACTTTGGAAGAGGACAACATATTTGTGCAATTCTTTTTTCCCTAAACCACACATTCTGTACTATAACTTGACTGGGAATAGTCATTCTTTCTTTGTATTTAGAAAATTCTTAGCAGTAATAAAGACAGTAGAAGTTTGGTCTAATACAGACAAATCAGGAATAAATGTCAGGAGAAAAAAGGAAAAAGTTCTTTTATTTCAACATAAAATTAATGACCCCCTAAGAATATTGTGTATTGAAAAGGTTTTGCTCTATAGGAATAAGTTTATCAGCCTACTGACAAAGGAAATAGAAACAGTCTCTGTTAAAAAGCGTTCTGAATCAAAAGCAGTATTGTGGATCAAAAAGGAAGTACATGAAAAGAGAACCAGAGCTTTTCAAAGTCTCATTTTCTGAACTCAACTATGGAACAAAACTTTCAGAGCTCTGGAGGAAAGGCTAAATTTTCTCCAAGAAATATATATCTATGAGTGGATACTGTGAGAATCTCCCACTTTGAGTTTGGAAACCTGTTTCCATTGGTCTTAAGTGGAACCAAATGCTTACAATCACACGTTTCATATGTTTACTGTATACATATATCTTGTATGTATATTCCATGTATGCACATAGTCCTATAGACAACCTGCAGTGACATATGGCATTTTTCAGAAGCAGTTTAACCTCACATTGTTAAAGTTAGCCTCTGGTTAGTATGTTAAACCAATACTGTGTTTTGCTTTATGCTGTTAGCTGCTTAGATGTAAATCACCATGTACTAGGAAGTAAGATTAAAGAACCAGCTGAAATTAAAGGCAGATTTCTAGACCACTCGGACTAGTGTAATACAACAACTCAGAAAACATTACCAAGGAAAGTGACATATTGTGATCTGCTATTGTTCTTCAATATTGTCAGCAAAAAATGGACAAAAGAAATCTGCAGGACTTTGAAAAGCCTTTAAATCTTGCATGAGATACTAATGGTATACTGCAGGTGTCCTCCTTCCCCCCTCCCTGAGGGAAACAAACCCAAATTCTTCAGATGAGGCTGGTTCAGCCCTTCTGGTTGTAGGTCTAGAGCCTAATTTTACAGCCAAGCTGTGTGGATGTATCAGCAACACCTCCTAGCAGGAGCAAGTATTGCTTTTCTAAATTCTATGCTGCACCTTAACAGCCATTCTTTAAATCAGGAATCTTCCTGAAGCTCCAAGAAATTCTCAAAACAGAAGTTAAGCTGCATTAGCCCCACTTTTTCCTAAAAATTTAGTTATGAATGATATTTGGTATAGGAATGGAACTACTGCCATTTTCTGCTCTGGGCCAGTTTGGATTTAGCACTAACAGATAAATAACTTGTACAATTATATCCTTAAAAGCTCCATTGTGTTGTGTACCTGAAGGGGGAACTTACATCTAGCAGTGACAAAAATCTCTCAAAACTCAATGTCCTTAACCTTTCTGCAAAAATAGTCTAGTTTTGAGGTGGTCATTTACATGACTCATGATTCTCACTTAGTGGCCACAAGGCCGTATTGAATATGTGTCTTTCTTCAGATTGTTCCAACAGTTTTTGGTTTTAATAGAAGAGTAAACACAGGTGAGAATGAACCACTTCTGTATTTTGTATATGCTATATAAATACTGCTCACACACTTTGAGATGTTATGTCTTGTGAAGCTGAAAGAAACATATTCCAACTCGATTAAATGTAAATGACAGGTTTTATATTACATGAAAAAAAGGTTTATAGCACTTTTTGCACTAGTATCAAGGGTTAGTACTGCTGTAGAGCATGTCCCATAAATTCTCCTCCTTCTCAATGTTTACCGATATTCTTTTAATCTCTAACTTCATGAATGCAAGTTGCTGCATAACATGTTTGAACGTTCCTTTCTTAATTGCCTTTTGTAGATTCTTCAAAGAAATTTATGGAGCAGAAGGGGTGCTCAGACCATACATTTAACAAAGCTTAGCAGACCAATTTAAGATTGACTCTTTGCTCCTCAAAACTCCTGTTAAGAAAGGTATTAGAAAATGTGAATGGTAAACACTGAGTCTATGATGAATTACTGTTTTTTCTTTTTCATTCTCAATATTGAATATTTATATTACAGCACTACCCAAAGGCAAAGACCAGAAGTAGGTATAAACATATGGGGCATCATATGTTTATATGGACAATAGGACTGCTTGGAGGTTCATACCTAAGTATAAAATTCAGTGCCTCTGTCATTTAGGACCAGAACATACCCCAGAACCAGTTTTTCTCACATTCATTCTTTAAAGCATTTTAGCTTCATTCAAATAAAATGAGGAAACAGTAGCCACTGCAGAAATCTGAATGCTTGCCTAACATTTTACCGTGTTAAACATTAAACTTCTAATGATCTCTACAGTGGTGTCATCATTTAATTCACCATTAAAAAAAGTAAAAAAAAAAACCAAAAACAAAAAACCCAACACTGCACTGCTACCAATATTCAACTCCTTCCTCAAAAAAAAAAAAAAAAGAAGAGAAAACAATCTAAACCTTTGTTATTTGCAGTATGGGGGAACATTTGTCCATGACATTACTATTGGTAAATGTCAAATGTTGTTTACAGAGCTAAAAGCATTAAGAATCAAGAATGGGATCATCATACTTTGCAATATAAATTTTTAAAGGTTAATCTTCCATGATTAGCTTAGCTAAACAATGCTAAGCACAAAGTAAATTGCTTAATGCAAGTCACCACAATTGGCTTCAGTCTTTTCTTCTGAGCTTCCAAAATATTGATTTATTTGATTTTAAAGTCATAAACTTTACATACACATTCACATAGTTCAAAGATTATACATAGGTTTCCTAGAGCTCTTTATCTAAACAGTAAAAGAAGAAAAGACCAAAGAAGAGTTAAATTTGTCTGTAATAATGAATCACAATCAATTGGTAGAGTTACTTGTAAAGAAAGAGAAGTGTGCTTTCTTGAGAGTCAAGTGTAATTGCAATCTTATTTCATTTTCTTTTTATGCTATTCTTTTCTTGCCAACTTTTCAATCTAAAAAAGACAATATTTATTACTACTCATTTCTTACAAGGTGACAGAGGACAAAATATCGTTGGTTTTGTTATGAAAGAAGTGGAGGGAAAAGTTATTTTTTTCATTTAACAACAATCTAAATGTTTACAGTGTCCTATCAACTCAAAATATTTCTGCTTATAGCTCTATGGGGAAGGAGCGATAGACAGTGTTTTGTGTTTCAGCTTGACTTCCCAGCTCTAAAAGTGTTCTCAGTTAATTGTCACCCTACAGCTAAGGATAGGACTCTTCTGTAAGTTTCACAAATACAGTAATTTTTCCTGTAACTACCAGTGACAGATTGGTTTGAGTTTTGAAATGATAAATACTTGCAACTCAGAATATTTTTCCATAGAGTTATAAATGTTACAAAGAAAGCAACTATTTAAAAAAATAAACAAGTCTAGGAGAATATCACAACCTAGTAATCTCTCAAAAGTTTCAAAATACGACAAACACTTCCATCCAAAAAAGGCTTTTGGTGGGATTTTCTTTTCAAGTTTTATTGTAACCAACTCTTTTAAGAAGTAAGGCAATGTTTACATAATTTCATAAGTATTCTAGATTGTTGGTTGGTTTGGTTTTTTTTTAAATATTTCTTAGCACTCAAGAAAAACAGAAAAGGCTTAAAAAGTGACACAATATCATTCTAAAACTGTGTATGTGTGAAGAGCTAATTGTATTCACAAAAACCAGACAAAAACCTCCTAGCCTGGAGTTCATTCTAATTGGGTAGGCAAAATGCTAGGGAAGGGAGGTGGCCAGGAAAAAGCTGTTGGAGTGATTCTGGTGATGGTGATCTGATCTTTGTCTTTAACCTTCCCAGTATACTTCTTGGCACCAGCAAGGGCATAAATTCTGAACACTTACGTGCAGCAGCAGAAATAATGTATGCAATAATGCTGATGATCTTGTGCAAAGCACAGGACCTACTGAGTTTACACAGTGGAACTGTACACACCAGCAAAACATCTGGCTTTGTCTGGATTCTAGAAATTCTGAATGCCTAGTATTTACTAAACATCTCATCACACATCACAGAAGGAGATGCTAGATATAGCCTGCTCTTGCCTCTCTAGAGGATTTATCTAGCTAGAAAAGTTGTTGCCTTTCTAAGGCTCCTAACCTATAGGACAAATAAAATATAGAATACTGAAAAATAAAGAATGTTTAACAAAATTCCTCAGTTATCTCTCTCACTTTGTGTGTTTGTGATTGACACTACTTACATGGAAGTTCAAGAAAACTGCTCTTCTCAGCAATAGCCTCCACAGATGGACTTTGAGAATACTGTTTCACCTGAAATTTACAGCCCTCCTTTATTACTTTCGCTTTTGAAAGGTATGCCAACATTTAAACAGAATATAAGCAAATGAAGAGAAGAAAAAGCAGAACATTTTGCCAAAATCCTCCCTCAAAACAACATAAAACATAAATTCTAAAGTATACCCAACACAAAAATTAACTCTTTTAATGGACACATTAAAGATTCACTGACTTCTCACCATGAACTTTAAGGAGACATCTGGGAATTTAGACTCTATTGCATTTATTTAGAGCTGCTTGCAATTTGGTAAATTAAATGTTATTTAGTATGGTTAACTATAAAGTTAAACAATGTAGGTTATCTAAGTCATTTGTTATGAAGACGTACACAGAACACACCCAGAATTACAGAGACAGACCTGCTAATGGTAACACAGATTTTTTGTCAGCAGATGGATAAAGCAGATGGATGATTTGTGTTTTCTTCACACTTTTCCTACTGATCAGCAGTTGCCAGCAATAATATCAATGTCTACCACAGAAATATATACACGCAGTGGGTTTTTTTCATTTGCCACTTTTCCTTCTTCATCAGAATAGGCTTTTGGTAGTCCTCAGAAATATATACCACACAAAAAAACCCACAGGCACTTATATAGAAGTATGTGGGCCTTCAAGTATTTTCACTGAACAAATAAAATTAGGCTAAACATTTCCTTAGGAAAAGAAAGAAATCATGTTACTCTGTAAGATGAGTTTGTTATATGCAAATCATATTGGAGACAGTGTTCAGAAAGATTTGCCATGACATATGCCACAATGAAGGGTCTAAGTGAAACATTCTCCTTGTGAAATTCTAAACTATCCTATTTGTCCTCATTTTATCATGGATTTCTGTATTGTATTCTATATTCTGTTTCAGCAAACTAAGCTACAAAGCCATATAACATTGCTGAAGTGGATAAGAAGCAATTGCACATTCCGTTTCACCAGGTCAGCTTTGAGGGCTCTGACTTTCTAGCTGTAGGGTGGTAACAAGCAAGTGGAGTGGCAGAAAGGTTTTAAACCAGTCACACTTATCTCTGGTGATCAAACAAACCCACAAAACAACCAAACCATCTGGGGAGATTTCAAAGGAATGTGTCATCCAGGAAGCTGGCATGAGATCTACTGATGAACCAGCACACAAAGCACCTAGTGTAGGTGAAGCTATGCCAATGGAAGACAACAACACTGGAGGGGCAGGATAAATAAGCTAGCAACTCCTTTTCTTTGTCCAGGTTCCATCTACTGTAGAGGGCTCTTCTAGTAACACTAATATTCCATGGGTATAAGTTTCAAAGCTTCATTACATAGGCAAGGTCTTAACACATCTGAACCTACCACTGGAATGGTTTGTTTCTGTACTAACTGTAGTCATCCCAGTGAAAAAGTGATGCTCAGTCTCACAGCATCAATGAAAACACCATTGTAATGGTTAATGGGTAAACAAGCAGGAAACATGACATATATGAAACAAAATATATAATAAACTCTGAAAATAATAAAATGACATGTTTCTGCTGCATGCTGCTGAGGAGAACTACATGCAAGTTTGGACTCATTATCACTGACAGCACCAATACCAGAATGTGGCAGCAAGATAGAGCCCTACCTCAAAATAGAGCTGTGATGGCTGAAGCCATTGTATCCTAAGAAGTAGCTATATGAGTACTTAAGACAGCAAAATTTCAAGTGAAACTGGACACTTGCAAGGATAATAATAAAATCTACAAATCCAGTAGAAGTTTTTTTTTAAAACTCTTGTTTGGTTAAAACACTTGTGTGGGTGAGTATAAAACTTGATGTTTCAGGACTGAAGGTAACAAACATCTACAAGTGTTAAGGAATAAAATAACCTTTAGGCATATTATTCCCCAAGATTTCTTTTGCCATTCATAACATGTTGTAATGAAGTTGATTGATAGTATTATTCTGCTCTGGTCAACTCAGCCAAAGACATTGAGCCACAATGCTAGCTACACAGCTAGGAGAAACATACCTTGCATTGACTTTTAAACTGATTTCTATCCTCACTATGAAGCACATATTTTAGTAGAAATAAGTAGTCAAGCCTTAATCCTAATGAAATTAAAACAATCTTGCTACTGATTCATTTAAGCAAGAGAGATCAGGCCACGAATGAAAATGGAGGAATGTAAAAAGTAAATAAAACAGTTTAAGATTAACACATAAAGATTAAACACAGCTAGATTGCCAGATAAATTATCATCACCACCAGGTCATATCTTTCTTGCAGGAACTACCATGGAAGCATATTTTTGTCTTTTAGTATCCTAAGCTGCTAATCCTTTTCCTCTGCCACCCCCTTCATTATCTGTTTTCTTCTCATGCATTAATTGCAAAGGAATGTATAAATATGATGTGCTCAATTATTAATCATGTATCATTCAAGCCTGGCAAGCAGCTTCAGAAATAAAAATGCAGAGAAGACTTAGAATTAAATCCTACTTCAGGAGTTCTACCTAAAAATAGCTGGTTCCTGTATCAGCCGCATCCTGTTGACTTTTATCACTGAAGTACCAGGCTAGAATTCTAAGTATTCACAAACTATAAGACCTACTTACTTGTTAAAAAAAAAAAAATTGAATTGAAAGCTAGCCCAACCCAATCTCAGGTGCATTCCTCTGCTCCATTCATACAAAGAAACAAAGACAGAGTTTTGAAACTGTGTCTGAAGTCATGCAGTAATGGGATTTGTTTGCCCAGATTAGGGAGCACTGATATTAAGAAAACAAAGCAAAGCTTTAAATTGTAGTCTGCTTTCCAGTGGCCATCTTGAAGTGGCCTGATTAGAATTTACTAAACACTTTTTCTGCATTGTAAAAGATCAGATTATTTAAAACATCAGCAGCGTAGTACTTACTAAAACTAAGAACAAACAAGTTCCATTTACTTTTGAAAATGCTGGTCAATTCTGAGATATGGAGGAATGGAGAAGTGGGAGGACTGGAGATGCTGTTGCTAATAATAAGGGCAAACTAGCACAAGTACGCTCCTAGAGTATGCTTTTTTACTAATCTCTCTTCCATGAAGACCATCTTCTGATTACATAACATAATCTCCTTATTACATAAGGAGATATTGCTTCCCTTGTTCCCATTGTTCCCTTGGCTGGATGTAGATGACAAGGTTTTGGTAGCTTGGGGGCTGTAGTGGTTGCCTCTGTGGAAAGAGGTCAGGGGTTGCCCTGTACTAGACTCAGCCAGTTCCAGCCAGCTCTGGAACAGATCCACCACTGACCAAAGCTGAACTCATCAGCTACGTGTATGGTGCCTGTGGGAAAACAGATTTAAGAAAGGTCAGACAATGCTGGGGAGAAAAGGGAGGGAACAAAAGAGTAAGAAGCAACAAAGGGAACACCAAGGTCAAAGGAGGAGGTGCTGCATGGAAGAACAGGTACATCCCTGAAGGGACTGCAGTCCATGGAGAGCCCGAATGGGAGCAGAGGAAGAAAGTGAGAAGGAGTGGCAGTGGGAAACCACTACGTACTGACTTTAACTCTCCCCCTCCTGCCCAACAGCTTTGCATGGTGTGTTCCCTTGCTGAAGGGACTGAGCATAACCTATGGCAGTGACAAAGATGGCAAGGAAAGATGTTTAAAGATGTTTTCCTTAAGTGTGTAAATTTTTGGTTTATTGTTCTTTTCTTTCCAATATCCAAATCAGTAGTTACATATTTATTTTGATTGCCAATAAAACAATTTATCCCAAATCAGGTCATTTTTGCCCACAATGGTAATTGGTAAGGGATCGTTCCATCTCCATCTTGACGATCCAAAAGGTTTCTCGTTGTTTTTTCTTCTCATCTTTCCCTGTCCCACTGAGGAGGGGGAGTCAGAGAGTGACTGAGTGGGAGCTTGATTGCCAGCTGGGACTAACCCATCACAATTCTCCTTGTTGTTCTGGAAAAGAGGAGTGAAAAAAGAAAATAAAAAAAGCCAGTCTTTTCACATATTCTTAGTTGCAGAATGAGCGAGATGAGACGTGACTGACTTTTCTTTAATGTCAACAAAACTTTTCCGGTTGTGTCTAAGGTTTTTGATAAATGTTTTTGAGTGTGGGGTTGAATCTCAGAGGCAAATGGTTCAAAGTCATATGTGAGACACTTCTTACACTATGTCTTCCTCCCTGGTTCATTTCAGGTTAGAGCAAAACCCAAAATTTAGGCATTGTTTAAGCATTCCAGAAATTCACATTCAAGTGCAGTCTCAGATCATCCTGTCAGCAACAAAACATGCAACCTCCTCTACATCAATGTAAGAGTTTTGGACCACTGATCTCTATACCACACAAATAGAAAGTCTCTCAGATTCTGGCTTCTTGTTTCCTTACATTCATTACAACTTCGGAAAAAAGCAATCCTCTCATCCTGCTAATATGTCTCTTTAAAATTTCTCAAGAGAGTTGCTGGTGTTGAAATGTAGAAGGTTAAATGGCAGAAGTTATATAATAAAGGTTGGTCAACAAACTGGTCATCTATGAAACAGTCATTATAAGCAACAATCACAGAAGCAAACTAACAACGTTTATCCAGAAATCCTTGCCATATACTGGGTTGAATATCTCAAAGGAGCTAGTGCTTCCCTGATCAGTGCCTGTCTCTGGCTGCTAATAAGGGTGATGGTTCTTTTCAGTTTTCTTCTCTGCCCTACTTTCCTTCAGGGTGATTTGTTGTTGGGTCCTTTGAATGTTTATTTAGCCATGCATTTATTTTTCATTGCAGTTCCTTATGTTTCTTGTAGGAAGGAAGAAAAAGAAAAGGGAAGAAGCAGCTTTGATGTGTCTCCTGACTAGAAATATTTGTCTCCAGATGGAAATGAGTAAGGCTAGTGTGGGGAGCTGAGGGGAGAAGACAGACAGAAAGTGTCAGGTCAGAGGGAGAAATTAAGACTATTCTTCCTTAGAATCCTGCCTTTTAAATATGAGAGAGTAGCAATACTAAAGGTGCCTAGAAGCCTCCCAAGGACTAAGATTTGGAGAGCAGGGAGCTCTAAAGTCAGCTAGAGGCTGGAGCTTTTTGTCAGTGAGGGATAAAACACTCCCTTCATTAGTTGTTACGAGAAGCGGAAGTCTTTCAAATAATAAAGTGAACGGCTTAAATGTTTACTTAACCCACCAATCAGTAGCCAAGAAAGGACATTTAGAAGAAATAGGGAACTGGTTACATTTAGAATCTAGTCTTGAAAACACAAATTCTCAGGTCTTTGAATATACTCGGGCCACAGTTTTTCCTCAGTTAGGCAAAGGACTTCAACAATGATAAGAGAGAATTTTTTTAGCTAGTAGAGGTTTTTCAGTGTCAAATTCTTCTCTTAGAATCTGTTCTGAATCTGAGTTTGTAGTGTCAAATGGCAGGCATTGTGAATTGCCTCCCATACTGCTATAACATGAGGTTCAACTTTTCTTCAAAGTCGTTCTGTGCAATGATAATAATGGTGTTAAATAACGTAGGACAAATCACTAAAAAGGCCTCATACAGACAAGGATGAAAATGTGTAAGAGGAAGGAGTTCAGACTGTGTAAAATAGGAGAAAAAAAAAAAGATTGGTAGTTCTGCAGTGAAGGGGAAAAAAAGGAAAAAAAGCAGAAGATAAGGAAAGTTCTGATAGCAATAAACCTATTACCAATGGTTTGGAACAGAAGAAAAATGAAAACCAAAATATTCCGGTTTATCTGATGAGAAAGTGGATGAGCTCAACTATCAACTGTCTCTATACTTCACGCATTTCTGTGGCACTAGTTAAACTATGTAACACACAAAGGAAGAGACAGATAAAGAGAAAGCACTTTTCGTCACTTAGTCAATTCTACATGGTAAAAGGAACAGAAATTATCACATAAAACTCTACATACTACCAGTAAAATCAACATAAGTGTATTGATCTGGCTAAATCTTTATGAACATGTCACATCTCTCTGCAGTTA
>JAOXJM010000012.1:87339400-87349451 GCA_026413425.1 Tringa solitaria
AGGAAAAAAAAAAGGGGGGGGAAAAAAAAAAAAACCAAAAAAAACCCCACCCACATTCTTCTACCCTCCAAAGCAAGATTTTAGGGAGCTTAATATTTTGGGGTTTTTAAGAAAGAAAAAAAAGAAGGGGGGGGAGGGGCAGGGGGAAGAAAAATCAATGTGAATAATGTGAATACCTAAAAAGTGCTAACAAAATTCAGAAAGAAATCTAATAAGCTGGCCACAAGCATTCAGTTTAAAATTTAATTCATTGTATAGAGAGTAAAGACTGTGATTTGAGCTCAATCATAAAAGTAGAATTAAGGAAAAATCTAGGCCTTCAGACAAGAAGTTCTGGTATTATTTTAAATGCTAGATAAGGTTATACCATCCAAAAATCTCAGTTTTTAATATATGTTTGCCTTCAGATCACCTGGCAGATCTGGCAAAAAGAATTAGTTATGTAAACCATCTACCCAATGTCTTCTCAAAGTCACACAGAATAAGTAGTTACATAACTTCTTCAGCATACGCTTTTTAAAAAATCTTATTATTTTTTTTGTTGCCTGCAGGTGGTTGCTAGTATACAATAGTAAACTGAATATGTATTCTAAAACAGTTTTAAACTTCAAATATTGTTCAGTACTTAGTAGTATTATCATCGACCTTGTTTTCAGCTTGCAAAGTCAGACTTCAAGGGGAAGCTGGAGAAGAGATGATGGATTCCTTAGCTCCTAAAAAAAAATCACTTAAGAATCCTCACTGTTTCTGCTTTGAAATTGGTTAGGGGGGGGATTGACACCAATAAATTATTTAGTACAATGTGCAAAATTAAATGCCATTTACACATATTTTAAACATTATCTTCCAAACTTCATTTTAAAAAGGTATAGTCACAGAAAAACAGGGGTAGCAAGATATTTCATCATATGAACATTTAATGTTTAAAATTATTAGCTTCAAAAGAAAGTAGTAGCTCTAAATAGGAGAGTATCCTGTTTTATATTATTTGCTTTAAAACCCCAAGATCTATATGTTTCCATGCTGCACTCACAGAAATTTTGCAGACCCAAGTTTATTTCCCTCAGTCAGTGATTCTGATTCCGTGATTCTGTGATTCTGTGATTTAACTATGCATTTATAGGTTTTTTGAGGAAAACATGTAGATCATCTGTCTGCTGCAAGATGACAGGAAGATTAAGGAAATATTTGCTGCTTAAGTATATATGAATATATATACACATATTTTTTAAGTTGTTTTATTTTTTTAATCTTAAACCCCAGTTCAGAGACTTAAACCAATTCAAGGACCTAAGTGGGTATGGAAGGTCTGTTAGAGATAACTGCTCTGTGCATCAGCAGTTACACATCACCTCACTGCAATCTAGATGAGCTTGCAAGGTTGAAGCATTTTTTTCTTCCTACCAACAAGACAGTTCACATCCTGCTTGTGGTGTTCTAAATCATGTCATAGAGTCTTTATGTATCTAATTAAAGCATATGTTTTGAGATAAACCTGAAAGTATAAATCGTGGACTATTTCTGTCTTGAAAGCTAAGTCTAGCTCTTTTGTTTTAGGCTGAGAACAGTCTCAGTTTACAGCAATTATTCTGGCTAAACCATGGTGTTAAAGAAATAGATGACCAAGATCACTAAAATCAATTTTCAACTACTCTGCATCTGGTGGATGGAATTACAATCAAATTTTGAATTCTGAGTCCTGATTATTGGGTGAATTAGAAAATTGTAATACATTCTTCCAGCTATAAATCGTTACATCTTTGCATGAATTCTTGCCAAATGTAAGAAAAGCACACTTTTTTTTTATATATATGGTGCTTGGAGAATATTATGATTTAGATGTTTGGTGCATACGCTGCAAAAAACATTTGTGTTAATTAAAGGAGTTCCAAGTAGTCTGCTGTCATCATTCAAAGACTGACTAAAACTTCTGTAAAAGTAATTACACATGCTTGTAAATACAGATACATCAATTACATACTTTAAAAGGAAAACCTTATAGTTTTGCCTTATTTTTTTTTCTAAGATGTTTAGATAAGCAACATTTTATATAAGTATTCATTACTGTGGTTTGTGTGATGTATAAAATATTTGACAGAACAATATTTTACATACAAGTATATCAACAAATGACAGTTTTATCAATTCAAGAGCTATTCTGTTGAGAGGGCAAGTAAGGCATATGCATGCTACTGCTAAGGAAAAAAAAAATTGCTTAGTACTGAGTTTATTTCATCCTAGTAAAATGTGTTCAGGAAATGCCTATACTTCAGAAAAAGATGAAACAAGACTTTAAAAATGCTTGAAAAATTTCTGTCTCTTCAGGCTATAAAAAGAGCAACCTGAGAATCCTTTTTTGGAATCCAGAAACTTCATTCTTTCCCCTCCAGCCCCATTACAGAGAAGAAGTATAGCCCCATAGCCCACTAACTACAGTATTACTAGGAATAGACTATGGTTTTTGTACTGATGTTGCAAGGCCTCAGAACTGAGTTTTGTCAGGATTACTTTGAACTTTTCTTGACCTGCCTGGAGCTTTGGTTTAGCTTGTTTTGACATACCAGTGTTATTTTCAAGTGACTAGGTGGCTATACCTTGTTTGTTTTATTTTTGCATATCTTTGTATTGTATAACTAATACTATACATACGGTTGTAACAAGTAGTTGTTCTGTGTAGGACGAAGTACTCATGGCTCTAACATAAAGGGGTAATGCAGAGAAATACAGGCCTGATATGACAGAGGAGGCTTTAAAGGCTGGGACTCGGAATGCAATGTCGAGGAGCACAGGCACAGGATGATAAGAGAAGTGGCACAGGGTGGTTCTAGAGAGCCCAGAGCCATAAACAACTTGACTATGATCACTTAAAAGAATGCAGATATGAAGCTGGGTAAAACCAGCTAAGGGTAACAAGGAGAACAGAGGTGTCCGGTATATGCAACACACTTCCTGAATAGTAAATTCAACTTTAATATCGACTTCCAGACACACAAAGAAAGAGCAAAATTTGCAACATGTGTTAGCAAACATAAAAATTACTCCAAACAGATCCTACAGTGAGGACGAGGCACTTACCGTTAACATCATACTGCTCCCAGCTATGAACTCAGAATCCTGACGACTTGCATGCCCAATTGAAGCTGTCAACTGTAAGAACCCAAGGGGCAGTGGAAGGGTGAACACAACAGCAAATAAAGGGGTAGATACCAAGAAGTCCACATTTCATAATTTAACTATATTACTATTATTGATTTTTTTCTACACTACAGGGTTCCTATTGTTTGTTTGCTTTTTATTTATTTTTCTGTAACAAATTTGAAGCAATAAATATTCTTTGATTTGTCAGTTAAGATTTCAATTACACGAAGAAGAAATCACTGGCTGTACATATGTAAGATTGGTTTACTTTTTGCGTTTAAGAGGACATTGAGTGTAAGACAATCTTCAGTTTAGACCCCTGAAAAATTCTATTCTAAGATTTCTTAGTGTCTCAACAATAGGAAGTAACCTTCCAGTACAAACCCATGCAACCTGATGTTCATTTGGAACAGTTTCCCCAGAATCTTTCACAGACTGTTTTTCCTTCATCTCTGCTTGTGTGTACCAACATTTACATTTAAAAAGAATTCACAGCGGTCTATAAATTTTGCAGATATGTGAAGAAGAAAGATTTTTATGCTCTGCTCTCTACTTTTGAAGACATTTAATCCTAACAGAACATTATTTGGATAACACTTTCCATTTCAGTTTCAAATAACACAGAATGGAAGAAAGTTTTGATATAACTAGGTTCCTTCTAGAATAACCTTCTCTGATAAGGCTTCCTTTAACTTCAGGCTATTTGGAGCACCTGTTCACATAGTCAAAATATCCCTTAAACTGTGAAGGAGGCAATGTGTCAGCACAAACTGTGTACTAAAACATCAGTGTGCTTCTCTTATCATATTTCTCAAGTGAAAATGAACACCTTTAGCCTACCTTTTGTAGATGTCCTTTCCAAGAAATGTAAATTAATGGGAGTACATACCCCACACATTGCCAAAGCATATGGTTGCTAATTGAGAAACAGTCACATGCAATTAAAAACATTAGAAGAGACTACATAGAATATTGTTTCCCCCATGGAAATATTTCTGCAGAGCAAACAGCCTATAAATTGAGTAGGTTGCAGTTATTGTAAATCTAGGTAACAAATTTCAAAGCTGAAGGCATCCATCAAGCTATTCATTTTCACTTTTTTGCACACACATTACTGTTACTTCAAGCAGATCTGGAAATCTGAAAGACTATAGGTTTTGATTAAATCAAGTGTTATTTCCTTACTGACTATGCTAATTCAGCAAAATGGTAAAACAGAGCTGAATCATCATGCAAATCTGTAAGAAGCTTTAAAATGCTAGCTCCAAAATGAATACACATTTTATATCTATTCATAAAGCCAAGAGACTAAAAATCTGAATCTTCCTGAAATCTGCTGAACTTTACAATATACTACAGTTAGAATTCTAATACTAAGAATTAAAAAAACACCAAAACTAGTATGTGGTATAGTTGCAACTACTTGGAATAACCTTTTCATTTTATCTAATCATTATAGCATTCAGAGCCAACATACATTTCCTGATAGAGATGTTAAGTACATTCACATTCCAGTACAAGACACATGCACAGGATGCTTCACTAATAAGTAACAAGTAAGAAAAGTATGCACACTATCTGCATCAGAATTTCAGCTGCAGAGGATCTAAAAAAACCTCTACATTTGTACTTCTAGCTTCACATTCAGTTTTCAGTCCCCTAATATCCAGAATGCCTAAATGTCAACATGCAGCTGGCCACCATTCTGACACACATTAACAAGCTCCTTTGTCTAAAGAATAAATGTGGCAGAAGCTACATCAACACATTCAAATGTTGTCCCAAAACAAACTACTGCATGCAACCAGCAAGCTCCAAAGAAGTTCTGCAGCTAGCAAAATATGGGAACAACTGAAAAACACCCTCTGCCTTTTAAATCTCAGAGAGCACCCAGGCACCACTCCAAAGATGAGATATCCTTGAAGATACTGCTCCAGAAAGCAAACAAAAGCAGAAGGTTAACCTGTCTTCTTTCTGAAGCTGATCCACAGCTTCAGAAATTCCATTCTTCACTAACTGCACGGAGATATCAACCTTCCTTGCCTTTCCTTCTTGGGTGAAGGAAATTATACTTTGCCTGAAGAGGGTCTGCTTCAGTAGTGAGCAACACCTAGAATATTCAAGATAAGTAACTTCCATTGTGGCAATGTGGTGACTGACCAGAAGGCACAGTCCTTACACTCTTCAACAGTTCAAAGGTTGTGCTTGCAAATTCAAATGCTGAGCAAGCTGGGAACAATGAGGCTGGATGCATGTGGTCTCAATGCATCCCAAATCCCTAAGTCTACTATTTCCTGTCTGCCATATGTTTCTGAAAAGTCAAAATCAGCCATTAGGAAAAAATCAGATAAAATGGCATAAGGAGTGGTTTGAGAGAACAATAGTTTTCTACAAATGTAAACAAAAGCTGGCCATATCTGTCCCTGAATATCTGTCATTCAAAGTTTCAAAATGTATTATCCCTTCAACAAGTGGATCACCATTATATAGAAGCAACGCCATACCACACTTTTAATATTTTGATGGTTTGTGTATCTATACAAGAAAAAACAATTTTGGTCAAGCTGCCTGAAATCAGACTTTCTGTCTTGCAAGGAATTAATCAAAACAGTTCAACAGATGAGTAAGAGAGAAAGAGTGATCAAAAAAAAAATTAAGGTATGAAATAAATTAAAGTAAAAACAGATAGGAGGCTGATTAAGATTTTTTTTTCTATTCAGAGTAAAGTTTTTGGTTTGGTTCTGATCAATTTAATTAAAATCTATAGATGAGTTGTTATTTACATTGGGACTTAATACTTCAGCATAAGAAGAAGAAGCCAAACAACATGTGGACTATATTTCCCAATAAATGTATTATATGCATGAGGGAAGGGGAAAAAAAAAAGAAGATAAGAAAAAGGTTCAAAAAAATCTAATTTTCTAAAACCTATGGAGAATCCTATTCTTTCTAACGAGTGACTTATTTTCTATGTCTAAAAAGTCTTCATTTCATAATTTATTTTAGGGATTAGAAGTTTTTAAAAGTTCAAATGAGTCCCAGTTGTCATGTTAAGCCAATGTAATGACACTGTTATGGGCAATATATCATCAAACTGACATCTTTCTGGTACAAAAGGGGAATGAAAGATAATGGATTATATGAAGGACCTTGAAAAGGTAGGTTTCAGAGTTTAATGATTTCAGCTTACACAGAAATAATTTCTCAGTGTAGCATCCTGGTTCCTCTTGTTCATCCTCTTATTTTATTTTTTCCTTCATTTAGGCTTAAAAAATTGGTAACAATCTACTCATTAACATCTGCTTCCAACAACTCTATTTTTAATAGTGATCTTACTTCAAAACATCCTATATTGCTGTAATTAGCATCACAAGGTCTCTGACAATTACAAATGTTGAAATAAAGAGTCATTCCCTATATATTATGTTCTGGCCATTGTCCATTCTTTTCATGCTATATCAACAAAATCCAATAGAATGATTTTTCCTCAGGCTCAAGACATTCTTTCTCCTTAAAATGCATGTGAAATCTGTATGCATGATAAACAAAAAAGTAAAATGTATTTTACTGATTGTGGCATGTACCCAAAATCATAGCAGAACACTGGAAACACGTAAATTATCTAAAGATCTTGTCAAAAATATCTCTCATTTTATTTGATTCTATTCATACACAAGTACATATATTTAATAAACAGTAAAACAGTTACTAAAGGGAAGGAAAGTAATCCACTGATAAATACCCCATAACATTGTAGGAGCTTCCTGCTGTAATTGGAATTAGACCTTGTACCAGAGTTTGCCACCTCACAAGTGCATATTCTAGTAATTCTGAGTTAGTTGCTCAACTTTTTCAGTCATCAGAAATGGGCATAAAGAAACTGATTCTTAACTTCAAAAAGGTCTTCATAATTGTGGGTGGAAATTTTGGCAAGGAGAAAGTCAAATTCATCCTTTTCATAACTTCTTGAGTTCGGCCTTGCATAGAAGATTCTCACTTGTAAATTCATTTACAGACAAATATCCATCATGGCGTAATTCATGCTCAAAAAATTGCCTCATTACACAGGGAAATTCCTGATGTCTACCACACCTCAGGAAATACTTCCTGCAGTTTGCACCTGTTAACAAGGAACAGAATTATATTTACTCTCCAGAAATACGATTCACAGAACTCGTTAAATATCAATGTGTATTTGGATAAAGCATGTGTTGTAGCCCTTGGACCTGCTGAGCATCAGCAGTTACTGTTCACTCAGCACTGGAAAGGATTAGGCCTTCTAGAAATACTGAAAGACAGAGAAAGTCTCTTGAGGGACCTGTGTATTAAACCAGTAAACAGAACAGTGAATAAATGGAAACAAAAGCAAAAATATTCTTCAGCACATGAACTGTAAAAATGGGTTACTATCAATCATATTTAGGTGCACATATAGTGGCAGCCTGAACTTCCACACTGCTGAACTCCAGGAGATACAGCATTAGCTGCTCAACTTGGTGGAGAGAGCAGAAGACAAGCTGTTGTTCAGATACATAATTAAATGTTATAAGCCCTAAACTGAGAATCTGAAAGCTTTTGAAAACTTGAAAGCTTTATACAAAGATCATTCCTAAAGTGATGGTATGATTTCTTTGTCTTCAAGATTAAGATACAAAGGAATCTATATTTTCAGTGTCTATTTTCAATTTTATAGATGTACTATTTATTTGTCATAGGACGTCACCATAGTCAAGGCTATTTTCTATTAGAAGCTTCATGACGGTTTTCAGTTAAATTATTGTATGTCCTGGAGTTCTGAATGACACAGATATATTGCACAAGTTTAAGAAAAGCTGATTTACTTGCTATCAAATACCATAACCTTACCTTAAAGGCTTATAAATGGGCAGATTAGAGGGTTGGACTCAAATAAAAAGGAAGGGATATCACTACTATGCCATGTCTTCTATGAAGAATTGCCTTTAGACTTCTTCACAAGCTTGTGTTTCATTAAATAACATATCATTTCTATACATAGATGCACAAATATTAATATTTTTTACATACATAACATAAATGTTTATAAGTGTTTTTAACTGTTTATATATATATATATAAAATGTGCACACATGACTAGCCCCGGAAAGAGCATGCTATGCAGCTGGCTTTCAGAATACAGCAATCATTTTTAATTATTTGCATGTGCAAACCTGTATTTGGTAGCACAGATTAATGTGAAGTGAAGCTCATCTGAGGAAAACTAAAATGCTTTAATGGCCACAGGAAGTCAACCTTTTTTGATAATAATTGTCAGAGGTCAGGTTATTAATTATTGCTCTCCAGTGTGCCACTTAGAGACACTGCAAATAGGGATCCATTCAACATGTAGACCACACCAGTTAGAGTAGAACTTTCCCTTCAACCATCTTTGCTCATAGGATTGGTTTAAAATGGTAGCCTCAAAAATTTTGAAAAATCCTGTTGTTGATGGACAACATACACTCCCTCTGGCAAAGAAAAAATCCCATAAATACCATGATCCCATAAATAACCGAAATAGTTAGACATTCCATCAGCCTGTGCTATGCAGAGTAAGTGTGCTCACCAGATGATTTTGTTATTATTGTAATAACTTGGAATCTAAGCAAAAGGTTTAATATTTCCCAGTCCAATTACCAGTTTAAATGCCACTGTATTAAACCTGTGTAGGCTGCTCGAAGATTGACTTCTAATTCACTACACCTGCACCATTCACTTCTGTCACTGCTTAGCTAGTGGAAGCTACCTGAGAGTTCAAGGCTGTTCTTGGACTCTGTTTCACTGCGCCACCTAACCCAGCCCATCTGTTAGCTCTCATCACTGAACTGCACTCCAATCCAGTCTTGTCCAATCCGGCAGAACTTATTCAAAGCCAGAAGACTGCATCACTGGCATCCAGGTGTCTTCTCTCCCCCTTTAGACTGTCAAATACCTCCACCAAGGCTACTTAAGTAACCAGTAGTTACTCACTTGATTTTATCAATGACTGAATAATTTCCTGAAGAAAAAGTATGTTTGAGTCTTTATCTGCCTTCCATAACTATTCTACCACTACAGTGAAGGTATTGGGAGGCCACAAAACTGTGTAGAAGTGGTTAATTCTTGTAGTCAAGTAATGATTTTTGACTTAAGTCTATGCCACCACATAAAAACAGACATGCTTGCCAAGAAGAATTCAGTATATCTTCGCAAGAATGTGGTTTAAAGAGAATTATCACAGATCACTTGCTTTTAACTGGAAAAAAAAGAAAAAAGGAACTGAGTATCCATGAAGACTTGTGCAAGGAATGCTTGCTTTTCTTAAAGTTTTGACTCTCAATAGCACAACACTGTTTCCACAAGAAGAAAAATATGACCACCTGGTTTTTACTCTCACATGCGTATGTATGTAATGTCAAAGTCTGACAGACTCACAGGAGTGTGTGATTTCCTTTTTGTTTTATTTTCACAGCTGTGCATACTTGTTTGTTTCCTGAGGTGAGATTTTAGTAGGACAGAAGGAATTATATGACAGTAAAACAGAAAGGGGGAAAATTACTGAAAAGAAGGAAATAAAAAGCCTATGAAAACATAGAAAGGAAGTAAAAAGGGAAAATGGAGGGATGCTGATGTAAAGGGCCTGAAGGAGAGAACAGTACAGAGCTGAATCAAGAAGCAATTCAACACAAGGGAAAGAATATCCAGATTAAAAACACTAAAAGTCACCTGGCTTGAGGATGAGAATGGATGTGACATTATCTAGGATTGTGACAAACATTTTTTTGGCTACAAATTCTCCTTCCCTTGTTCATGATTTGGCAAATGTTTTTTTCCCAGCATAGACTTCCCAGCATGATTGTCGTGGTTTAGGCCGATTCAGAATGACATCGTGTCAGAATGACAGATGGCCCTTTCC
>JAOXJM010000012.1:87361619-87374244 GCA_026413425.1 Tringa solitaria
TGATCTTTAAGGTCCCTTCCAACTCTAACCATTCTATGATTCTATGATTCTGTGATTCTATTCTATGATTTTTGTAGATGGATCCCAAAATAGTAAAGATGCCCCCTGCCCCTTCCCCTAGAGCTGAAATTCAGCATTCCAAAAGCACAGCAGCATTGCAACCCCCCTCATCTGAACACCAGTTTTTACCACCCTACAGTAGTGCTCATAGAATATTATTTTTCATCTATAGTATAGTTAGACCAGAAATTTAACCTCACATTATTGGAAAAAAACACCATTTATGTAATGCCATTTTCCTTCTTTTCTGAGAAGGAGAAAAGTATATAGAAATGGAAATTATTTTAAAGACTTCTACAAATAGGTACATGGGGTAGTTTTGTTCTTTTGCTCCTCTATATTATCCATTACTTTGTCTACATCATTCATAAATGTTTAAATGGTAAGTGGAATTAACAGTGAATTCAAATAAGTGTTAAATAGTCTACTGATTTTTTTCTTCTTCTGGTCTATTTTGATTAGCTTGTCTCATATCTAAACTCTGTAAAGATGAACAGACACTAGCATCTTGCTTTCCTAATGGGTAATAGAGCTAAATGAAACACAGAAATAGTGGAACTTAATGTCATATTCTATATGCATACCCTTCTCAAAGAAACTACAGATGAAATCTTCACAGGAAACTAAACATACCCAAGAGCAGGTGGAGTACTATTGAGGCATATCTCTTATGTAGGATCTGGAAGATATGCAATTATGCTACAGTCTCTCCTCACTTTTGGATGTTTCATCAATAAACCTACACATCGTTCTATCTAGCTATCTAGAAAGAACCCCAAACCACCCTTCTATAAGAAGGCACTTTTGTAAACTGCCACAGATGGGAGAGCATTCTCTCCACAGTCGAAACTCCTCCTACAATCATCTTTTAATTTGTAAATATAAAAATGGTGGAAGATGAATACAGCCTCTAAGAAAGCTATCAGAATGTAGAAAACCTCTGGCAATTACCAAAGCATATGCTTATGAATAGGAGAAGTCTGAAAGAAGCAGTTGTAAGAAAAAAGTAAAAAGATGAGAAGATATTTAACACATTTTAGTTCACATTTATTAAAGAAAAATCTAGTAAATCCTACTGAAAGCTGAAGGTCTATTTTGAACCTGTTCTGTATAAGTATTCTGACAGTACAGGGGTGATGTCTGATTGTTGCATGTTAACTGCAGACAGACAGTTGCATATTAACTGAAAAGCGATTTCTTGAATACTGAAACACAGAAGTACGTATTTAAAGGAAAACAAAACAAAAGGTTCTCCTTTCTAGAAAGAGGTGAGAATTTAGTGTAGGGAACTAGACTGCCACATAGCACTAGATGTGGAGGTAACTGTATTGCCTCAGGAAATTAAATGTGGTTTTGAAAGATGCTTTATTTTCTTCACTTACCACTTTCATCTTTCTTTCAGGGGATGAGGTGGGTGAAAGACACTACCACCAGCCTAGAATTCCCACAGGACAAGTCAAGTGACATCCCAAGCCCCTTCTGCCTGAATGCTCAAATAACTTGCTCTTTTTGTCCCTTTGACTGACTAGAGAGCTGTTCCCTATCTCTCCCATCCACTGCAGAGAATCTCTCCATTCCCCTAAAAGCTTCCATTGCCCCACCTCCACCCCATTTACCACAAATCTCCAAGTTTCGGTTTTCCTTCTGCTCCAGCTCTCCTAAATATCCTAGAGCTACCATTTCTTTTCCCTTCAGATCTTCTCCTACCTATTCCTTTTTCCCTGTTCTCACATTCCCTAACACAGATGCTCCATAACAGCCAAAGCTGCTGAGCCTGTTCTGTCTCAAACACCTTCACTACTGGCAGAGCCCACAACCCTACACTTCCACCTGCTTTCTGGTGCCTCCCTGGGCACCGCAGCTGGTGCACCCCATTCTTCTCCCAAAGGTGAACACTGGACTCTTGCTCTGAATGTATTGCAGAAACTTCAGGCATAGCTGGAACAACCTTCTCATGTGACAACCTGAGGGGAGAAAAAATGACACACACAGGAAAAGAGGAGGATGTGACCTGCCCACCTTCCTTTCTTATCAGTTAATTGAAGCACTATAGATCCCACTTCACAGCAATTTTGACTCAGTCCAGATATATTGGTTAGCAGTCTTTGCTCCTTCATCTTTCCTGCCACTGTTTGGACACTGCTAAGACAAGTAAAAATAGCAGATAGACTTTCACTACCCATTTTCTCCTCCTTGTAGATGGCCATGCAAGGAGACCACTGATAATTTACTCTCTTGTAGGATACATATGCTAAACCACAGTCTGGCCCAGCACACTTAGTATTGGAACGTATCACAATGGATTTACAACAATACATTTTAATTAATCACCCTCCAGAGTTTCAGCTGGAATTAATACCACACGGCCATATTTGGAATTGTTTTTAAATCAAGTGTGCCAATACAACATTTTTCCCCACTCAGTCAGTCTTTGAATTTGGCAATAAAACTGGCTGAATTTTTGCCAAGGTGATTCATTTCATCCAGACCTCTAATTGTATTTGGACAATTAAGGAGAGAGGTGGGAGCAGTTCAACAAGTCAAGAGGATTTTATAAATAAAAATTTGTCTAGTATAATGGGAAGCATTAACTACCAAGTAAAATGATACAAATAGAAAGATAATGTTCGCTGAAGAAAAATAAAAACAAAACCTGACCTTTCTACAATTATGCAGGTTGATTTGCTGGATGAGAAATCTAGAGAGGCTGGAATGAAACAGGAAAATGAATGCAGAGTCATAAAAATCCAGGCCTATATAACTAGTAAGTAAAGTCTGCTATGCCAAGACAACAGAGACTGTACCTTGAACCCAGCGGCTACAGAGAGACCACGCTGGTCCTTAATTTAAGATATTTCCCATTATGCTATTTTCCCCAGGTTCCAGTTACATAATGCACTAGAATACATATGGTAAGGGTGGTCATGGACTAAATGAACTCAATGGACATTTGTGGATATTTATGGACATTCATGGACATTTTAAAGACATTTTACAGACATTCCATGGGGGTGGTCTATAGACTAAGGGAATGATATCTGGGTATTGTATCAAAAGATGGGAAGGGGAGTGGTGGTTAATGACATTTTATTGGATAGTTTGGGACCTGAGCATGACAAAAATGGTATGGAATAGGGGTGGAGAATGTCTTAGTTTCAGCTGGGATAGAGTTGACTTTCTTACTAGCAGCTGGTATAATGCTGTGTTTTGGATTTGGGATGAGAATGATGTTAATAGCACACTGGTGGTTTTGGTTGTTGCTAAGAAGTCAAGGCCTTTTCTGCTCCTCACACTGTCCTGCCAGTGAGCACAATGGGACTGCACAAAAAAGCTGGGAGAAGATATAGCCGGGACAGGTGACCCCAACTGACCAAAGGGATATTCTTGGGATATGACATCATGCTCAGTACACAAAGCTGGAGAAAGAAGAAGGAAGTGGGAGACATTCCAAGTTATGGCGTTTTGTCTTCCTGAATAACCATTACATGTGATGGAGCCCTGCTTACGTGGAGATGGCTGAACACCAACCTGCCCATGGGAAGCAGTGAATGAATTCCTCGTGTTGCTTTATTTGCATGCACAGCTTTTGCTTTATTCGTTAAACTCTTTATCTCAACCCACAAGTTTTCTCACTTTTTACTCTTCTGATTCTCTCACCCAGTGAGCAAGTGAGGGAGTTACTACTGGGGTTAAACCATGACAGTAACAACCATTTGATTGGTTTAAATCAACATAACAGCAGATTCTGATTTAAACTATGTTTGTGTTTGATCTGCCCTTTATTCTACTGACAAAACATTTGTTGTGGAAACACCATGAGTTTTACTACATCAAATTTTATCTCTGTGAATACACAGTTCCCACTGGAAGAAATCAGAGTAGAGCTCTGTCCAGATCAAGCTGTACATTTTTTAGGGAAGAAAAGTAATACTCAAAATCAGCAGGTGTTTAGATTTACAGAGAGCACACAATTGGACTTTTTAAAAAATGAAACATGAATAATCACCAGTTATTTTTCTTTCCAGCACTTCATAGACAGAAAATCAGTCTCTATATTGTACTCCAAACAAGCGATGCTAGAATAACAATTCACTTCCTTAGCTTTATCGGTACAGCATCACAAATCAAGTTTGACATTGTCAAAACAACACAAGAAAACTTTTTTAGACTTGTTTTTCCAATGCCCTGAATAGTGATTCTCCATATTCTGCTCGAACTGTTCCTTTTCACCAGAAGACAGTTGAAGGCAAATGTAATCATTTTCTGAATCATTTTTAAAGTAACCAAGAGACTGATTTTCCATTGTCCTGAAGAATGTGTAGTCATTTAGATGGTGCAGAATGGTCCCAGTTCAGCAATCTGCTTAAAGTACATGCCTGACTAAGTGTGTGAATAGTCCCATTGATTTCAAAGGGAGTACTAACATCCTTAAAGAGAGGTGCACCTGGGGAAAAACTAAAAGAACTAAATCAGAGCTGGAGTAGGAGTCAGACTCTCCAGCCTGGATACTGGCAGCTCACAGCACACACCTAAATGTCTGCAGAGTGTGGGACCACATCCAACTCTTTTGTAACACCTGCTTAGACTGAGCTAAAGAGTGACTAGGCTGCTAGTTACAAGTTCTCAAAAAAATAATGGCCTGCAACAGGCTGTCAGACAACTGCAGTGCTGTTTTAAGCAAATAAAAAACATTATTTTATTTGATGTGGTTGTGGATGCTGATTCATCTCTATATGGAATAATTGTGTGAAACCTCTAAATGCACAAGATTGTGTAAAACCAGTAAGTCATCTAAATAAATAACAGAATGTAATAAAATTTATGATATTTTTAATTTAATTCAGAATGTAATAAGAGAATTATTAGTAAGCTGTAGAAACTGATCAAAGTTGACAAATGATAGATCATATCTTTGAAACACAGTTTCTACGTTCAGAGCAGGATTACTCTGTTTCTGCAACTAAGGTCCCCAGGGGTGATAAAACTAAAAGTCATCAGGTACATTTAAACAGACTGAATTATGTATTGGGGGTTTTTTTGCATTATAAATTTATATGTGATCAGTTGCATTAACTAAATTTGGACTAACAATTTTTAAAAGATATACACAAAAAGCAAAGACAAATAGAGGGCTGGTAGATAGAGTAGGTTTAAAGATATTCTAATAACTAAATTTTTAATAAGCAATATTAATGACATTTCACAGTTTGAGTTGCTTCACAGGTTGGCTACATTTCTTTTTATAGGTGTTTAATTTCATTTCATATAAAGCAGGACATAGATTGAAACAGTTATTAAAACTGCACTAAAGAGTTTTGAAATAAATATTCTTTTTTCTTTAACTTCTAACCACTATTGTTGTAAACAGAACAAGTTTTAAGATTTTAGGTATACAAATGATGTATTAAATAGAAACTCTGTAGGTTTACCTCTCCAAATCATGAAGTTGCACTAATGTACACAACTCTAACAAATAGCTTTGACATTCTCAGACCTTGTAATGTGGCTCTCCAGGATTCCATCTCCCTCTCTGCTTGTTCCACCATGCAAAGACGTTTTGCTACCATTATGTTACGATCTCAGGCCACAGGTTGTCTGTGGATGGTCTAGGGAAGGATCTCTGCCACCATCTATTGGTGAACTGCTGGAAGAGAGCAAGAAGGCCTTATTTCCCTCTCTACTTCTCTCTTCTCAGGAGGAGCTTTCTGTGCCGAAGTCCTCTGGACCCATAGCTACCCTTCTGCCTACACCCGTGCCATAGAAAAATTAAATGTGCATGCAATGAAACCTGCTGAGTGAACTGGTAGTGGCCTCCATCTGTCATGTACTAGACCTATTAACCTCACCTCCGGGCAGGCAATATCAATTCGAGAACATGTCTCGTGGCACAATCCAGCCACCAGAGTGTTTCTGTTTGACACTAGGTAGTGTCCCTGGGCCCTACATCACAGCTAAAGGCAACAGCATAATAAATTACTACACAGAGACAATAGCACCACTTACAACATGCCTCTAAATATATAACAGCCTGCCAGGATACAGGCACTAGGCAATGCTCTAGATAGACATACTGTAAAATATTCTAATCAGCATAACCAAAGAAATTTAATATGCTCAAATTTTTAAGTGGGACCACAAGTCAGTGTGTTGAATTCAAGAACTGTTAGGCATAAAAGTTACACTCTTCTTATCCAAACCTTACACCAACATGATATTGGCACATGTGAGATCAAAAGATCAAGAGCGTCCCTTGACATCTTTTCTTCTTTGAATCCCTCCCATTATACCTTCACTTGTTGTGCCACTGTGTTTACTTCAAGCTGTCACCCACAAGAGCGGTAGCAATTTCTTTCTCTTGCCAGTGAAAGGACTCCCTCAAAAATCTTTGTGTATCTGTATTCAATCTAGTACTACACACTAAATTAGACAGAACATTCCTACCATCTGTTCAGACTAGCTGTAAAGAGTTGCACAGACGTCAGTTTCATTGCACAACAACAAATTTTATTGGTCTTAGTAACCCCAGGGACTATACTACACAGTGAGCACCATCTACTGGCATCCAATTATTCATACATGTATGTAGATATAAAGCATTTCTCTATTCCTGAACCTAACAAAATTAATCTTTAAAGAATTATAATTTTTTTTTTTTTAACGATCTGCAATTAGGTGTCTGTTTAGATCACTGCATGGTAAGAGCTACATTTTTGGCCTGGAACAGAAAAAATAAATAGATGTTTAAAATACATTCTTTTAAATTAATATAAACACACACATACTTTAACATACAATTTGTATATAAACACACATACAAACACATATAGTAATGATAATCTTGGTTTTAAATAATTTGCTCTTTACTTTTATCATAGGAAAGCCTACCAAAAGCAAAAAAAAAAAAAGCTTAATCCCACAGTAATAACTTCAGATAATGCAGCATGAATATGTTTTATTGATATTCTGAAAATCATCTGCAGAAAGGTTCTGAAGAGGGATAGATTTTGAACTATGAATTTAATTTGGACAAGTATTTGTTACTTATATATTATAAGAAATGCACTTTCCACGAACTCAGGATGTTCTGAAGGAAGGTTTGATTTTCTTCTAAGCCTTATACTTTCTGTAAGGAAAAAGAGCAATGATCTATTGTCTTGCATTTTCTTCTGATCCAATCCATATTATTTCATGTTATTCAATTAGCATGTTTTAACAGCAAACCGATTTAACCAGTCATACTTCATTACTTCATAGGAGTGGTAGAGTTTGGATCTGATGTTGTTTGGTGTCTGTTTATTCTCTGTTGGTATTGTCATTGCACTCTGCAGGCAGTTTGTTTAAAAGGGGCCATTTTCATTTTAACAGTAAGAATATACAGAAGTTTTAGTCCAATTTAACTAATGGAAAAGGCAGAAAAGGCTCTCATTTACAGAATCACAGAACCTTCACGGTTGAAAGGGACCTTTGAGATCATCGAGTCCAACCACAAAAACAAAACAAAACAAAAAAAAACCAAAAAAGACCACCACACCAAAGAAACCCGCAAACAGACACAAACCCACAATCTTGGGCACTAGAGCATGCCCTGAGGATCCATGCCTACACATTTCTTCAATACCTCCAGGGATGGTGACTCCACCACCTCCCTGGGCAGGCTGTCCCAGTGCCTGACCACCCTCTCAGTAAAGTAATTCTTCCTACTATCTAATCTAAACCTCCCCTGCCCCAACTTCAGACCATTTCCTCTGTTGCTGTCATTATTCCCTTGGGAGAAGAGCCCAACCCCCACCTCTCTACACCCTCCTTTCAGGTAGTTGTAGAGGGCAATGATGTCTCTCCTCAGCCTTCTCCAAACTAAACATGCCCAGTTCCCTCAGCCTCTCCTCATTTGATTTGCTCTCTAGACCCCTCACCAGCTTCGTGGCTCTCCTCTGGACACGCTCCAGCAGCTCAAAGTCCTTTCTGTAGTAAGGGGCCCAGAACTGAACACATTTAGACCTTGTGTTTTCTAGAAAAGGTAAAGTTTGCACAGAATGATGTTTTTCTTCACTTTCAATTTCATGCCTTAAGAAAACTCTCAGGGCTATGTCCATTCTACACTAGTTAATTGAATGTGCGCAGGAACTTTCCCTGAGTAGAAGTAGCATGGAATAGCTTGGATCTGTGATGGCAAATCCTTTTAGTCTCCACCACAGGGATTGCTGCTGGCAAGTTGAGCATTGGGAATGGCCCTTGAAGTGATGTAATACCCAAGACGTGCCAAGAAATTGTTTGGGATTAGCTAATTTACACTTCAGGAACACAGAAATAGTTTAACGGAATAGACAATCACATGCCAGTGCCTAGAAATGCTCATTGACTCTGATTAATCTACCAGCATAGACACAGCCTTAGAGGATTAAAAAATGAACCTCATCCTAGAGACAGGCTAATCAAGATGTACTTCCCAAAGCTGCATATTATGTCATGGCAAACCTGGAACCTCACATACAGTGCACTGATTTTCTCATTTGAGGCACATAATGGGAACGTTATTCAGCCATGCAGAAAAATTACATCATTGTGTTTGACATGATTGACATATACATGCCAATCATCAAACTTATTCAGAACAGTGACTCTGGACTGTAAAAATATGTATCACAGAAGAAATACATTTATGGATATTCTCCTGATATTCACCATCAGCTAAATTGTGAGCTTCAAGGTATTCCAGAATATCATCTAACATCAAGAGATAATAAAGCTTATCAAACAAACTGTGTTAAAATTCTAGTAATAAAGCACTGTCTTAATCAAATATTTTTACACATTTTTAAAATGGGTAATAGCACTGAAATATCCATAACCTTAAGTTTGAAAAAATAACCTGTCCTGTTTTCAGCTGAGATAGAGTTAATTTTCTTCCTAGTAGCTGCTGTGCTCTGGATTTAGTACAAGAATAATGTTGATAACACATATTGTTTTAGTTTTAGCTAAGTAATCCTTATATTAAGTCAAGGACTTTTCAACTTCTCATAGGAGCTGAGAGGGAGCACAGACAGGACAAGCTGGCCAAAGGAATATTCCATACCACAGACATCATGCTCAGTGTATAACTGGGGGTGTGCCAGGGGGACAGGTATTGGCAATGGCTGCTCGAAAATAGGCCTGGCATTGGTCAGAGGGAGATGAGCAGTTGCATGGTGCATCACTTGTTTTGTGTATTCTTTTATCATTATTATTGTTATTTTCTCTTCCTTTGCTGTCTTATTAAACTGCTTTTATCACACCCCACAAATTTTACTTTTTTTTCCTAATTCTCTCCCCAACCCCATTGGGGGTGGGGGGCAGTGAACAAGAAGCTGCATGGTGTTTGGCTGCCTGCTGAGTTAAACCATGACAGAATCCTATGTATTTTAACGCATTATCTGATCCAGAACAATAAAGGCAACAGTTTGGAAGTAAAATCCATGCAGTATAGTGGCTCTAGAATCATTGCCTAGCTTTCTCAATATTTGGTTCTAGATGAAGATGATATTTCCAGAGCAAGGATTAAGTTTCAACTCTAAATGCCAGTTATCTTCTGAACCCTATAAGGCTTCTGTGAGACAGCATGTACATTTGGACTAGACCCACATTACCCTTACAGCTGCAGTCTTACAGCTATTCTTCCACTTTGAATTGAAATAATGAGTTAAGCTTACATCCTCTCCTGGCATACTATACTCACTGAATTCTCCTCAACATAAAATACTCCTTTAAGCAAAATATTTTGTTGGTCTAAAAAGCCATTTAATTATACAGCATTGTACTGGATGAATGAAAATGCATTATCAAAAAGGCTACCAAGCTTTAGCAGTGGATTTCTATACAGTTCTACTACTTCTGCCAAATGTAATTAAGACCTTCAATTTCCAATGTTAATTTTACAAACAGAAAACACAAATGGAGGTATTTATTTTATATTGTACCATACCTTTCTCAATTAGTGAGAATAAGTCTTCCTCAGACTGATAGTTCTTCTGAAGATTTCCTTTCCATGCTTTCACATAGGATTCTATATGTGCTTTTAAATTGATTGCTCTGGAAAGGCACATTTAAAAAATTGCAATAAAAAATACATCAATATTTAAACACATTAGATACTCTTGAACTTTTACCTTGAGCAGTTTTCTTCAATTTGCATAAAAATGTATTTCTTTAAGGGTTGAGAAGAAACTGGAACATGAAGATACACACTTTAAAAATAGGCATGCTTAATGCTTACTTTAAGGAATATTTTAGCTAGATAAAAAGTTTCAAGTTCAGGAAGAATTAAATGGAATATTAAGGGCAAAAGTCACGGTAAGTGTAATACATACAAGAAGCAGAAAGCAAGGAGAATTATTTTAATGAAACTTTAACCTTCTAAATTCTCTCCAAATGTTAGTGTAGCATTGCAAATATTTTAATTTGAAAACTACATTTTCTACTTTTCCTTCAAAGTTTCTGAGGGAAGCACCAGAGTTTCTGTGAATATCAAAAATTGAAATCAAATTACAATCCCTCCACCTGCACCCCATGGGCAGCATTGCCTTTGTTAATAAGATGTCTTGATGCTCATGCATCTTGATGAAGATCGAGATGCCTGAGCACCAGGATGCTAAATTCTACTTGGAACCCTACTGCTTGCCAAAATGATGCAGGCTACTCCTGGCACTTCCTTGCTTTTGCTTAATTCTACACATTGCTATCTACATTTGTACTGAAGTATTTATGCTGATTTGTGATCACCACTGTACAAACTGATCTGTGATCACCACTGTATAAAAAATTTCTTGGGAGTTTCAGACATGAACACAAAAAAATAAATAAATTGGTGTTACCTATAAGAAATGACTGCAAAATACAATAGTACTTGGAAAAAAAAGTATCTTAGATATAAAATCCTCACGTAGCTGTATAAAACAAATAGATACACACCAGGCATATAAGGACCATCTCACTACTTTTTGTAAGACTGCCTTTACAGCTACAATCATTCCTAGTCTCCCCCAATTGTTATTGTCGATACATTCAGAAAAAGATTTTGCTTCCCATTGAAGTTACAAGATACCACCACCACAGGTACTTTCCATTTCCTCAAGACTGATTGCATGGATTCCAAGTTTTATTTTCGATAAACTAAAGATGGCTGCTAGTTTACTTGTACACCTTAGAAGCCCACAAAAGACAGTAACTTGTGAGAAGCATTTATTTCACTCCTGATGCATGCATACTTGAGATGTAACTGGAATAGAGTCAATACAGGAATCACAACAAACAACAGTTACATTACACCAACTTGTGATCACCACATTGTTAAGCTATGCTTAAATCAAAATCAGTGTCTGGGGTTTCTACAAGGTGACAAAAACTGGTAGCTGTTTAGAACAAAAAACTTAAAAGAGTACAGTGCCAGATAGATGGAAACTGCAGGTCAAGGGGTAGTAACGAGATATACAATGCATGAGTGCCCCTTAGCCTCTCAAGGTAGTGACATTAGAAATTAACCTATCACCAGCAATTGCCTTGTGGCTGTAAACTGGCAATAGCATCGTATCAGTTTATCTTGGTATTGTGCTGTTGGTAGCACAGTGTGCTTAGGTAAAGAATAAAAACTATCCTCTAAATTGCAATAATGTAAACCCGCCAGAGAAGAAAGATCTTTCTTTCCTTTCTAATGTATCACTTAAAATACAATTACTCTCAGGATTGCAAATCAGCTAGAGGGCATCCCTGATTATTACATGGGAAATCAAGGTCTGTACTCCACAATAAAAATAAGTACATTAGACTAATGATCACCCTAAAACCAGATTTTTTTTATTTGGTTTAGTGACTAGTTTAATTTTGCATAACATGAAGTTCAAATTTATTTCTTTGATCTACAGGACTGTTCTCTAATCACATAAGCTGGATATGGAACAAGCTCATTAGCTAGTCTGGTCAATTTGTTTGTAGACACAAGACAGTTTCCCATAGCTTCTCTAACTATTATGAAGCACTTAAGATCCAAATCAAAGGGCTTTCATTATATTCACAACATACTTTATCTCTTAGCATTACAAATTTTCCCTGATACTCATCTTCTCCTTATATTTATCTCTCTCTACATTTCATAACAAAGTCTGTATCTGACTTAATTTTCTTTGCTTCAGGGTTTGAAATCTACTTAGCATAACATGGCTGTTCTCAGCCAAATGTTGCTAATACTCTCTGTAACCAAATTTCTCTGCTATAGAAAGCCTTTTACATTTTGGACTGAAATTTGTCATGGTTAGGAGCAGATTTGAAAGTAATTTAAGCCCTTAACTCTATTAGAAAACCAGAGCAGTTAGAGGTCTAATTAACTTCAATGATTTGTGCCTTAGATCTTAGGGATGCAACTCTTTCTAAAGGGTACGTGTGGGATTTGAAAAATTTTACTGAAGCCTGTCACATACCAGATGTACAGAATGAATGATTTTGAGCAACCACAAATATCCAGCTGTCAGGTAATCATTTCTTATTGAAACCTTACATGTAAAGAGAAGTAAGAAGCAAACCACTGCTATATGTCAAA
>JAOXJM010000012.1:87374972-87391238 GCA_026413425.1 Tringa solitaria
GTCAAATTAAAAAGGCAAACCCCACAATATACATTTACAGTATGTGGATTTACATGAGTTAGAAAGGAAAATAACTGAATTCACATTCTAAATGTGTTTGGTCCCCACCATAAGTGCAGCTACTGTTTAAACACCCTAAGTTTTAGAACAAACATCAAGTCAAACTGTCTTTGTTAGCACATTCATGTATAAGCCTTAAGACAATACAGGATTTTTAACAACAATTGGAAAAGAATTAAAAAATAAGGCTTACTGAAAAGAGCCATGGAGTTGTAGAACTTCACCATTGGTGATGACAACCAGAATCTAAAATGCCAGACAAATATGCAGAAAGGTCACAAGTACATGGATAAATCCTGAATAAATGAAAGCATGTGCACTCCCATCATGTACTAAAAAAGACAGAAGAGATGGAACAAATATTTATATGACTTATCTATCCTTTTGATGGAAACTAATTTCCTTCATTGTAAACTAGATGATTGAATAAAACAACCTAGGGAAATTTCCTTGAGAAGCCTCATATGTAAAGTACATAGTACTAACCAACAATTAATTAATCCTGTAATATAAACTGTGAAAAATCAAATCTGCACTACAAAGTGTATTTGGAAATGATAACATACCTTTCAAAGAAAGCAAGTTCAACGTCAGTATGAGGACAAAAAAATATCAAAGCTCAAAATGTAACAATTTAGCTGAGAAAGCTCTCCTGCTATATTCTCCTTCCATCACTGATGGAGAAGACCACCCCTCCCCAATATTCCCCTCTACGTATCTCTTTAAGATGCCAGTTTATTGAGACATGTAAGAAGGCTTTAACCCTCCATATCCACCATCTCAATGGCTTTCATCTCTCAGCTCCCCTGGCATCACATACAGCAGCAGAGCTATAATAAAGCAGCAGGCAACTTGAGTGAATGGGGCAGATAAAGACTCTTCCCCTGCCAGCAGCTTTCCTTCCTCATCACCTTCTTCACTCAAACTCTAGTTCCAAGCACCATGCTGGGCTATGACTGAGACAAAGAGCCTGAGCTCCAGCTCCATTGTCTCCAACAGGCTTGTGATTCATGACAAAGCTTTAGAAACTAGGAAGCTTGCCCGCACCCATGTGCACAGTTAACACAAGGATTCTTACTGACAGCTTGGTTCCTAGGGTGTGACATGCTTACTGATGACTGAGTGGACCTCCCCCAAAAGACCAAATGGTTTCTAAAACACGAAAGCTACAAAGGTTATCTGAATAAAAAAAATCTAAACTTTTAAATATAGAAAAATCTAAGCAATGTGGGGAAACAGAGGAGGGCTGATAAGCACTCCACGATGCAGCCTTGGTCAGGAGACCTATCTTTCTTTCTTCCAGCCAACTCAGGTTTCTTTTTTCTGAGTTGCAGCCACCTGGGAAAGCTCCTACCATGTCCAATGTTTCTGGCTCATTTCCCAGCCTGCAACTGTTTTTCAACATGCAGGAGATGCAGGCTTCCAACTGCAAGCTCAAATTCTCTTGTAGTCTTACCCTCTAATCTCTTAAATCTTTTCCACCTTGAGCAAGCTCAGTAACTTCCAAAGATCCCACTTGCTTCTAGAGGATTTTACCAGACTCTTTTAAAGGAACAGGAACAAACAAAATGAAAGGGATAATGGGCAGTAACCTACTCTTAGCATAAGCCCATGCACTATATACCCCTGCATAGCATCTATTGGCAATTAAATTGCTTATTTGGAGCAGTATCTGTTCTCAGTAGATCCACACAATTTTTTAGTCCTTGTTACCACGTACCAAACCAGAATGGACTATGGCATGTAAATTCAAATTCTTTTCCCATTACTCTTTCTGCTTCCAGTGTTGAGTGCATCACACTGTGACATTCTTTTCCTGCACTACAGCATTGTCAAATATTTCAGCATCCATAATTGCTGCAATTCCATTTCACAGAGTGAAAGCCTCTTCCGAGACTTTGAAATAGATTTACATTCCTCAGGATAAATTCTCCAGTCTTTTACCCCAAAAAGGATACATGCAGAAGTACCTCTGCATGTAGTACATGCTGCCTTTCAGACAGCTTAGCTGTATCTTAGTGATGGAGCACTTGCTCAAGCAGGCATAAGTAAGGCAAAGGTAGTGAGTACAGGTACATGCAGGTGAGTGAGGCGGAGCACACAACTGTACTTGTAGCTCTCAAAGAGCAGCTCAGCTGCTCATCAGTGCTGGAATGACAGCATGACACAGCTGGCACTTTTCCCAAATGGGAGGACTGTCTCCCAGCACAAGGTTCCTCTTCCTCAGGTTCTCACGGGGCCACAGTCTCAGTGGAGGAGAAAAGCATGGAGAGGTTGGTGTCTCCTAGCAGTGGAACAGAAGAGACCATTGCCAGTCAAGTCCTGGCCTCAGCTGGCAGTGCTGCTAGTGTTCATGGGTTGAAACACAATTGCTCCAGCTCTGCTTTTCTCCTTTGTTCCTGGGAAAGTCACACATGGAGCTGCGGTCTCAGTTGGAGCCACGCCACTAGCAACCCCCTCCCAGCACTTAAACAGCAGCATGGTACGAATGAACCTGAACTAGAGTTTGCTTTCCAGCTGAGAGGATGCTGGAAATACCTTCCACTCTACCTTCAGCACTGTTTTGTCCACACTGCAAATCAGAACAATCAGGCACAATTCTGACCCTATCCTTCTTGGTGTAGGCAAGCTCAGGCTGAGGCAATTGGTTGCACAAAGTTTGAATGCCCACTGACTCCAAAAGGATCTACCTCTGTTTTTCTGGGTAAAGGAATAAGCCAGTCACCAGGCACCATAACAGATCTAACCAGGTCATACCCTGTTTCTGCTCTTCACCCTGAAACTGTGGTTTCTATGTCACTGTATCCGCAAGGCAGAGTCAGATAATACAGGTATTTCTAATGGTTATTAAAGCTTTTTGTAATGCAGCAGCATGAGTCACAGCTATAAATCCTATTATTCTTCAGTGAGACATAAGCATCTGTGCACCCACAGCCCCTTTTGAAAGCATGCAGTTCTACACTTTTCAAAATGTAACCCACAATACAAGCTTAAATCACAGCAACTCATTTCAAAACACTGGGTTTAGTTTGATAGAGAAACTTACTTTTCAAACCACATGACTATTTTTACTCACTAGATGAACTGGCCAAAAAACATTTAGACTTGTTTATTGCTACAGATGTCATTGTGACATAAACCTTACACACTGCAGAAACATGAAATTCAATAAGCAAATTGGTAGAAAGGTTTTTTGATTTCTCTGTGACATTATGCTCCAGAAGGAAAAGGGAACTGCATACCACACCCCCGCCTACTAGCTCTGAATGATAAATAAATGACTAAGTTTACATCATTGCCCTTAACCAGTAGAACACTTTTTTTTCTTTCATGGATTTTAGAATACCTTACTCCTTGTTTCCCTCCAGCATTTATCTTTCATTTTAATGACAAAATCCTTTGAATGCTGTTTCCAGCAAGTCCTACTAAGAAATAAGAATTAGAATTATAAATCTCAGATTGTATGAAAATTTATTAGAATTTTCTGTTTCTCCATGAGAAGAATAAAATGGAATACATGTCATACATGTGATATGACTGCATTAGGAAAGAGTGATCCTACAGGCAGTTAAGAAATTTCTAATTGAAGAATAATGCACAAAACTAACAATATAAAAAAACACTTGTAGCAAATTCCAAATGTATAGCAGATGACTTAATACATTTTCCTCTGTTTTTTCCTTATAATGCTTGAAATCCTCTCATTTGCCCAGACTGCCTTAAAAGCTCTGTTTAATTGATTGTATAGGCAATCAGATGTTGCAGAGAGATGCAGGGCAATTCCTTCTAGAAGATATGTACATAATCAAAAAAAGTGAGTTTGCTGCCTTGATTGAAAAAATGTTGTAGGTGCACAGGTATTGCCTCTGGCAAGCAAACAGCACAAGCAAAGAAAAAGCATTATATGGTGCCAAAACATAAATCAGGGTTTTTCTAAGAAGTATAACAACATTTTAGGTCTGGTCATGATCCAAGGAAATTCAGTGTAAGCCTCCTATTAACTTAACAAGGATAAAAAACAATTTCTTAATTAGCAAAATCATATTCATGTCTAATATTTGAGCTAAACACTTACACAGTTGCCTTCAGATAAATTAGCTACCAGTACAATACTGTTAATATTCCTCATGAATTGCATAATGAGAAAAAAATCAGTGTATTTGTGTATTAAACTTGAAACTTAAGTAATATTAAAAAGAAAATACTTTCAATAAATAATATAAATTTTAAAGTCAACTCTGCAAAATTTTCAGTTTTCAAACACTTCTTGTTTTTATTATAGCACTAGTTAACAAAACAACAGCAGACATTGTGAAGTTTAAGTAATATAACTGGACGTATTATGTTGGGGTTTTGTAAGTTAAGCATACAGGGCAAAATTTTCCACATGAATTTCATGGTAACTTTTGATGAAAAATCACAGTGAGAAATAATTGTGACAGAATGGAGGTATTGAAGGATACTGTTCTACCTTAGGAAGCCAGTAAAAAGTAGAGACAGTGAGTCAACATGATGTGTCAAAGACATATAAGACTACAAGAAACTAAGCACAATACATGTAACGGATATGACAATATCATTCTGGAAAAGGATAGTCAAGAATAATGTGCTAATGCAAAAGTGAAAATCTGCTACAGATTCTTAGGATTAGACTGAAATACGATTTCTGAGAGCTTATGTTATCAGAGAGGCTAATATTGGAATTGCATCATCATTATGAGATTAAATTCACAAGTTACTGGTAGAATTTCTCACCAGTTTATTGTAGGGCCAAATTCCTGGAAGGATGCAATAACTGGTTGATCTGAAATTGTCCTTGACAATATTTTAGCATGACTTTGACAAATACTTAATAAATTCCAGAAGGACCCATCAAGGAGCTGACCCTGTAGTTGTGACTTGAGTCCACAAAAAAACCCCAAACCAACAAACAGAATTAGCCCCATAGCACAGGTTTTCCATTACATATCACAAGGTGAAAAACTAGGACACCAAGTCAGTGAAGTGAGCTGGACAGAGAAAGGAAGGGATTTCAGGAGTCAAAGAAGTTAAAACCAAGAAATGTTTGCCCCTTTTCTTAGCTTTTTATTAACAGAGAGGAAAAAAACTGCTTGGTTAGCATGGCTGCTGATGGAGGACGTCCAAACAATCTATGAACTTCTAACAGCAAACACTCTAAGTAAACTACTCCCAAGCAAAAGTGTCAGTCTGAAATTGATTCACAAAGAAAAGATGAATTTGCTAAAGTCTGCATCAGCAAATAGAATCACTTCCCAGTATCAGTGTCAGATAATAAAAAGAATGTCATTAAACCTGGATTGGGAAAAGTACATGAAGAACCATAATGTGAGCTTTTCGAATCTTTTATATAAATACAAGTGTATCCATTAGGCACACATTTGGGGAAGTCTAATATATTTTTAATCATTCTCCATCTGTGGTCCTCACTGCCCAGTGGTGTCTGACAGGCAATTTCACTTACTCTGCACTGGCTTTTTAAAAAGATCTAGCCAGTCTGCTGAGACTTTCCACAAGTTATTAAGCACTACCCACATTTTTTGAGAACATAAGCTATACTCTCTGCTCCAGTCTCTAATGGTGAACTTTCTTCTATCCAGGAACTCCAGAAGACACAATTTGGTCCACTGTGTAATCCTAGTACAGCTAGGCAATATGTGGTTGAAATAATTTCACAACAATGTTCTGGAATGTCTGAGATTTCTCTTTGATGTAGTATGCAACAACATCTAAGATTTAAGATCCCCTCCCCCCCTTCCAATATTCATAAATAGTCTATATATCTGGGGGAAATAGATGAATATTTGATTTTTACTTTTCTTTTTCCTCTCATTCTGTTGGTATTATTATTTTTTCCTCTTCAAAATTACAGAATCACAGAATCTCCATGGTTGGAAGGGACCTCTGAGATCATTGAGTCCAACCACATAAAAACCAACCAACCAAACAAAAAACCCAACACCACAAAAAGCACCCACCAACCAAACCCCACACCAAAACCAAAAACACACAACACCCCACCACATCACACCTGCCCAAAAAAACAAAATTCCAGGAGTCTCAAACTCTGTCAGTTGTCTTTGTCTAGTATTTATTTTTGAACATTCGGAACAGAATATTGGGTGGTTTTTTTTACTTTCACTTTAATTTATTTCAAACTTGAGAAAGTATGGGTTTATTATTTTTATTTTGCCTTTTTATATCTTATTAAAAAATACATTAGAGTAATAGATGTAATGATGTTGCAGCTACATGTCCCCAGGTTCAGCCAGTAATGAGGCTGAGAGCAAATACATGCAATCATGCACATCACATACTATACATATGTGGATATACATACAAACACAGCTGGGCACACAGATAACAGGCAGAAAACGCTACCTTACCACAACACACAGAAGAAATACGCAACACTCCCACAAATTTGAACAGCACAGATGGGCCAGTCCTGTTCCTTCTCTCCATCTGTTCAGTACTGAAGTCAGCTAGCGAAATATATACACAAAAATGAACAGATAATATGGATCACTCCAGTGGCTGGTCTTAGACACTCAGGTATATCCAGTAACTTGCCCCAGATACCTCTAGTCTACCTGGCTGCTGGCACCTGGACATACAAGCATCTGAGGTTTACAACCCCACTGCAGTTAGTGGTACTCAGGTCTCTTCTCATTACACACGCATATACATACATACACACACTCCTCCTCCAACACTTATATCCCATAGGTTGTCCAGACTTATGATTTTCCCTGTAGTTGGCTTTCAGATCTCCTGATCCCTCTGGAAGCTGGCTTGGATTTATGGTCCCTGTAGCGGCTAACTCTTGCATCTATAGTCTCTTCATTATCTTGTTTTGCACACACCCAGAATACACCACCCAGAAAAAAAAAAACCCAAGCAACAAACATGTACCCGCTGTCTTTCACATATATTTTAAAGCCACTGCCCAGTTAAAAAAAAAATAAAATGAAAGAGGGTAAAATTTTCCATGATGTAAGTTCTTCTAGGTCACATGGCACCCGTACATGAACTGAGTACCTTCTCAGAGGGAATGGTAGACAGAACTCAGTCCACGTGTGTTTTGCCTTGGCAGCCTGCAAACCCCTTGACACCAATCAGCATTTAGTTCAAAATATATAGAGTAAAGACAGCTAGTTATATCCACATTGCTTCTCATCTGGTTAAAACAATGCACCTATAAGTGGAGGGAAGACATAGGGAGAGGCTACTCTTTCCTCACCAATTTTTACCTTCCTGACAACTTCTCCAGCATGCTATTTTGGTCCTTTCAGATGTAGTTCAGCAGTTGGGGAGAGAATTTTAAACAACTCATGGAGTCATAAAAGGCTTGTTTGAAAAGGGTGTCTGGAAATTACCTGGTTTGATTTCTGCTTGAAGAGAAACTATCCACAGCACTAGGTCAGATCAGCCATGGCTTTGTGTATTGAAGTCTTGAAAATCACTGAGAAGGAAGTGTCACGACATCTCTGAGTAAACATATCCAATGGTATACATATGTATCTGCCCGTCCCCACCCCCTCCATCCACACACGTCACACACACACACATACCCCCTCCTATCCTGCCTAGTAAATTAGTTTTTTCTAATATCTAATTCCAAGCTGCAACTCATGGACATCGGCCCATCGCATCTCCTGCTGCTACTGAGAAAGGTTTGTCTCTGTGACCTTTTTAACTCCCCTTCAAGTAGCTGTCAATTACCCTTAAATAAACCTGCATCAGCTTAAATAACCCCACCCTTCTCAGCCTCTTATTCTTCTTCGTGTTTTCTTGGTTCTGATTATTTTGATGACCCACCACTAGATCCTCTCCAGTGTCTCACTAGCTTTCTTGAACTGGGAGATTAAAATTTATAGGAAGCATTGCATATGCAACCTCAGTAACACTGAACAAAAAGAGATAATAACTTCTTTTAATCTGTTAGCCACAGTAACATAGCTCAGTATGCAGTCTGCCGCCTTCGCGATGTAGGTACACTGTTCACTCGTATTCAGTTTGACCTGAAGCAGTTTTCAGCAAGGTTGCTAACTCACCAGTCGGTCCCAGCCTGTACAGGTGCATAGGGTTATTCTACCTTAGGTGTAGAACTTTGCATTTCTCCTTATTGACTGACGTGAGGCTTCCAGTGCCCTACTCAGCCTATTGTTGTGGATATGTTAAGACAAAGGTACATTTAAAAAATCCCAAACAAAATCAAACCACACACATACACAAAACACCTCATTTTTCCTTCTTATGCAAATTTTAAAACATCTGGCTAAATTTCTCTTGGTGTCTGTACAGACCTATGGTGCAGTCAGAGCAGCCAACCAGGAAGCGTTGCTGTGTCCCATATCTGGGTGTTCAAAATAAATACATAGATCTTTCATTGCATTTCAATTACTACATATATCACAGGCTTCACTGACACAGCCCTGATGCCTGTAGCACCTTCTTAGTGCCGAAGTACTCTGCTATGTACTATACCAGATTCTTGGGAGGAATTAACTCCAGTTTTGGCCCCCAAATCTCACCAAACTCTAAATAGAAGACAGGCACCTAAATACCCCTGGCAACTAAATTCTTACTAAGCAGCTTTGATTGTCAAATTATCTAACTTAACAGAAGCCAACTGATCAGAAATGGACAACAGAAATAAAAAAATATTGAACCACACTGAAGCTTAACATGCTCTGTGTTTCAAAATTAAGGCACACTGATAGATACCTTTATAGTAGATACCTTTAGTAGCATGGCTTTACCAGACTAATTTTTGGGTGTTTTGCCAGGGGCTGGACTACTAAAAGCCCTGCTAAAAAGGCAGTGGGAGCCATTGCTTATGTTAGGGGAAGAGATCACTATCCTTTTGCACCCAGGGTACCACATACTCCCTACTAGAAACAGGGTTCCACTGCCAGAGATGAAGTTAGTGCTCGTTTTATGCTTCTCTTTCTGTCCATGCCAAGGATCACCGGTATGGTTTGGGTTCTGTTTCAGCCAAAGAACATATATGTATCTTGGGTTATGGACCCTGATAGATCTGGTGTCTTATTTGCCATAATATTCTGATGCTCATTAAAAGAACCTGAACAACAGAAACTAATTTGGATTTTAGAGGATTAAGAAGGAATAAACTCAAGTAATTTCCACTGACCACTGAACAGAACCAGTAGTAGACTTAAATGCTAAAGGAACGTTCCTTTTCCCTTTATTGTATATCACTACACCTTACAATTATAGACATTTCTAAGGCTGATCTTTTGGGCAGAAAACTGCAAGAACCTAAATTCTATGAAATGAGACAATTCCACAGAAGCCATAAATTTAACTGGCAACATTTTAAATGCCAGTCTGTTGTAGTGAGCTCCTAATGTTAAATGAGATTTATTTACAAATTGTGACAAGCAAATATAACTCAGAAAAATCAGAAAATTATTTGCAGACTTCTCCTGAAGAGGAAGATATTCTCTGTATTGTGGCGGCATCCATCAAAGCCAATTCCAAAGCAAAATATGTTATCATCTTTTGTCATGATGTACAAAAACTGAGCATTTTGTCACATTATTAAGGATGACTTTTAAGAGTCTTAAATGAAGCTGAAAACCAGTGTGCATTATTTCACCATAACATCAGCCTTATTAAAAGTCCCATATCTTCCTCTATTCATTTAAAAATCCAATCAAGTATAGGACTCAGCATATAAAATAGCATTACGGAATGATAAAGATTTAACACAAGAATATTATTTTTCCAATATTATTCTGCCAGCAGATGTACTTTTGTTCCTTCCATTTCTTGTGCTGCCTTTGCAGAATCCACCCATACCCATATTCTACGAAGCAGTAGAATGTTTGTTTTAGAATACCTGAATATTTCCGATTTTTACAAGTTATAACATCATGATTCTTTCTTGAATATGGGTGACTGAATTTGGAATGCAAAAAGAGACTCAGAATGATCTGAACTGATGCCTCATACTTCATGTTTCTCACAACTTTAATAACATCCAATGTATCTGAGCTCTACTCTTCCTTCCAGCTGTGACCTGGCATACCACTAAATTTGTATTTTTAGTTCCATAGCTTGCAAGGATAGAAAAGCCCACTGCTCTGACTGTGCTCCTAAATTAGGTGTACCCTGTAGTCATGTCCTTTAGCACGCCACCAGATCCATAACATCACTTCTGAACTACAGCTAAATGAAACCAAATTTGCAATTTCTATCTCAGCCATGGCTCAAGCAAGTGACATTTCAGTAAACAAGCTCCTCTTAATCTTCTGTTTATTGTATCCATTATCCCTGGATTATACACTGAAATACTTACAATCTTAACCTCTTATCCTGGGGAACATTCTTCTGCTAAAATTTCAGTGGTTTATGATGTCTACAAAGTCAGACTTCTTTATATTATTTTTTTTTCTTCTGTTGTGTCTGCTAAGTTCACAAGAATGTTTTTAACCAGAACCTCAACTAAAGCCAGATAGATTTCAAGAACATGAAATATCATGAAAAGAGCCCAGTTCCTGGAAAAGACTGTAAAGTTAAATGACATAGTTTCCTTTAATATGGTTTAGTAATGTTGGTTATTGCTATATACTGAAGAATACGGAAATAGATCAACTAATGGTTCGCACAAGAATTTCTTAATATGAAAGAAATTTGCCAAGATGCATAGATGACAATAATTCAGATGGGGGAAAAATATCTGACAGTGCAATTTGTCATTTACCTGGTACCTAGTTTTGATATTAATAATAATACACAGTGCAACCCTTAGAAGTGAAACCTGGAAAATATATAGTTTTTCAGTTCGCCTCTATCCTAGCTGAGATACAACTGATGTTCAAGCTTTATCACTGATACCAACTATGCTAAAGTCAAACTATTTCTGAACATCACTGTGTGCAACAAAGCTCTTTCTTTCATGATGTTCTGCCCAAGTGAATGACTATGAATTTCTTCATATAAGTGCAGCCCTTTGGAGTGACAGCACTTCCTGACAAAGCAGACTTCAGGAGTCAAATTTAGATTGCATTCACAAGTTAAATTTAAAATTATTTATTGGAGTCTAGGAGTATTTGTTTTCTTTTTCACTTGAGCAGCTGAGAGAAAAATAAAAAAAAAAAGAGACTTAAGAGGCCTTTATCTTGCACATTTTGCTTTAATAGAACCTGAAAAAAACCCCAGCAATTTTGCCACTTTTAATGTCCCTTCTTAAACATACCTTAAATGATTTAGTAAAAGGGTTTCTATACTGTCTCCCTTTGCATGCATTATCTTTCAACATAAATGAGACATCACCTTTAAAGTTCAATTATTGTACTATGTTACTATAGCAACTCCCAGGGAAAGTGTGTTAAGCAGCCTTCAACAAAAATCAACTCTACTTAATTTATAAACACTCTATAAATGAAGAAAAAAACACCCTTCTCTCTAGCTGTTAAATACCTGCTTTTAACAGCTATATAAAACAATAGAAGATGACTGTTTGTATCATGAGATTGATGCTGCCTATAGACCTCAGAGGAGGGACAGCCAAGGTTGGAGTTAGGGCAACGTTCAGATGAAAGATTAATTCTTCATTAAACCTTGTGACTGAAGACCTTTTTGAACTTAACCTATTCTGTAAGTTAAAATGGCCACATTGCCAGCCATGGAAAACTGACACAGTTTTACTGAATTCAATGGAGCAAAGCCAATTTACACCTGCTGAGGCCCTTAGTATTGTATGAGATGAATAGTACTTTCATTCAGGATGAGAGAACTTTTTGATCATTCTCTCTGAAGTGAATGGGCAAATCTGAAAGCAAGAAGATGGCAAACGTTTAAATCAATATTAACACAAGTAAAACTGAATTTGGTTCATAGCATTTTTCCATTGAATGTTCAGGATGAAGTTCTTGTTCTGACATTGATAAGCGCATGTCTACATACTCAGCTTTCAGTGTGGCCTAAAATATTTGATGCCAAGACGTACTGTTGAATACACTTTTTTATTTTTTAAAGGAATGAACTTACATATTTGACATTTTCTTTTGACTTGACTATATTTAGGCTGGAACCAACATTCTTTCTAACTGGTACTATGAGGCATTTTTATGTCTTGCTAGTAAAACATCTTTCTTCTGAACCAAAATCTGTGTAGGAATTGGGCTTCAGTATCAGCAATGGTTTTTAATTGCAAATACACAGCACTTCAATTACAGATTTGGGATATATTTCCAAACTCTACAGCCCAACAGCCCAACTCCAATGCAGAACTTTCCAAGACCACCTTCACTGGCCAAAGAAAACAGAAGTAGATATGTATATCTACAGCGATGGAAAGCAGTTAGGCCAGATTCTGTGTGCTCTCTGTTTTTTTATTTTTCAGCTTTTTCCCCTCTTTGAACTTATGGTATGAAATCTAAAGTAATAGAAAAAGAGAGCTGGGAGGGTACTCAGGAGTTCTTCCAACTTCATTCTTCTGCCTGAAATTATTTGTGATATTTATCTCCATTTTTATCATGAACCTTCTTCATGTATTGGCTTGACCTAAACATAGCTGAGAGGTGGTATTTCTTTTAAATACAGTGTCAAAGAAAAACAAAGCTGAAATCAGTTACACAGCTTTAAAACTTCACTAGCAATATACTTTCTCCTTTAGTGAGAAATTGGTGCCAAATACTTGGTCACCAAAACAGAGAGCTGAAAGTTCCCAAAACAGCCAATTAGGAAGAAAAATGTTTCACATTCCTAAATCTAGATATATGAAGAAAACAAAGCGGGTGACATGAAATGCTAGTAAACCAAAAAGCACAATACAATGGAGTCAGGAACAATGGAATGAGAAAATGCATTCTGAAATGTAGAACATGTATGGTGTTTTTCCCAGTGTATTATTGGTTTCTTCCAGTACAGTTATTAATCTAGAATTTTCTGGATGCTATTAAACCTTTAAATCAGACTACACCAATGTCTCACTACTGGAATCATATAGGAGCAAAAAAAAAATATAATTCAGCATTAAACTACAAGGATTTTGTTCTGAAAGTTCAGTTACACACAAGATGAAATTTTAGAAGCTAAAGACTCAAAACCATTAAATATTCCATCTGATTTCTGTGCTATGACTTCCTGAAGGCGCTTGCAACTGCTAACAATAAAAAATTTAGCTGAATTAATCTAATAATTCCATGAGCCACAAACAAATTAAAACTGGCTTCCTCTGTGGCAATAAGGCTAAACTTCCATATAATTTAATTTTTAATAAGGACTAAGCTCCTTTAGCAACATCTTTGTGGAAGCTGCTCTTCCAGCCCTTTGTTTTAATAAAAAGTGGTGGAAATGAGTCTTTGAGACCTTTAGCCCTTGAACAGTTTCAGCCAGACTGGATACGCAAATTCAGAAGTTACAGAAGGATAAGGTCCATGCCACAAAGGGAGTAGAACAAGATTTAAGGAACCTTTTTTCCTAGATGTGTTCAAATACTTAAAACCACAAGGTCACTGTGCTTTCACTTTTAAACATGGAAGCTTCTGAAATTTCATCCCATGGAAAATTTTTCTATTTCAAGAAAAAATTTTTAAAAATATGTGTATGTTTAGAACTTGTTAGGGAATATGAATGCCATAATTTCTACAGTCCTTTCTACAAGTCTCGATTCTTCTGTGTTGCTACAGCAATCCTGTTAGACATTGTTTTACTTAAACCAAATTGTTCGTCTTTAAAGTAGATCTTATTAATCTAACTTTTATTATTTTATACATAAGAAAGTAACAAGAAATTCATCTCTATAGCCTTACTATTTCCTGTAGAATTCAAATTAGGAAGTCAAACATTTTCCTGGAGTGAAGACAATATTTAGATTTATGCTAACCAGACCAGCTGCAGCAGAAGCTGCAGGAGAACATCTTTAAACAAGAAACTAAATGAAGGAATGAAGACCCAAGAAACAAAGTAGGTGGGAATAAAAAAAAAAAAAAGGAAACCAAAACACAAAGGAATAAAAGAACAGGATAAACACTGTTTGGTTGTTTGTTTGGTTGTTTTTTTTTCCCCGGGATGATTTGTAAGTATATGAACACTTAAGTATTGAGAAAAATAAAAAGAAATGCTGGCTTAAAGTGAATAGGTGAATTAAGGTGAATAGGACAGAGCTCCCCACAAACTGACCAGAGCAGGGCAGTTTTCTGTTAACTGAAATTAACTGCCCAAGTGAGTTCTATTATTATTCTGTACAACTAAAGTAATAAATAAACCATAGTGTGCTACAAAAGAAAACTAGTAATTTTGTTGCTATTGGAATATTCAAATACTACAAGCCCAAGTGTTCTTCCATCATCTTACAAGTTAGCACATACGTGAATTCCTGTGGGAGTTCTGTCTCATTCAGAAACTTGTCAGAAATAAATTATGCTGAGATAATTAAAAATTAGCATAATACCCATATGTATATTTTGAAACTGAAGGTCACTCCGGCAACCTTAAGTCTGTTATTTTCTGTGTCTTGCATGCTATGCTTTTCAAACTTCGTAGACATAATTTCACAGCTGCTGGTTGATATTTTTCATCATGTTTACCAAATCATCTTAGACAAACAAGACAGGTAAATGGATCTGTAAAAACACACTAGACATCTATGCCTCATGTTTGAAGCGTTTCATAAATATTGCTGTTAGCAGATCTTACCTTTGCTGTACAGGGCAATCTATAAAACCAAAGCTACACTCTACAGCTCACTTTCTATTCATGTGTTGTGAAATTGTGCAAATGTTTCAGCTAGCAAAACTTTTTGTTTATATGATACTTTAAAGAAATAGTTATTTACAATAATCTCTATTTTAAATACTTTCAGATTTTCCAACTATTTTAATAGTGTCTTTCCCTTTATATTCAAGGAAGTCTATCAAAAAACATTATTACTTTTATATGGCCCAGTGACCATCTCTGAAACAGTTCCTTATTATGTGTAAGATAAATGCTTAGCAGATAAAGTTTATTAAAATTAAATACTTACATTATAAAAAGAAAGTTGCTTAATAAAGGCACAGATGGTTAATGGGTTGTGACTAGCCACAAATGGATTGCGAATATTACAACAAGAATCTATCAACAGATAGGAAAATGATTCTGGACAGGGACCAATTGCCTGGAGTCAGTACACAATCTAATTTTAAACCCTTTCATTTTGATTTTTTTTTTCTTTCCAAATAACATGAACAATATGATGGAGTCACTTTGCTGGAAACAATTGAACAGGACTGACAAATTCATAATGCTTCAGACCATGAAATCCCAATTGGTCCAATCACAGATACATTTATCATGCCTGTAAAGATATTATTATAGTTACAACTTATAGCCTTTCCCCCTGTAATAACTGTTCCTTGGAAATTAGCCAGTTTTGCAAAATAATCCACTCAAATTTCTTCAGAAAAGCCAGCACAATAATTTTTTTAATCAGAAGACTGACTCTTTTGTGATTTATTTTTTCTTCTTAAAATGCACTTGAGTAGCACTCTAATAGAGCTTTTAACACAGAAAATCTGTGTTAAAAGCTGTTCTGTGTGTTTGTGTTTACAGAGCCCTTTTACATCCAGTGTCAAAGCAGAGGTAATGACAAAGTCCACTCGTCACCTCTATCTATATGAAGAGCAGCCTTCTAGGTAACAAACAGGCGTCTGCTTTATTCCTATAAATTTTTGTAAGAATTTAAAATGTTGACACAAGAACCCTGACTACTTATGTTTTCACGTTTCCATTCTTGGCATCAGCATAACATACAAAAACTGTTCAGGAAAATATAGCACAAGAAATTCAAATGAAGTTAATCAGCAAGATTAAATGTAAATATTGACCTGGAGATATTTAAGCTTAGTTGGACTCAATAATACCTGGTCCTGTTTCAGTAGCTGCTTTTCACTGTAGATAGTTGTAAGAAACTGCTAATATTGTTTTAGTACACAGATAAGGTGAGGGGTCTGGAAAGTAAGTCTTATGAGGAGTGGCTGAGAGAGCTGGGGTTCTTCAGCCTAGAGAAAAGGAGGCTGAGGCAAGACCTCATCGCTCTCTACAAATACCTGAAAGGAGGTTGTAGAGAGGCGTTGGTTGGTCTCTTCCCAAGTCACAGGTGATAGGACACGAGGAAATGGCCTCAAGTTGCATCAGGGGAGGTTCAGATTGGATATTAGGAAAAATTTTTAC
>JAOXJM010000012.1:87406363-87423242 GCA_026413425.1 Tringa solitaria
AAAAAGTTAATATTCTGAAGCAACACGAATCTTTTCTGACAATCGAGATATCTAGTCATTAGGATAATATAAACATGTATTTAAAGAAACGAAAATACTACAACAGAAGTCAGCATTTTAATAGTGGTTGATTTAGATTTTGGCAAAGCATTCCCAATCCTTAGTAGTAACTAAGTGCCTTCCAATTTTAGAAAATAATGATATTCTAAAATTTAGCAATCATATGCACGTTTTTATCAAGTATAACTCACTTTCATTTGAGGACCACCTGGAGTACTGATGCAGTCAAGAACAGTTCCAGTCTTTAGACTGTGCTGACCAATACAGTAGCAGAACAAGTGCACACTTGTCAACATCTGAAATTTAATGTGTGTGTCTTTTCTGAATATGTAGCAGTGCAGGAAGAAAAAACAAGTTTGGTAACTCATAGATCTTAACTCAAACTTCATTTTTATGAAATGGGATTTAGATACTACATTACTTAAACATTTCAGTTCCCTAAATCTTCCTTTATGCAGCTGCTTTACATCACATTTTTATTTAATTGTTTTTCAATAAATAAGGATAACAGTACATACAGTACTGCATTTTTATTATTTACTAATGGACATAGCTTTATAAAGATCAGTTAGCATGAAAAATTCACTATCTTGTGAAGTTGCTTATGATGGGTCTCAATTCCATAAGACCCAATAAAGCTCATTGAAGCCCTCTAGAAATGATTAATGATGAAGAAAATGATGATGTTGGAAAGTGATACCTGAAAGAATAATCTTAAAGGCATATTTACAGGCACATGACTAGCAGGGGATCTAAACACATAATGAGGTAAATGATGTCATGAAAGGATATTTAGAGCTATCTATGGCACTGAAAGCAAGGACTGCATCCACATGACTTGTAAACACACCTTAATATTGAGGACAGCAATACCCAAATTTTAAGTGTCCTACCATCTTGTGGTGATCTTCAAGCCTAGGTAAACAACAAATATTTACTATTCAGTACACGGAAAAAGTTAATAGCAGAGGAGAAGACTTATTTGGTCACCAAGTCCAATCCTTTAATTATCACTTCATCACTGAATCATTTTCTTAACTGTATTCAAGTTGAATTTTCTTACATGCATTATTCTGCTCCTATATAATGGCTGATTCAAAACCTCATTCTTCCTCATTACACTTCCATCCTGAACACAATCCTCTGTAGTTTATATGATTTTGTTCTGACAGCTTTTTGTTCTAACAGCTCTTTCCCATCTTTAGTATTAGTCTTTCTTTCACCTGCTTCACGGGTTTACAGAAAGCACTCAGATTCTCCCTCAGCCAGTGTTTAGGCAGCTCTTAGGCATTGCTTAAATCCACTTACTTAAATCTTCATAAATAGGCTATGTCTCTGCCTTGTAGCAACTACTACGTCCCACTTCAGGAAGGGTGGTCTGACTTGTTCAAGTGAAGTCTGAACATTTCCTTACAGAATGGGATTCATTATTTCCCTTATAAACCAAATAAAACATTAGGTGATATCTTCAGATATACTAAGATCCTCTTTCCACTTGTTTGCAGCTGTGTGTCGTTTGTCTGTGGCAGAAAAGCTTATCCATCCCTCAGTATTTCAAAGTGGTTTTTTTTCATCATTAAGTTCTTCCAGTATCATATTCTGAAGGCCTCTGTAATGACAGTATGGCCAAACTATTTTCTATAGACCAGCATTTGAGGGTGGTGAGGCACTGCAACAGGTTGCCCAGGAAAGCTGAGGAGGTCCCATCCCTGGAAGATAGGGTTTTGAGCAACCTGGTCTAATGGAAGGTGTCTGTACCAGTGGAAAGGAGCTGGAACTAGATAATCTTTAAGGTTCCTTCCAACATAAACCATTCTATGATTCCACGATCTATTTTTCTTGCTCTGGAATCAGAAGAATCTGTTTAAAATAACTGCTTGAGTTACTACTACTTGGTCTCAGAACCAAGTCCTGAAAAACTGAATTCTTTGTTACTTTTGTGGCTGTTTTCAGGTTTCAGGAATCCCTCCTGAGATAGGCAGGAAAAAATCATAAGTTTAAGAGTTTCTGTAGTCACCATATGACTTGAAACTGTATGCAATTTTAAGACTTAGTGACTGGACACAGATGTATGTGACTCTTATACCCGTACTAGAGGACTTACAAGATCAGTTTAGAATCTGAAGTATATCTTATTGGTTTCCCATTGCATACATCTTCTTACCCTGTTAGTTTTCATCAAAATAAACCCAAGGGTTTTGGGCAGGAAAAATGGCAGCATAAAATGAGGTTGCCTCAGCAGATGAGCAGGACACCAGAGTGGGAGAGCTCACACCAAGAGGGAGATCTGCCCTGCATTAGATACATAATCTTAAATTCTGAGACAGTTTTGGCATCTACAAACTATACAACAGCTCTGAGTATTTTGGGACTATCACTGTTAGCTCTCTGATGAGCATGTACTGAGCTAAAGAAAACACCACAGAAATGTTCAACATAACAGTGATGGTGCTAGCTCCAGACCTAAAAGCAGTATAACCATTCAGTATTAGATCTGATTTGACAATGCAAAACTGGAAGATCTCACTAGGACTAGTGAACCTTGTCCACAAACTCCGGCACTGTAGCAATAGGCATCTTTGTTGTTTTTTCATTGCTGTATTTCCAAACTGTGCACCATAAATCAATGACCTGAATGTATTACCTAGAATGTATCAGATGCCTGAGAGATTCAAATATCACTCTGAACATATACAAATTTTTCCGTGTCATATTTGGATTTTAGTATAGGCAGTCTTGAGAGTTGCACAATCCATAACTTGAAATTAAATTGTGCATGAAGGGAGAAAAATATCTTTCCTAACTTCAGTTTGTGACTCATAAAAGCTCCAAAGCACAGGGTTAATATAAAACTGGTGAAAATGGAAGTATATCCATGTCATTCTGGTTTTGATGCCCCATGGAGATATTAACATGTAAAATACCCAAGCACTCTCAACACAGGCATAATTTTCCATTTCTACAGTCCTGCTGGTAAAAATGTCAAGCCTTTCCTTAATACAATTAAGGTTCCTTGCCCTACTATTTTAATTGACAGACTATTCCATATGTTCATTATTTGGATGATTATTTTTCTAATTTTCAGTTCCAGTTGACTTGATTTATAACAACGTGATTCTGTAGTAACACATACTTTTGGTTCCTTTGATACTTAGGTGTTATAAAACAGTACCAAACCTTTGTATAATATCTCAGGAAGGCAAGACTTTTTGATCTTTTTCCCTAAATTAGCTGGTACAATTGTATCACTTCCTCTCTGTCCTAAAAATACTTTGTCTATAGTACTCTAGAATCTTCTTAGGTTTTTTGCAGCAAGAGAAAATATTATATCAAATGTGACTCTGTCAAAATGCTTAATTTGGTTTAACTGGTTTAATGGTTTAATTTCCAGATTAAACCAGGATGCTTGCATAGTGCTCAATAAATCATGTACATATACCAGCTTCAACCAGCAATATCTTTACAGGGTGTTCTGTTATGAAGTACAGACACATTCAAACTGTTTCTAGGTATAAACCCATATTCCTCTTGCATCGGGTCTAAATTACCGCAACTACACCTTTGATATCACTGACAAATTTCAAAGTTTTTACCAAAATAACAGCTTCTTTCACTTTTTCCGGCTGCTTCTATTTTGAAATCAGTGGACTTTTAACACTGGTTCTAGTGGTTTTTAACACTGGTTCTAGAGATCAGCCATGTGGGATGAATTGCAAAAAATAAAGTGACCCTATCCAGGATGAACAAAAAAACAAAACCAAAAAAGTCCACTTCTACTCAGCTGACTCTCCTAATAGCATGTCAACAAAATAAAACTTAATTAAGATTTAAAAAGTATACAGACGATACTACCATTACTAAATAAAGAGACTGCAGTTCTTATGGTCTCACAGGAATAAACCATAGAATTTAGTGGCATCTTTGTCACTTTTTTATAAATAGTTTTCAAAATATAAAATTCAATGTTTGAATTCCTTATAGTGATTAACATATTCCTACCGATTTGCTGCTGCTTCCCTCCAGATGCACTACAGCAACCACTCTATTATTGTTCATTTGACTAACTGCACATCCAGCTATTACAGATCACTTTGAACCTTTCATAAAGTATGAGAGAGAACATTCTTTTAAAGTACTTTCAGTGCCTGCCAATTTGAAAAATTCATGCATTTACTGTCATAAATACAAGCATGGTTTAGAAAATGAGGAATATTAGAAAATGTGTTGCTACTTTGTTGCAATTTTTTGACAGTTTTACTCAAGAAATATTTCTCAGAGTGTGACTGAGGGGTGTTATGCAGCTAATGGTTCCTAGAGAAAAAATATTTACTAACATTAAATATTCTCTTGAAAATACGAGTCCATGGTTTTTAAGAATGAGAGGGAATATTAGTTTACTTTCTGTAGAATAAAAATTGATTATACAACTTAGGTATTCCCTAGCATAAAAGCAGATTATACCCTCATTTACAGTTACTTAATCACAACTTTGAACAGTCCATTAGATTGAAGTTATGTGCGTGCTTCTTTTTTTCCAAACTACTTTTAGTTCTTTTTCGTTCCTCAGCTATATGCTCATCTTGATATTGAATGTGTTCCTACCAGAAGACCAATCTCAATTCCCTAGTCATCATTGGAAGAATAAAAACAACCAACAAACACAAAAAATACAAACCCCAAAACCCACCACTAAACCTCACCTTCTCATTCATTCATCTTCTTCTTTAAGCTTTCTTACATTCAGGGAACTTATGCCAAAGAAAAAAAAAATAAGTAGTAAAGAGACACAAAAGCTAAATGTGGCATTTGAATGATGGGCCAAGTGTCCACTAAAGGAGGATTATTCTCAGCATTTATGTTCACTGAATATTCTTCCTATGATATTGACAATTGCATCTTTTTGAAAACTAAATACAATTAATTCAATGTTACACATATTTTCTCACTAAAGTTATTTGATTTTATCCTTTCACTACTTGCAGTAGTTGGGGCTTTTTTGTTAGTTTACCTTAGATTTTGCACTTTTTTGGCTTTGCATTTTGTAGAACGCTTTTGAAAGATTTTGTTTTGCATCTAGGTAGAAAAAAAGTAAAATCAAGATATAAAATTATCTAATTTCTATCAATGAAATTTGGATTTTTTTTTTCCTAATATGAAAGGCAGGCTGTTGAAATACAAAGAAAAAAATTTAAAAGTCATTTACGTTATTTTTTAATGTTATTTTTATTCCACTTAGAACATAACCACTTTTTTTTAAAAATATCGTTGTTTTTATCATAGAGGATAGACATAATTTACCAAAAGGCAATGAAAAATTTCCATTACCCTTTGCTGGAAAAATCTACTCTCTCTTGCAGGTAAGACTGATCTGAGGACAGTGATTTCAGAAAGTTCTAACATCCCAGTTGAAAGTCCTGGGATTTTTTGTTCCTTTTCTTAACTGAAGATTCTGGCTGTTCTAAATGAAAACAGGTAAATACCTTGTGGACGGTACAAGTCACTGAAGAAGATCCAAGCCCTCTAGTAGTGGCAAGTATTTGGCATCTGCTCAAGTATGTGACAATCTACCAAGAAAGTAGTTTCTAACATTCTTTTATTTTTTTTTCAGATTTCCATAAAAATGATAAAGAAAAATTTTATTATTTTGCTTCCCTCACAGTACTTACATGACAAAAGACTCTTTCCAAGTCCTTTATGTTCTACTGGGTAAATCATGAATTTTCATGACTGTTCAAATATGTAGTTAATTATAAATAACAATGGCTTAAAAGGAGTTTTCCTTTTCGAGCTGATTTACAGTCAGTTCAATTCCGTTACATGGGAAATAATAATCTTTTAAAAATAAATAAATAAAATGAAGTCTAACCCAAAATATACAAAAGCCTAGTAATTTTAGTGCCTTGAGTGACATCAGTTTAGTCCATAGCCCACATGTAGCGCTTTGAAGTTGAAGTGCATGAAGTTAACAGATTAGAAAAAAGACTGCCTACTGTTTGGAGAGTCTTGAAAATATCTGTGCCTGGTAGGAAATGTGAGGGACAAAGTTCCTCTTCAGAATGACTTGTCTTGATTTAGTGTTTTAAAGTGTGAGCTTTAATTAAAAGCAAAAAAAAACTTCAATGATTAATTGACGCTGATACCTAAATATATTCTTACTTAGTAAATAACTGACTAAAAACAGCTTTTAAAAAACACCTATTTCTTACATGATTCCAGGGCTTTGAATGCATCTCCCAGCAGGAGCTGATATTTTAATGATATAACACTGTACCTCCTATAAAGAAGACTAATGTCAGGAAGAATTGCAAGAAAAATAATTTATCAGGACTTGAAAAGCACAGTACCAATAGATTCAGATAAATCTGACTTCCACTAAGGTTTTAAGGCAATATTTATTTTCTTCCAGATCAATTGAGCCTCTCTTAATCACTTTTTTACCAAGGCAAAATTAGAACCATGCTTTTAATGACACTGTGGTGTTATTTCCATTACTGTGTTCAGATAATATACATCTCCATTCCAGATTTGCAAATAAAGTGAAAATTAAAGTTATGTATTTGACTTTTATGTATAATGTTAATAGTTGTCCAATTGCAACAGAATCTTCCTTGATAATTGTTTCAATTTCACTTCAACTTACAGTAGCTAATGGACACATATTATCTTTGTTTATCAAGCAGTTCAAACACTGTAAAACTTCATATGTCCATATTTACAATGAACGGGCGCCCAGTCAAAAATAATGTTTAGACTACAAACTCTTCCTCTCATGTTCTCTGTGTGTTTTTTTATCCCATGCTGCCTTTTACCAGCACAATTGTAATCAATAAACACTAGTACAGGTTATCCCACTTTTGAACACAGCAGTATTTGAGCAACCATTGTATTTCTGTAACGATATTTCTTGTGTTGTCTTCACAAGTCTTTTCTTTTAAGATGTGATATTAAAATCCTACACAGTCCATGAATGAAAACAGTCCAGGACTTTCCTCTAAGGAAGGAACTATTTAGGTAGATTAAAAGCAGCAGGTATACCTGTGTGTATATGAATTAGTAAAGCTGAATGTTCTAGTCCTTATTAATAGGTATCAGCACTACAGAGAGTGAAAGTGGGGTGGGGAGAGCATCAGCATTGTTTAAAAAATTGCAGTCTATGTGCAGTGCATTCCATGTTCAGCCTCACCAACACAAAACAAAGGAGTATGATGTGTGCCTTTGATTAGCAGGCAATGTTCCTTTTATTTTAGGGCAGTGTTCAGCTTGCCTTGTTCCGATGTTATTAAACTAGCTTAGGTAAATGTGAGCTAGCTACCCTGCTATCATTTCTGTCAACCTATGACTGTCTGTGAAGACTCTATGAATTAAAATTAGAATGTGCTTTTGGAGCTATCTTGAAGGCTTCCCACTGGCAATGCAACAGAGGTTGGGTAGCAGGGTTGATGCAGCAAAGACCAAGTCCAAGGTTGTAGAGAGCAGCATAGGAAGTCTTAGAGCACATCTTCTATTTCCGTTATCCCTTCTAAGCATGTAATTCAATGTTACAAAGCTGAAGCAAAATTTGTGTGGTACAGGAATGGGAACCTTCCTTATGAATTCCTAGTATATTATTAATTAGTTGTTAAATAATAAATTATTAATTCATCTTCTTCTAAGATGCAGATGTGTTAAACTCAATCCAGTCGCAGAGTAATCTACAGTATACAGTGCGGGCCAAGCTTTTCTGAGCATCTCCTGTACAAGCTCCCACAGAAGCTCCTCTCATACCACATTCTTCCCAAGGTTTGGTGTGCTCAGATACAGTTTCCACACAGATTCTGATGTGGATGGAAGGAATGTTGTTGCCAAAAGTCACACTTGTGCTCCTTCTCTTCTCTTGTACTTCATGGTATATTACTGGACTTTGATTTCCACAATAAGAAAATTATGACCTATTCAGCATATGGGCAAAACAGCAGTGCAGCCATTTTGTCAAAGGAAGATAGTTTGGAGTTTTTTTCTTGTTGGATTTGTTTGTTTGCTACTTTGCTGAGTGAGCTCTGTACATAGAATAAAATTTGACTTGAGAAAAAGGAGAAAAGAAAAAACTCACTGTGTTCTATGGAATATTTTTTCCTAATGCTTTTTCTTGAAAGCAAACTAACCAGCAGTGGAATGAAGGAAGAAAGCACTGACCAACTGGAAGGAATGACAGGTGGGGAAAGAAAAAACCAACATTTTAGTTACTAGTGTTCCAAAAATGCTACAGCACAGTTACAGAGTGGCTGATTACAAGACCCTTCTCCAACTCATAGCATTGGCATAAGCTATGAACATAAGGTCTCTAAGCATAGAATGTGAATTCCTGAGGAGATCAACCAAGATGCTGGATGCTCAGCAAAAGCGGTCTGATTCTACATGCCTGATTATGTTGTCCGTACTCAGAAAATGCTACCGTTTCATTCAGAGACAGAGAACTGACGGGGACAGAATAGAACATTCATAGCAAATAATGTAGGAAGAAAATATATGCAAAAGGTTTTTTGGCCTAACATCTACCTTGTTTAACATTTTTTACTTTCAGATCGTCTACTTTGTAACCAGGAGCATAATTTCTTCATGTAGACACAACCATCTTCAGTCATTCCTCCTTATGTACTGATATCTCTGAAGACACAGCAGTGTTCAGTTCAACCAGAGCACATAGGGTGTACTTCCACCTCTTCTGATGGAGCTCTGGAGCTGTAGCCGAAACTAACTCACAAGAGGTGCATACAAATTGTACTTGTTAGAACAGCACTGAAAATGATTTGTAAATCTTTCTAGAGGTTTCCTTGTGTCCAACACTTAGGGTCCATACTGCCACTCATGGGCCATTTGAAATCAGGTTGATATCCGCAAAACGTATCTGCCTTTATGGCACATTTGTTACCAGGGGTCCTTGGTGGAATTGCAGCAGGATAGCTGACAGCTGAGTCTCCCCTAAAGGCAGGCAACCCTGCTCATACAGCACACACTTATCAAGAGGCTCAGACAATTTTATGTCTAGAAAGCACTGGTAATGTTACCTCTATGGAAGGTCCAAAAAGCATCTTCGTAAGAGGTGAGGGTGGCCCTTAACAGGGAGTTGTTTTGGTCTGGAGGCTTTTCTGTTACCACTACATATCTCCGGAACCTCAAGAACACATTGTATTGTGGGGAAAAAGAGGACTATTTGTGAAGGTACCTGGAAGAGAGATGTAAATAGTAGTAGCATTTTTGACCACCAGGCCTCTGTTTCTTTGTGGGCTTCTACAGAAGCAGACATAAGCAGAAAAGCTAGGTAACAAATATATTCTTAAGAAAAAATATTTCTTTTACCAAACAGCTCCCAGAAAAGTGCAAAGTTGTGGTTGGTTTTTTTTTTAATGAGGGCCTGCAAACTGATAGCTAGAGACACTTACTCTATGACAGTTCTACTTTTTTTAAATACAGATCTAATTCTACTTCAATAATGTCTTTCTACTTCAATACTGAATAAAGTATGAGCACAGGATACATAATATTCAGTTCATTTTATCTTTGGAGCTAAACATACGATTTTTTTTCCACTGATCACTCTATTTATCACCCAGATTTGAGAGAAAAGCAACATGGAGCTCAATGTGTAGATAGATGATCCACCGAAAGCATGGACTGGTATTGTATGATGAATAATTATATGATAAGTTACAGGTCAACATTTGATAATCACTTGTTAATACCAGATTGTTCCAGGTCAGTTACAGAAAAGCAGTCTTCATTTTAAAGAAAGAATACTTTAGTTAACCAAGCTGAAAGTAGAAAATGAAGTACTGTTTGTTACAAACTTTCTGAGTAGCTCTACTAGTGTAGTCCAATGGACGCTGTGTGCAGTGCATTAACTAGAGCAAAACAACAGGTATTAAAATACTCCAAAACATGTGTTGTTTTCAAAAGTTAAGTTAAACATTACAAAGCAAGTGCAAAATCAGAACAAGAGCTGACATACAAGTCAGATGTTGGACCAGCCATTTGAAAGCCTCATGACTATAGTGCTACTAAATTTTTCAGCAGCCATAGACATGTGTTAGACTAATAGAAATGAAAGCCTTAATTCAGGATCAAATAACTTTTAGTCTCAACTGTACTGAACGAAAAAAAAAAAAAAAGAATGATTTCAAACAGTCAATAGGTAACTACATCCTTACCATGCATAACAATCTGTTCAACAAGTGCTGTAATTATGTGCAGCACAAAAGACAGCAAAAGACCCGCATGCTTGAGAGAAAAGCATGTTTCTCTTTAAAGAAAAATTCAAGGCTGAGAGACCCATTTCAACTAGATATCATTCTTAAAGAGTGCATATGCTCCTGGTCCAGTGGTTGCTGCTAGCATGAATATTGTTCTTCAAATAGTTAACTGCATTCTCCAGCGTTTTAAGTAGCATAACACAGTCTTACACTGGTATTTAACATACCTAAAGCCAAAAGAAACTATTAACCATTCATGTCCAGAAATTACATTGTCATGAGTTCTGAAAGCAGACAAAAAAATTATTCATGTAACTAGTATATTCATATAACTGACACATAGGACCAGACGTGGTATGCTGAAAAGAAAAAATCTTCACTTACCGACACAGAACTAAGACACAACCTCTGTTTTCCATCATTCATAGCATTTAGCTGAGGTTTATTATGTAGAATTAACCTGGCCAGCAATCAGATATTCCTGCATTTTTTAATAAAAAGGTGTTTGAAACAAACATATACACAGCATAGTTTTAATAACAGAAGTGTTTTGTAAAGCACAGACTCCAGTGCTGTAAGGTGTAATCTTCTAGGGGAATGGGCTAAAACTGATTAATTTATCCACTGACGCTGATGTAGCTAGGTTTTGGAATAAATACAGTGGACTTCAATAACAAATGCATTACCCGGTGAGTTCCAGTAGCTCTAGCAGCTGTCTGGTCCCCACATTGTGTATCCAATGTCCTCCAGTCTTTGCTTGGCCATGGCAAGGTTGACAGTCGGACAGCAAACAAGATTGGCCTCTTTTCAGAAAGCTAATTGGCTGTGTTCCCACAGCAAACAATGGGAGGGTGACCATATTTATAAATGGCTAATATTCATAAGGGTTGGGTTTTTTCATGTAGCACAAAAACTTTAGTTATTATAAGCAACAGCTCCCTAGGTAGTTATGTTTTGATTATCAGCCTTCTTTTTTGCAATTTTTGTACAGCCATGTATTTTATAAAATACATGCAAAAATGTAAAGAAAATACTAAGTTCGCATAAAAACATCTAAAAATTGACAGTGAAAGGCTTCTGTATTTAGGGAAAAACAGTAATTTGTGCTTAGTTTTAAAGGATGATGATTCAAGAATCAGGCTTATCCATGCGGTTGAAGCAGGAGCCCACTTGATACAAACAATCTGATAGGGCGCAGTATCATATTGAATGGTACAAGTTAAACGAGATTAACTGCATTGTAATGACTATTTGAGATGGAAGTATCTGAGAGCTAAATGATAATACAATGAACTCTTAGCATAGTAAAGAATATAAAGTGTTTTTTAGAATGCCTATTTGTTCCAAAAACACAGAGGAAAATGGGACGTCTTTCAAAAATTAAATGCATGCAAAACAGTTAACTTCAAATATTTAGTGGCAAAAACCTTGAACATATGCGTTAACTACTAAGTTTTCTGCCAGTCAAAGAAAACATTCCTCATATTTATCTTTCTGAAGCTGTCACAGCTTATAAGAAGGCAAATTTACAGTAAAATAACCTAAAGCAATAAATTCCTCCCAAGCTTTAGACATCCTGGCAGTTTATAGAGTCAGCACAGATGACAGAGTAATGAGCTTTTAAGAACTTAATCTGAAGTGTGGGGTGGAGTAGGGGGGAAGATTCATCATTTATCTTAGACTTTCAAGTGTGATTCTTCACTGATACTTCTTTTCTTATTAATAAACTTTCACTGATACCTTGAAGAATAAGTAAAAGTTTTGTGTTGTCTTTGCTTTTCCTGGTATTGCAGGATTACACTGGAAAAAACCTGCTCATGAAGTATCTAATAACAATTGGAGAGTAAGGACAGTAAGACACCCACCAGCTCATCCATTTCCCCCCTCTGACAAGTCAACTGTCCTTACAGTTACTTAAGGTTGGCCACCTTTCCTATATAATATCTCAGAATTGCTTTGTTGAGAAGAAATATCAGATGAAGCTAAAGAGATTTTGTTTACAAAGTAAGCTAATGAGTTTATCTGCAGAAGTGAAGGAGCTCTTGGGATCACTAAGAAGTCAAGGCAAACTGCAGCAGTGGCCGTCCATTAGCAGGAAGCCCCGTGGCATTCTTGTAATACAGTAGTTCTCCAAGTCTCCCATTCTATTTCATGCCAAATGAACACCGCAATGGTCATTACCTAGCTCTTTCAACAGCTCTGTCATTTAACAACAGGATCACGATGTCTGTTCTGATGATTCAGATGCTGTTGACTGATGAGCAACAGGCCAAGGAGGAACAACAGAGCAGAGAGGGCTTTCTCAGGAATTGGGAGATTTAAAGTAGGAACTGCTGTACAAAACAGTCATGAAAGGAACAGAAGGAGCCAGAAGGCTTTTATTCTGATATTTTACATTTTCTTTCTTTACTATTTTCATTAAAAAAAAGTAACTGAAAACATGACTAATAACAGGGATAATGAACCCAAGGAGAAACGTGACTGGTATGAAAGACAATTTAGAAGATCTGAAGACAGTACAGCATGGACAGCCTGGCAATTATCAGAGAAAAAAAAAATGGTATAACTGGGTTTGAATTAATTTTTTACATTTCTTAACTACGTACCTTGAAAAGGAGATTTCTGATGATGCACTTCACTTTAACTAGGCAAGTTTAAACCACATGTATCAGTTTCTTCTTTTTGTGGTTGGCAAGAAATGGTTATTTATAATAGTGTTGCACATTGAAACTTCTTACCAGCACATAGAATTGAGCAGTAAGAGAACTCCCATAGATTAGCTAAAGGCTAAATAACTAATCACAAGCCATAAGAAAGCGGTCATACTTTTTGCTTCTATAAATTTATAATATCAATAGAAATGCTGTTTTTAAAGGAGAAACCTATAGATAACAGACAGAAAGGACCATGGGTATTATCTACATCTTATTGAAAATAAGGTGTAGATTCAGCATGCAGTATGCTGTTTTCTAACACACACCTGCTACCTTCACATGCTGACATAGAGCAGTACTACTAAGACAAATAGTAGGACGAACCTTCATGCTGCTTTGAACAGTAAAGTTGTGCAGTGTATTCCACCTTCTTTTTTAACTTCTTTTCCACAATCTTATTATTTTAATTTTAAATCTGTGAGTCTGTGAATTTAAATATTGATGAATAAGTTGTCCTCTGAAACATAAAAATCAAATGGAAAAATAAAACAGCAACAATTCTGTTTTTGATAAGCATGATATAAAATATTAAATAGTATAAAAGTTAAAGCTACTTTGCAGATTAAATGTTTGATCTGAAATATTCCTATTTTTCTTTTGGATAAACATCATCTCTGTTCATGTCAAGGGCCTTGCCATCTTGAGAAAAAGGAGACAAAAATACTGAAAGTTAAAGACTTGATGTGCAGTACAGCAGATTAAAATCCAGTATATTTGCAACAGGGTTTTGTGCCACATAGCACTGGATGGATTACAACGAGTAAGGGGAGTCTAGTTTTTGCTTTGTGGTCTTCTACTTACAATTTTCAGTAATTGAAAAAAAAGAAAAATAACATGCACCAGTCTCCTTCCAGAATAAATCTCACAATAGAGTAATTTCAAGACTTTATTTTGTGTTCATCAGCTCTCTTTCACTACGTGTTCATAGATTGTGCAATGTTATTGTGGGCAGTACTGATCTTGGATGTACAAATGTTATTTGCTGCATTCTGGGCATGTGTGTGGTTGCTTGGATCCTTGTGTGATCACGGCAGACAGGAACCATAAATACTATAAAGCTGCCTGAAATACACTACCTGAAGTCTCCTTATAGAGCCAATACAAAAGATACAATACAGAAGAAAAGACACTATAATGATAGCATGTGAGGTTTCTCTGTTTCTGAATACCTAAAAAACAAAGACCAACACAAAGACCAGCATTGAAAAGTATTGCTAGCAGCCCTGGTTTGGAGAGTAAAATGATGTAATAATCCTAACCACAGCCTGGGATCTCAAGTTCAGACTCCATACCACAGCCTGGTAAATATCTACAGGGAGATCTTACAGTTCTTTAGCTGTCATTGAAATCTAATTTTTTTTTTTTTTTTAAGATTTTTAACCCTCTTTCAATGCAAGTGAGTGTCAAATGTACTCTAGGTTAGGAAACTGTCATGTGGTTGAAGTCTTAAAGCTATGTCTCCCTCTAGTAACTGTAAGACGCTTATGTAAATTTTTATTATTTTTAACATTTTTGTGTTATTCCACTCCATATGTTCCCATCTTAGCTCTCATAAGTTACCAGGTAACTCTGTTTCAAAAGAAAATATATATTCAATGACTTGCAACTACTATCTCCAGTCCGAGATAAAATTTTCTTTCTCAATGGTTAAATTGCCAACAGAATTTTCATTTAAAGAAAAGAACAGTGGTAATACAGAATAATCAAATACTTTACAATTCATCAGAATTATAAATTGCATTACTAAGCCCTAAAATAAAATTTGGTAAACTTTCCATGAAATTACATTGCACTGCACTAAAAAATAATCTATGACATGACAAGAATAAAATCCATTTTATCTAGCTGTTCTGGCCTGTCAACCTGGGGTGTAGAGCACAAATCCGAGTAACATGATGTAATCAACACTTGGGACATGTATCTGGCAGCAGTAAATATCTGGAATGTTAAATCACTTTTTCAGATTAAAAGACAGCTGTTTTGTGGAAGACAGTTAAGGCTAGAAACATGTCTCATAGATTACATATACTGCTTATTTTGGGATTTCTCCCTTTTCAAGTATATGAAAATGTATTTTTTTCCTTGATGATCCATTTCCTGGCTTGTGCTCTTTCCCCTCTGTTGTACATCAAGAAGACAGCTCTGACTTGCACTTTCAGGGCACCTTAACTCTGAATTACATACTTGGGTCAAGTGATCTTTGCAGATCTCTTACTTAATATAATTAACATTAAGAGTACAGTTTTTCTGGTTGTCTTTCAATGTATACTATTTTTGGGTACACAAGAACTTGCAGAAATACGCACTGATAATAATAATTATGTACTTCAGTATTAATTAGGCTGGCTAGAATAGGCATCACCACTGACAGATAAATAAATGTTTAAATAGAGCTTGGAAAAAAGTCCAAGACCTTTATTTTAGTTTTATGAAACTGGCTGTCCTTTACATCTACATGCACCTGAAAGATATTGTCATGGGGCAGTATGATCTACATTTTGACATTATTCTTTAGTAAACAAATGAATAATAAAGCAGAGGGATAGCAGACCAGGTACTGATTTAAATACTGGTTATTACAAAGAGTATTAAAAAGTTTAACGTCATGCAATTTGCCTACATCATTAGCAGTCACATTTTTTGTATTATATGATAAAATAAATGTCAATTGAAGGCTCAGACACATAAATTAAGACTTGTTACTGCCCTATGGCCAAGTATGAAATCAACTATAATCTACACATCTCCAAGCATGTCCTTCATACTTTGAGATAACTGCATAAAATACAGATGAAGAGGTCAGGGTGATTATCCAATTTAGAGGGGAAAAATTCACATACAAATGACAAAGACAAAAATCTTTTGCTGCAAACTAATTTTTTTTTTTTTAAGAAGTTGCACGTTTGTGTCTGAAGCTAGTAAGGAGAGTTTTGGCTATTAAATGCAACTCTGATGAAGGTACATGACTGCACAGCAAATGTACTGAAATAGTTACATTACGACTCTGATTTATCATAAGGATAGCATCACAACATACGCGATGTTATTAATGTCCTCTCAATAGGTAAGTGTTCAGCTGCAAAATCACCTGATGGCCTGTATCTGCATACTCATTGTAGCAATTGACAGTATAAACCTCTTTATCTACACATCTCACACTTGTCCTCTGTCACAACCTGATGCTGGCTTAGTGCAGTCAAACACCCTTTTGTCTTCTCCCGCACATCTATTATCCTGCACTTTTGCTCCACATCAGGCATGCTCTTCTCCAGCTCCAGGAATCAGCTTTCACACAGAAACACTACTGCATTGTCCCTTCACATTCCCAGCATTGTTCATCCACAGTCAGTTAACTAAATACTCAAATTTCTGTTTGACTCAGAGCAGTTCACTGGGCCAAAGAGAATCTCCCTCCATTTAAGACAATTCAAACATAATAATTTCATGAAGTTTTTTTTCCTTTTCTCAAAGTAAACACCTGGATGCTTCTAGCTCTGATTTAAACAATGCTACTACCTCCCTAGAAACCTGATGAAGAGCACTCCACCTCTGGCACTGCAACAGATACACATACATTGGGTACTTCATGGTCTTCACAAGGAAGGCTGCTGCTCTTATTCTTTCAGGAACCTCACATATTCAGCATTTGCTTTCCACACATCCAAAACACTAAAACAATATGTACACCATTAAGTAATGCTCTTGACCTGCCTCTCCAGTCCATTTTGGAGAAATAAAAAATAAAAAAGAAAACCCAGCATTTTCAGTTTCCGCTGCAAGTGCAGAAGGACTAGATCACATACCTTAAGACACTAAAATGACCACTGATCCAGGGATGAGTTCTGTTTGGGTTCTGTTTTATAAGGGAAAATGTGGGGG
>JAOXJM010000012.1:87467701-87478158 GCA_026413425.1 Tringa solitaria
TACTTTCTAGAAGAAAGAATTTGAAAGTCTTCTGTGCTGTACTATCTTATTGCACGCAGTTTTACTGAGAAGAAACAGTTTTACACTACCACAGCTTGACAAAAGTCAGCCATCTAAGATGTGTATTTCAGTCTCCAGCACTGAGTAAAATTGAAGCTTAGAGTTTCTTGGCTGCATCTGAACTAGCCATTTACATTTTGAAACTAGACCACTAAACTCTGAGAATTTGTCATGTCTAATTCCAGGAGCAAAATCTTTCAGAAAAAGCTCCCAAACTGTAGCATGAGTGATCTTTCTACAGTGAATGTAAGCTTTCCCCATTACTACCATTGCCACTTTCAAAATCATTTATGCCTTCAACAAGAAAAACAAAAATCAAACCCTTCTATTTTTAAAATATACAGCAGAAGCAGGGACTGGCTGTAGAAATTCCAGTATATTAAATATCACTTACAAAGTTTTGATCTATTAAAATTTTCCTATCACTTACAGCCTTTGTGATACTGAGAAGACAGAAGGGAAAGAAATCGATTTATATGACAGGTTATTGGTTATCTCTCAGCTTTCTGGAGAATCTGGAACTGCTTTGTTTTAAATATTTACTATATCAAAAATGTCATTGCTGTAAACATATTTTACACAAGAAAACAGAATTTTAGGACCACATTATATCATTTCCCAAAAGCAAATTCAGCAGAACAGTACGAGGCATGAACTATTTTGATAGGATGCCCTCATTCAAATGGCAAAAATATTATTAAGTTTCACAAAATTTCCTCCTTCTCCTTTCAAAAGAGCTATTCAACAGATTTAAAACTGAGTACATGTTATACTGCATCTGTTGAATACTGGTGAAAGGCCTTGAGGGCAAGACTTCTGAGGAACAGCTGAGGTCACCTGATTTGCTCAGCTTGAAGAAGGCTGAGGGGTCACCTCATCGCAGTCTACAGCTTCCTCAAGGTGGGCAGTGGAGGAGGAGGTGCTGATCTCCTCTCTCTGGTGACCAGCAATAGGACTTGAGGAAATGGAATGATGCTGCATCAGTGGAAGTTCAGATTAGACATTAGGAAAAAGTTCTTCACTGAGAGGGCACTCAGTCACTGGAACAGGCTCCCCAGAGAAGTGGTCACAGCACCAAGCCTGTCAGAGTTCAAGAAGCATTTGGGTGGTGCTCTGAGTGCTCACATGACCAAAGTCATGTGGTTTATTGTCAGGCAGTCCTGCAAGAAGCAGGGAGTTTGACTTGATGATCCTTATGAGTCCCTTTCAACCTGAGATATTGAATGACTGTATGTTTCTAAAGGACTGATATTTGCACCCTTTTCTCAGCTTTGACAGTGCCATGAAAGAGGTTAGATTGTACGATTGCAATAATTTTTCATGACCTACAAACTGGATGGATGATATGCAACTATATGGAGTCTTATTGAAGCAGCTGGCATATCTTGCTCATATAAACACAAGTGAGAAATAAGGATTATTCTTTACAACTAACCCTTACTAGAGTTTAAATCAAGCTAAGCGACACTTGTGAGGGGCAATCAAAACCTACCACATTTTGAATATCTAACTAGAGAATCTCATTTTGGAAAATATACCTAAGAAAATGAAATGCAAAGTAGGAGATGAAGCTTGTTAGAAGTAAGAAAACATGGTTTTAAATTATAGTACAGAAACAAAAAGACATTTTTAAATGTAATTGGTTTGTTAAGAAACTTTCACTGCCTCTAAGAGAGTAAGTCAGGCAAAAGATTTGGCAGCAACTTCTAGATGAAGACACACAACAAATCAGGAAGTAGTAGTCACTTCTTGACTCTACAGGAGTAACAGTGTTGGAATAAACAGACAGAAACATTGCCATTGCTCATTTCCAAATGTGTGCTGTAGTCTATCATAAGGTACAGTCACATTTCAGCCTGGATCACATTGTGACATAACAAGTTCCCTGGCAGAAACAGGAGAATAATTTTCTTAATGCTTCCTTACCCCATCCATTCTAAGTGCCATTTCAATAAAATAGAACTGTGCTACTCCATCTCCTGTTAGACATTCAGTTCACAATTCATACTAAGATATCTAACTTGTGTATTTGTAGATAACACAGCATCATAGTAAGTGAGAAGGCATATGAACAGAGAAGCCCTAAAAGCATTAGAAGATAATTGGCATTATTTAATGGTTATTATCTGGGGAGCTGGAAGTGACTGATGACAGAGTGCTATTGATGGCATCAAAAACAATAAGAGCATCCAGGGGCTTTAATTATTACTTCTTTGGACTGAGAGTTTGGTGAGCTTTATTTTTAAAATTCTCTTATCCCATATGGATTTTACCCAAATGCTATATATCTCTCTAAACCCCTTTTGCATGATAAATGCCAGAAGTTAAAGATCATACTGGTTAGTTCATGTAAATATTTATTCATTTTAGAACAGACTTAGTTCTTATCTATTATGTTACCTAGTATACAGTCTTCAGTCATCAATAACCTTCCCCCAACACGTTATTTATGTTATTTTGGTACAATCATAACTAATTTTATGTTTCTGAAATAAATATATATATACTAGAAAGAGTAAAGTGCATTTAAAAATATTATCTCACATCTTATGATTCCTGTCAAAATCCTATGTTTTTAAAATAAGAGAGAGAATGGTCAAAATACATTTGCAAAACCAAACCTATTTCTAGCTTTGGAACACATTGCAGATTTTGGCCAACTATTTTCCACTCAGCATGAGAAACTTTCCACCATATGCTCAGATCTCATTTAGAATGGATATTTATATTATTTGGAATAACAACCATGAAAATTATCTGGTCCCCAATTATCTGGTAGAACACCAACGACCTTTGAGCGTTGGGTTTTTTCCTTTTCTTTCCAAAATAACACTCTGACTGCCTCAGTAAAAAAACCTCCTTGCAGTTTCTGTCTTGGCCTTACCCATTAAATTATGAAGTCACAACTTTGCACATGTCCTACTAAGTCCTAAATATACCTTTCCCTTATATTAATCTTCACACATTTTAATAAATACTTATGTTGATAATCCTGCCTAAAGAAGCAAAAAATTCTGACACTGCAAAAAATCAAGAGCTCTTTTTTTAAAGCTGCAAATTAGGTGTTCTACACAGAACCAATATAGACAAACTTGCAAAGATCAGATCAAATCTAAATCCTATTATACGATGGCAGTAGCAAGAATACCAATCAGAGCAATTGCTGGAAAAGGAATATTTGTACTGCCCACGTTTTTGCAGATTATCTAAAGTGAAATCCCTCATGCTGTTGTCACTGAGCTGTTACAGTGAGAACCAGCAGATGGTTAATCAATCCCAAAATACCCTTCAGGAGCTACCAACAGCTGTGTATGGTCAGCACGAGTAAACTCATCTAGAGTAAATGTAAACAGGGAACTATGCAGCATTGAAACACAATAGCTGCCTTTACTTCTTACAACTAAATGAGTCTGCAAACATTTCTTAAGCCTTGAACTTTCTAGAATAAATTTAGTAAGATTTCTATAGCAGTCTGGTGTATACAGTCTACATATAACAAATCTGAAACCAATTTATTAGTGGGGACAGTGACAATTAAATTAAATTATTCCAGCCTGAGCAAAATGTACTATCCACAAATTACAGATAACAGTCCTGCAGATGTTAATCTGAGCAAGTCTTTTCAAATTTCAAACAATTTATTCACCAGCACTCCTTTGTACCCCCAAACACTTGTACACATATTTGGGTTCATATAGGCAGAAAAAAAGCAAAAAAGAGACTTTATTAGACAATCCACATCCCATTGTACAGAAAACTGTTTGGAGTTGTTTCTGCATATCAGCTGTTTCTGATACCTAAAGCACACAGAGTTCACGATCTTTCCTACTCTGACATCACAGACTAAAGCAACAGAATGTATCAGAAGAAGCCATATATGCTTGGAAAACAAAAAAATTATTTACAGCAAAATATTTAAAAAGTGTCTTAAAGTTCTTGTCTCAGAAAATTGAAGTAATTAATTTTTATTTTGACTTTGAACTGCTCTTTATCAATCGTTGCAAGACCATACATAAGTATTTTCAATGAACATAATATCAGCAAAGTATTTTGAGTTTCCTTCCCCTGAAAATTTCTGTTAAACTTTCCAATTTGAACTTTGACTGAGGTGGGAAAGAAAAAAACTTGCAGGAGAATTTCCAGGAAATATAACCAGAGAGTTCCAGAAAAGGGTTACAAAAGCTATGAAAATTAGGTGTTATCAAATTTTTCAAATTTAAAAATCATAGCAACCATAAAAGGCTCCCCTGTCCTGGGTAATAATAAAATAATACATTAAATACCAGCAACTATGTAGCTTTTTACATGTTTTAGAAATGTTCTACTAACACACACACACAAAAATTCACCATATAAGCCAGTGCTTCAATCACTTCCCCTTTACAATTAGTCTTAATCAAGTCAAAACAGTTTTCCCAGACAATACTTTAAGATTATTATAGGTAAAATCTGTTATTTGAAAACAAGGAGCACCTGAATTTCTTCATTTGCAAACAGTTCTTATGTCACATAGTAAGCTTGCAGGATTGTATTATCAAATGCACATAGACTGATAACCCCAAGCAAAAGCTAAAAGATCTGTTCTGCTTCTGATCCTCTATCGCATATAGGATTATTTCCCTATAGTTCTACTTTAAAGAATCCTTTTCTTTTATCCACTATTTGTATATCATATACAATTAATTTCCATACTTTTTCTTGAGATTATTTTGGAGCCTATGATATGCTCTCAATTTTACTTCATAGCTCTTAGTTATGCCTGTGGGGGTGGTGGTGGGGGGAGAAGAAAAGGTTGCACTATATAATTCCTCTATACAGTGTTTATATTTCTCAGATGTTTGTGTTCCTGATCTTCTCTGTTAGTCATCCCTCAGCCAGGACCGCATTCATATTTAGCTACTTCAGTGTTTCTTCTTAAGTCAATTTTTCCAGCACCTTGATCATCTTTATGCTATGTAAGAACACTTATCTTTGGCTTCTCTGGCGCTCCTCTACCTGGAGAATGGCTCATTCTTTTTATGTCCTTACAAGTGTATATCTACAGTATAATAATCCACAGATATATTTTTCAAGCAAAAGTACACATGTTCTTTTAGTGTTATAAAACAAGGTATAAAGTTGCAATATTGAGCATTATTTTATTCCTGGATAGCTTATTTAAGAAATAATAAAAAATAACTTAGTACCCTGTATAAGAGTAACACTATATCTCAAGGGTTTATCCCTCAACCTGAAGTAACATACACAGAGAGAATTAACAGTACTTTCTTTATATATCTGATATCAAATGCAGCCCAATTATTGCCTATTGTGAAGTGGTAAGTTTCATTTAGTGCTTAATGGATTCCCTTTAAACTACTTTCTGAAAACAGAAAGTGTGTCTCTTTTGGAACTATTGACACAGATACCAAAAAGAAAAGAAATGAAAAAAACCCACCCCAAATTCTGGAAAGAATGTAAAACCCAACAAAAACAACCCCACAAAAACCACCAACACACTCACAAAGCAAAATAGGAAATATCTAGTTTCTGAAGTATTTATAGTATAAACGTCTGTTGTTGATAAAATTTGTGAAAATGTTTGTTTTATTTTTGATAGAACAGAAGCCTGCACTTCATCCTCAGAGTTCCAAGAATGAATGGAACAAAAGGAGAAGAATAGAGATAGTATAAGAAAACAAACTGGATGCTTATACTAAAGTTGCATTGAGAATACTAGCTCTATGTACGTTCTTACATGTTTCTCTTTGCAAAGAATGTATGGAGATAAATTTCAAAGTCCACCAAATACCATTTTTCCCCTTCTAGTAAGCATTGTGATTCACTCTTTTATTGAGAGAACTCTCAGAAGAGAAAATAGTCACACAACAGAGAAATAAATAATAACCTGCCATCAATAAAGCTGGTCAGAAGTGGATAATTTTAAAAGGGGAAGGTAGGGGGGAAGACACTCAGGTGGTCCGATAATGAAATATTTACCTTTGGTTTAACAGCATTGAGATGTGCTACCTCATAGAAACCGCAGGCTGTGTTCTGTTCATCCATGTGAAAAAAACAAACAAACCTCCACAGACTTCTTGCATTTCAGCCTTAAATTTTGTTCAAGAAAAAGCCTATCTTAAAGGAAGCAAAGTCTTTTCTTACAAAAACAAATAAAAACACACAGAATCCCCAAACATTCAGTGGGAAGCCCCAAATCTATTCTCATTAATAAGATCAAAGAAAATATGAATAGACATGCAATCAAGATGGGCTGCAAATGCTTAACTAAGACAAGGTTAGTATGTAAAGAAGAAACCATAGAATCACAGTGCTTAAAATGTCACGGTTTGGGCTGGGCTGGCCACTAAACAAATCACATATGCTCTCTCAAACCAGGACAAAAATGACAAAGATGATACGTGAAGTACTAAATTCTGGGATCTGCTGGCAAACAAAAAAAAAAAAAAAAAAAGTAGTAGAAGAAAAAGAAAAATACAAAGCCCTTATTTCTTTCTTCCAGATTTCCCATTTTCCCACTTGCCATGAATTCAGAAGCCAGTTACAACTGACAAAACATAAGACAGAATTTTCTAGTTGAAAAGCACTGCTTTACATAAACCCAAAGATCATTTCTTGAAGGAAGCCGTCCTCAACTGCTGATTTAACCACAGGGGTACGATGCTAGACTGAAGAAACTATACTAAAACCTCATTCTTCAGTGTGTTAGATTTGTTTGTGTTGTTTGGATCACACTTTCACTAGGTGGAAATGCAATGTACTAAAACATTGGAAAACCAATCACATCAAAACACTGGAAAACAAATACTTCCAAGCTTTAAGAGAAACAGAGCTGGAAACTGATTTTGCAACTTAGATCTGTTTCAAAAACTAAACAACAGTTTTTTCCTTTATCTTTGCTGGAAAGACAGACAATCTTTTAGCATGGAGTCCTGAATGCCCAAGAAACTCTCCAGTTACTTGTTTTATTTATATTTCTGCTTTACTGAAGAACTAACAATCTTCATTGCGACCACATCCAACAGACTCACAAAAATGTATGCTTTGACGTGGAAGATAATTCTTGAAAGAAAGTTCTATGAACAACCACTAGGCAGCATGTTTGTTTAATCAAAACCACATCTTTCAGCAGAATTACTAAGGTTTTGGAGGAGCAAGCGGCAACACTGCTCAAAACTGGGTGAAGGAGACTGATAATTGCTGTAGTATATGAATGTCCACAAGCTTCATTCTTGAATATCATTGCCTCTTTCACGCTTATTTCTCATTGCAGAACACTGTTTCAAATGTAGCTTTACTAATATCTACTCTTTCCCTCTTACTCTGGAACAAAGGAGGAAGTCTGGGAAGAAACTCTCTGCAACTTTTAGATATGTCACCTTCTCGGTTGACTGGAAGTTAGCAAATGTGACACCTGTCTACAAGGAGGGCCGGAAGCAGGATCCAGGGAACTACAAGCCTGTAAGACTGATGGCAGTGCCTGGGAAGGTAATGGAACAGATTGTCTTGAGTGCCATTACAGGGCACATGCCGGACAACCGGTGATCAGGCCCAGTCAGCATGGGTTTATAAAATGCAGGTCCTACTTGACTAACCTGATCACCTTCTCTGACAAGGTGACCAGCTCAGTGGATGAGGGAAAAGCTGTGGATGTTGTTTACCTGGACTTTAGTAAAGCCTTTGACACCATTTCTCACAGCATCTCCCTGGAGAAACTGTCTGCTCATTGCTTTTTACCCATGGCTGGGTGAAAAACTGGCAGCTGATCACAATAAGTGTTCCCCACCCTTAGTACTGTGGTCGATTCTGTTTAATATCACTAGCAACAACCTGGATGAGGGTATTGAGTGCACCCTCAGAAAGTTTGCAGTAAGCTGGGCAGGAGTGTCAACCTGCTTGAGGGTAGGAAGGGTCTTCAGAGGGAGCTGGGCAGGCTGCATCGATACGCCAAGGCCAGTGGTATGAGGTTCAGTATGCTGTCACCTCCTGCACTTGGGTGACAACAACCGCATGCAGTGTTACAGGCTTAGGGAAGAGTGAAGGGAAAACTGCTTGACAGAAGAAGACCTGGGAGTATTGGTAGACAGCTGGCTGAGTATGAGGCAGCAGTGTGCCCAGGTGGCCAAGAAAGCCAACAGCATCCTGGCCTGTATCAGTAATAGTGTGGCCAGCAGGACTAAGGAAGTGATTGTCCTGCTGTGTTTAGCACTGGAGGACTCAAATACTGTGTTCAGTTTTGGGCCCCTCACTGCAAGAAAGACATTGAGGTGCTGGAATTTGTCGAGGGAAGGGCAACAAATCTGGTGAGGGGTATGGAGAGCAAGTCTTATGAGGAGAGGCTGAGGGAGCTGGGATCCGTTAGCCTGAAGAAAAGGAGGCTGCAGGGAGACCTCACCACTCTCTACAACTACCTGAAAGGAGGTTGTAGTGAAGTGGGGATTGGACTCTTCTCCCAAGTCACAGGTGATAGGACAAGAGGAAATGGCCTCAAGTTGCATCAGGGGGGGTTTAGAATGAACATTAGGAAAAATTTTTACACCGAAAGGGTTATTAAGTGTTGGAATGGGCTGCTCAGGGAAGTGGTTGAGTCACCATCCCTGGTGGTATTTAAAAGATGTATAGACTTGGTGCTCAGGACATGGTTTAGTGATGGTTTTTTTCAGTGTTAGGTTAATGGTTGAACTTGATCTGAAAGGTCCCTTTCAACCTAGACAATTCCATGATTCATTGAAAATGCTGTAATCAAACTCCAGTCTCCATTTTGAAATTTCAACATATGCTTGAGAGTTATCCTTACAAAGATACTTCAGTGATTGCTTCTAGTTTTACCACTAAAACTCACCTTTGCCTTTAGTCTACAGAAAAACAGAACTCTGATACCTACTCACACAGACAACCAACGTAAGTAGCCTATCTGACTATTGCTTTAACTCTACTTTTCACTTTATCACTCTTTGAGGGCTCTTCTTTTTCTTTTGCTTTATAGCCATATTGCAATCTCTTACATTTTAGTTTCCTTTCTTGTTTTTGGTTTTATTTTTTTTTTTTTTTTAGCTGAAGTAACAAAAAAGGTCCTGATTGTCAAACAATGCTTCTGATAAAAGAAGCATCCACTGAAACGTATAGGGCCTCTGTCTTCCTTTAACAGCAGAACAAATACACATCCAAGAAAAGTTAAAGGTTGGTAATTCAAATACTTAATCAATAAAAGGGGGTTTTGTTGTTGTTGTTTTATTTAAAAAACACAACATGGGGAAGCAGTAGATATTTGATTACTTCCTGCATTACCAAGTTAGTCTCAGCCTACATTTAGGCCAGAACTGCAAGAATCATTTATTTTGGGATCTGTACTAAGCAAAAATTCGGGGAGAGAATATTTCATTCACTTTATTTTTATGATTACTTCATTAAGTTGTTGTAAAGTGTGGCTCAGATAATTAATTTTAGTTGAAAACATGAAGTATTTTATTTTAAGAGCTGAAATGTATCATCTTGGTAAAATAGTTTTCCTTGATTCCTTTTATCAAATCTATCTGCTGGAGAACAATTATTTTATGAAGTTCCCATTGTTGATTCCAGTTATTTCTATGTGTATTGGGATTAATGAGCCTTGTATTGCTCATTATATTAGGAAACTGAGATGAAGTTGATATATACTATAAAGAAATACTGAACATGAGTTATCATACAATTTTTTTTTTTAAAAAATAATATCTTTATTCCAGATGATATAGTGGTTGACTAGTAAAGTAAAGTTATTAGTGACTGCTCAGCACTTAGAAGCAGACACCAACAACATATATATGCTTACCAATATACCGTGCAAGTATTTTCTTATATTTTTTTCTAAGCCCACGAAATTCTGTACTTCTGTTAATGCCATGTCTTTGTACTGGGTAGTTGACAAGAGGTGTAGCTGATTGTTGTTTTTAATTCAAAAGATTAATACTGGTCAGATCCTTAGCTGTGAAGCATATCAGAAGAGCTTATTTATTGTCACTCCAGCACTTTTCCCCATAGAGAACATGGCCTTGAAGATGGAAGCATGAACTAGAAAAGGAGCAAAAAGAAAAGCTCCTGGTTCATTAAGAACCCTTCTCAGGTCTCTCACACATCTAAGGTTGGCTTCCTAGCTTCTGCTAGAAAAAAAAGTTGATTCTCAACAACAAATGTACAAATGTTATTAAAATTGCTCATGTCTCTTGTTTCTCCAGTTCAGATTTTTTCCACTTTGCATTAAACAGGAAGCATCTTCAAATATCACTTACAACTTTGTCCATTGAACTTAAAAGCCCATGCCTTTTTTCCTGGTACCATACACTCTTATGACTAATGGATTCATGAATTCACGGATTTGACAGAGTTGGAAGGGACCTCTAGAGATCATCTAGTCCAAC